>OZ002741.1:67787005-68387005 GCA_963924295.1 Dioctria rufipes
GTTCTCGAGTTATCGTGCGCACAGACGGACGGACGAACGGACGGACGGACGGACGGACGGACATGCAAAAATCGAAATAACTTTTAATATTATGAATGGGTGTCCAATCCATTTTGCTCTACCATCATTATTTCGAGGTGTTACAAACGGAATGACAAACTTAGTATACCCCTATGATTTCATCTAGGGTATAATAATGCAAGGCATATCACTTTCGAAAATTTTTAATAAACAGTTTAAAAGTTAATTTGTTGCTCTAAAAAAATTACCAGGTGCGATTTATTTCCGCAAAGTACTTACCGCGTTATAGGGTAAACTGTAAGTTACGGAGCGGATTCTAAGAAAAATCAGTTTTTCCTTAATAACTCCAAAACTACGCAAGATAGGACATATGTCCTGTTGGACTTTTCTGTTCCTTTTTCTGTCAAGATTCTATGGGTGCAGTATGGCGGTACCCTTCCGGGACACCCTATATACCGGTGTTTCCCACTAGGAGGTCCATAGACCAGGAGGTGATAGTACTCACCTAGACGAACTAAAAATCGTATGACATGGGGGGGGGGGCATATCAACGGGGGGGCATATCAACCGTTTAGGAGTTACAGGGTGATTAAGAAAATAGCTAGTTTTTCACCAAACACCATGTATCTTAAAAACTACAGGGCGTACGGTCACAGCTAGGTGCTCATTGTATGTAGAACTCCATGGCCTTTCGAACGACTTCTCAATCAGCCCCATAGCCCTCTATTATCAAGAATTATGGTTGTCTAAACTAAGAATTTCGGATTTTCTTACCTTTTTTTTTAAAATTTAACCTCTATTACTTTTGCAAAAAGGTCATTAACATAACATTTTTTTTATAAAAACTGTAATCTGTAGATTCTCCTCTTTAAGTTGACCTATTACACCCTATGTGTTAACTGTAGCCGTTAAACAGTTATAACCTCATAACCTATTCAGGTTACACCGAAATTAGACGATATTTTTTTTAAATTACGTGCTAAGGGAACAATATCGTTGAGAATAGGTTTGAAAATAGGTTTGAGAACAAGTTTAGAGCTAATAACTCTTAAAGGGCTTAAGATAGCACATTGGGTGTAATAGGTCAACTTAAAGAGGTGCTGTACTTTCGACCCTTAAAATTTTTTACCATATCGACCGGACACCCTGTATTTTGTTAATTATTACTCTATCCTAGGTACAACAGAATGTGTACCTTGGACAAAAAAAACTTTTTTTTTAATATAGCATTGAGCTTTTGGAAAAAATACATTTTGTTACGGGATAGTGTAAGTTTTCAATGGTATATATCAAGTAACGATAAGAGCATCAAAAAATTAAAAAAAAAAAAACCGAAAAATCTGAAAAAATGGCCGAGGTACAACAGGTTCCCCTATATGTGAAAAATTTTCAAATTTCGGAAATTTTTGTATTACTAACGTACTAAGGAGCTGCTCGATTTCGTCCATTTTCGAACATAGATTACAATTATTACGAAAAGGCCATGTACTACTACCGGCCAACTAATTAGGTCCACTTTTTTGTTTTCTAAATGATGTGAAAGTACTTGATAATCTCTGAATTTTATTTTGATAGTCACATAATAGCCATTCCAGGTATTATTGCAGCTAAGGTACCGCAGTAAAAAAAATGTTTATCTGAGAAAAAATCTTGCAAATGGAGACAATTCGATGAAAATTTATTATTGGTAATTGTATACTCTTGGTAATAAAATGGTGTATTAATTTGCTAGTGTAAATAATAATAATAATATAATACATCTGATAAGTGGAAGGAAACTAAGTATAGAATGTATTGGGCGCATTAAACCGTTGAAATAAAAAGGGTACTCTAACTGACAAATCCCCGATTAGAATTCAGAAAGTTCATCAAAATAATAAACAATTTTTTTTTTAATGATTCTGAGAGAAGAAAAATCAGAAAAGGGATTCGAAATAGCGACCGTCGAGGAAAAAAGCAGAAATTAAAGAAAAAATTTCTATTTCTAATTTTTCACTATTCGTCAAATTGTAGGTATTGCGAATACTTCTTCTATAAGGACTATCCAGAGGATAATAAAGGTTTCCCTGTAATTAACGCAATTTCGCCTGAAAGGAAAATGGTTTCTAATCAAAAAAGACACCAGCAGGCTATACTAGATTGTTCTCCATTATCATATTAGCTGAGATGCAGAGTGTAGAAATGTAATATGTAGGTACATATTTTCGGAACATCTATTTGAATGGACCTTACTTCCACGATCTCCGGCAGATTTTTAACCTGACGACACAATATAAGAATAGCCCCAGTGATAATTTAGGTAGGAATTTGTTATTTTAATAAATTACAAAAGATTACTATTAAGGAGGTAATGGGGAGTGAACAGCGGAATTTCCAGCATGATCATGCTCCTACATATGCATGCTGCGAGAGTGATAATCTAATAGTTTACAAATGAAATAATAATAAAAATCCTTGGGGCTGTCACACCATGGCGCGTAACCACAGCTAAGTATTAAGAATGAATAGAATGACTCAATACCAAGACGAATTTTTTAAATTGCTAATGAGAATGACATTTTTGAGTAGGTACCTTTACTCGTTATTAAGGTTTTACTAGACATTTTACAAGTCGTTTTTATTGCTTCCTGCTATTTTAAAAGAGCTCTTTTGTTTCAGTGAACCCAAACTGTTGTCGCCCATTTACAAGACGTTTTTGCTGGTAGACATTCCTTTACAACAACACCCTACTTCAGGGGTTCCCAAACTCTGTCATTTTACGGCGCACTACAGGTATAGTATTTTGTTATGGTGCCCTTGTCAAAATATGTGTGAAATGACACTAACAAGGCATAGAATTTAAAACATCATTTTCAAAAGAATAATATAATAAAATTGCACAGAAAAATTTGGAAATACAAAATGTGAAAACTTTCAATGGCAAGTTAGTTATTGTGAGTGACGTGTGAGCTTTCTGATCTACACACATTTTTTTTTTTTTCAAATCTCGAGATAAGACTTGATACTGCTACTCTCAGTTCTTGCTCCACATTGATTTTTGAGCGATGTTTGCTCTTTATTACAGCTATGTACAGCTGAAAATCCGGCCTTGCATAAATAGGATATTACACAAAGAATGAGAAATTCTTAAAGCTTTTGACTTTTTGACTGTTATCCAAAACGCCACCAAATCGAAACTAGCAGATTTTGTTTTGAGACTATTGTCACAAGAAAGTTTAATGAGAATCTGAGAAGTGAATTCTGGTGGAGCTTGAGCATGGAAAGGATCTTGGATTCACGCAAATTTTTGGCAAACCATATTATTGGCTTGCAGAGATAAATTCGAAGCATTTAGTTTGTCAAATATATCGCACAATATGTTAGTTTTAACAAAATGTCTGGTTCTCCGAAATACCTTGAGTTCGTATGGTTTGTGGATTTCTTGACTTAACTCAAATGCACGGGATAATACGTTTCCACGTGAAAGTTATCGTGAACTGTAGCAGTATAGCAGGCAGTGTGTTCAGCTTCGATGTTTATGTATAAGTTTTTTAACAATGTGGCTTAGTTTTTATGTAGTTTAACATCTACAATCCACCATAGCGGCCAGACATTCATCGAGCACCATCAGTACATACACCAATGCATTTTTTTCCAATCTAAATCATTTTGTCAAGTATCTCAAACAAGTCTTACGCCCTTGTGCTTTCAAAAATAGTTTTGCAGAACAAGTCACCCGTTTATACTTGGCAACTTAGTAGTAGGGCCAAGAAAAAGAGGCAACCTATATTTTCCTTGATTTACGTACTCTTATCTTGTCTTACCGATTGGTACGAAATATTTTAGAATAACAAATAAGGTTAGAGATTATAAAAAAGTAATTAAATTATTTTCAATTAAGGGTAGCCTGGAAAGGATAAGATTAGGCAACCCATGCGCGATTTATTAGTTTGTGTATTAACTTTTATAAAAAAATACATCTCATTCAATTAACAGATGAGGGTAGGTCGATTTTACCTAGACGGGATCTTGTACATACTAGTATAGGATCTTTAAAATGTCGATGATATTATACATGTTTAATATTAATTAATATGTAATATTTAATTTAATATTAATATTAATTCAATAAAATACTTCAAAGGAAGGTAGTAGACATCGATCAAAGCAATTATTATACAGGGAGAGCGCCCGACTACCATTCTAGCCTCTCAGTGACAGCGAACTTTTCGTGACATTACAGATTTGGAACGTGAACGCAAAGCATGTGTGGAACGTGAACGCAAAGCATGTGTTGTGGCTTGAAATTTGAAAAACAAAAAAGTTTTATTTAGCATCAGTATCAGCCAGAAAGTGAGGTGAAACTATGCAATCGTCGATGTAAGCATTGTGAATGTGTTGTGTGGTTCATGCTTAAAAATAAACCAAGAGAAAAATTCAATCCTGTAACATGTATGTGGTTATAGTGTAACGCGATGTTGCAGTGATGCTTGTCATCAAGGTTAGCCAGTTTTTGTAAGCAGGGTTGGGCAACTGTATTTGTGTGCTTCGAAGACGCCCAAAAAACGTCCAGCACACCAATCCCAACAAAGTTCCCCAATAAAACACCAGCTAAAGGTAGAGGCCCGAAAAAAATACTCCCAGAAAAAGCCCTCTTCGGATAATGCAAGAGAGAAGTGCATTTGAAGTGCACCAATATAACGACGAGCTATTACATTTGCCAGAAATGCGATTTCGAATAATATGCCATTCAAATTCAGCTAGAAAACAGCAAAATGCAACAAATTTGGCTTTTTATTTCATTCGATTAGTTTTTGCAGGTCATTTCAGCACATATTTCATCGATTTTAAGCGATTGGCCAACCTAGACAACACTGGCCAACTTTTCTTTTAAATCCCTATATTTATTTCATTTTCACCCAAGCAATTTGCAATGTTCAGCAAGTGTTCCTTTTTCCTAGACCTTTCCAAATATGTGCTTGGATTGACCAAATTCTTTCTTAAACGGAAGTTATGGGCAAAAGTCACCACTCTGACGACATTCCCCTATATTTATTGTTTTTTTTTTTTAAGAAATACCTAGAACTGGATACTGATTTGTATGTATGTATGTATGTACATGCCGAGTGTATGTTTCTATTCATATACAGAATTTTTCCTATCCAGATTTTCAATTTAGATTAAGTATAACAGTTAACTTGCATGGATTTATAGACTTCATTTAAGTGCAGTGTGAAATTTAATATTAAAAAGCAACATAGAAATCGGTTTTGCTTTTAAAATAAGATTCAATAAGAGCAATCGGAAAAGCATATTCTCACGACGAAAATACCTTCAGCAACTTCTAGTCACAAGTCCGTCAGCAGATCTAAGCAACAAAAATAGAGAGAGGAAGAACAATACAACGAAGACGACAATTTATCGTCTTCGTACTATCCAGAACCCTGATTACGTAACAAGAACTGGTATATTTGGTGAAGAAGTGAAGTATTTGAAAAATTCTGTAAAGTGAAACTTTGTACAGAGTGTTTCAAAAGAACTCTGCAAAACCGAAACAGCTTAAAGTAGAGATAATTTGCATTCGAAAATCCCATATACTTTTTTTTTTAATTTCAGCTTGGAGAATTTTATATTTTTAGGGCGGATCCGAATCCAAGTCTTCGTCTTCGTCTTGTTAGTACAGCTAGTGACGTAGTACAACAAGCTTAGCTATTATAATAGTTAGACTAAGACGAAGCTAACCTGTCCGAATTCGTGTGCTTAGCTTGATAATTGACGTTTACAGCCAGTTCCTACTGTTGCAATAATTAATAAATGTAATTAATTATAATATTATTATTTATGATTTAAAATTTAATTAAATTTGAAATATAAAAATGTGTTACAATTATCTCTAATTGGTACATATATATCTGCTTAATTTGCACAGAAGAATTGAAGGAAAACAGTAAAAAATGCACAATATTTACACTTCACTTTTTCCGCGTCCGCCATAATGTTAAAATAAATGCAATCAAGCTCAAGACGAAGCTAACCTATCCGAATTCGTTTGCTTAGCTTGCTTGATCTCGATAGCCAGCGAATAAATACAACCTCAAAATATGTTGTCTATTTAAAATAGTCAACTCGAACCTTGACTCGATGATCAAGCTAACCAAATGTCTAAACTGTTATACAAAGTAGCAAAGCTCGGTGGCATAGACATGGATTCGGATAGAGCTTGACTCGATGTTACGTTACTAGCTGTACTAACAAGACGAAGACGAAGACTTGGATTCGGATTCGCCCTTAATATTTTCCAAAATTCAGTGCCTGCGCTTGGTTGTTCCTTAATCACTTTTTAGTCCAAGTCCATATACTTTTTTTGGTTATTTATTTTATAAATTGTCAGCTCTAACAATCAACCTTGGTTGTGGTATGGTAAGTACCAGGAAGGAATTTTTTCCTAAAAACTTGATATTCTCGTCTATTCCTCCCAACCACCCCACACCATTGGCAAGCGTCCCCCTCCCCCTCACCTATCCACCCAAACCCTAGGCGCAGCGTAGCAAGCTTCAAACCTAGTACAGTTGTAAAATCTGAATTGAAGGATTTTTTCCGAAAATAAACCAAATGGCCTCCTGTTTAAATACTAAAAAATTTCCTCATTAAGTATCTTTTTTAATAACATGTTGTACGTAGGTTGTACCATAAGTTTTGCAATGTGGCAATACTAATGTCATTTGAGGCGATATTTGTTTACTTTTTATTGACTTGAAAATTTCATCTCGACCAAAAAATGGAATTACCTCATCACCAAGTCCCACATAAAACCACTGTGTATCGGGGTTTAATGAATTCAATGGTGGCCGTATTTCGCTGGTGGATGAATTTCGTCAAGGTCGTCCAAAATTAATCGTGGTGCCAGAAAACATCCATGCTGTGCGCAAAGAAATGCTGGTAGACCATCATGTGACTTATAGTGAGTTAGAGGTGACCCTATGCATTAGCTGACAAGTTTGAACAGGATATTGAATGAGCACCTGGTTGTCAGAAAATTCTGTTCGCGTTAGATTCAGCATAATTTAACAATCGCTCAAAAAAAAAAAGCTCGTGTCGATTGGTGAATAGAAAAGTAAAAAAAAATATGATCGCGATGGATCAAAATGCGTGCATAATATCTACAGTCTACACAGATGACATTTCTTGAATGTATTCGTATTAGCCGAAAGTAAACAGCAGCCGACCGTATGGGTGTTTCAAGATGAGCCAAATGCAACAAAAGTTGTTTGTGCACGAAGCACTTACGAAGGAAATGGTGGCTTGTTTCTTCGGTATAAATGAACGGTTAATTCTGAATGGTACACCACCACTTGTTTGACAGAAATCTTTGGTGACGAAAAATAATTCTTTATCATGACAATGCGAGCTCTCACACTTCGACAACAGCATATTTGAGCATTCAAAATGTCGAATTAATGAGTCATCTGCGAAACAGTCTTGATTTGGCACCTTTTAGTTCCCATGCATAAAGAGCAAACTGCGTGGACTACGATTTTCACCGTCAAAAGAAGCGGTTGAAGCATTCAAAAACCATGTTTCTGAGATATCTCAATCGGAGTTGGAAATATGCTTTGAAAATTGTTTTAAGCGTATGCAAACGTGTGTAGAGCATCATAGCGAATACTTACGTCAATTAAGTTGGGACCGCCATTTCATGGTAGAAAAGCTTTGAATACGTCAAAATTTAGGGCTCAATTAGAGCTAATTTAATGCCACTTCCACGAATTTAATGCTCTAGTACTTTTAAAAAAAATCCATGGATAATCCAACTTTATTAAAAGTTAGGACCACCACTACTGAGAATAGGTTAAATAGAATTGTTACAATAGTGTGCACTAAATGATATTTTAGGGCTTAATTAGGGCCAATTTAATGTGTTTTCTCCGAAAGTAACAAATTAATTGACACCAAGAAACCATAAAAGTAAAAGTTTAAAAAACAAAATGTTCCATCGATGTTAACCTACATGCTACCAACATTTTAATAATACTGTGCTTTTCAGTCGGATTAAATCTTTGATCAACAAATAATACTGGAAAGGAGTTGAATACTCTAATCTTTTCCGAACTGATAAAGGTTAGTAAGGCGTTATCCACAGAAACATAGAGAAAAAATATAATTATTTGACTGCTTTTCTGTAGTATTTATTATGACTAATCTTCAACAAACCAACTAAGAAACCATGAATCAGCGGTTAACTATGCTGACTGCAACAGCGAAATGCAGATGCTAAATTGGTGCCCAGCTTAGAAATTGACATTCAATGCCTTGAACACAAATAGGATTTCACTACGGTAAATTTGGATTACAACACTTCCTGTTTTCTCTACGAGTATACTCCATTGTGCTGCTGAGTTTCATAACGAAAAACATGAGGAAGATTAGTTTTTGAACCCTGATAAAGGCTTTTCGCTATTTGTCAAATTACAAAAGAATTTACGTTAAACTTATGTGGAGAGACTAATTACATTTATTCTCTGCAATTTATTAAGTTTTTGTAGCTTTACACAGTGGTCAGTGCAAACTAAATTTATTCGTTCTAAATTACCGTGTATCAAGAGTTTAAAATTCTAACCATGGTTGGCCAAATCAACGGCCATTAAAAGCTACGGTTTTTTGAACGTTTTCCATTTTAAAGTTGGTGGTGCTAAATTTTAATAAAGTTGGATTATCCATGGATTTTTTTCAAAAGTACTAGAGCATTAAATAATTTGACGTATTCCAAACTTTTCTACCATGAAATGGCGGTCCCAACTTAATTGACGTCGAATACTTTGAAAAACAATAAAGTCGTTTGCAAACCTTAACCATTGTTATTATTACTCTATTACAAAGCTTATGGTACAACCCTCGTATCAATAAATAATGCAACAACTTAAGGAGGAAAACGCACCAAGAAGCGCGAAAAAAAATCTATTTTTTTTTAAATGATAAAATTTTTTTATCGAAAAATATCAAATATTCGCCGAGTATTCTCTGGTGCGTAAAGGACCGCACAAAAACAGGCTCTCCGCGGTACGCACTCCTGCTTCATCTGTAATCATCCAAATAAAAAAAAAACAAAGATTATTAAACTGGACAGTATAATCTAGTCTTTGTCATAGCGATTTTGAAAATATCGATCTTTGACAAAATGGCGGACTTTTGAATTTACATAGCGATTTTTAGAGAAAAATACGACCTTATTTCGCCGATTAAAAAAAAACTAAGCCACCAAAAAAAAAAT
The DNA here is from genome assembly GCA_963924295.1 of Dioctria rufipes. Classification (NCBI taxonomy): domain Eukaryota; kingdom Metazoa; phylum Arthropoda; class Insecta; order Diptera; family Asilidae; genus Dioctria; species Dioctria rufipes. The sequence goes on from OZ002741.1 coordinate 67,796,274, forward strand.
CAATATGACAAAGACTCGATAATTATGTGTAGAATAAGCATAAAAAAAGATAATTGTAATCGGTTCATTAGTTTTCGAGATATCTTGCGTACCGACGTCAGAAACATAATTTCGAGAAAAACGCGTTTGAAAGTTGAGCAATGAATAAATCGCACTGCTTCAAATCGATTTTTCGGCGTAATTTTTTTCTTCGGCCGTTACTTATAATGGTTCTGAGATTTTCGAGAACCTTTTTTTTTATCCAATTTTCACCGAATATATTATTTCCGAACGAAAGATTTCGATATAACGCCCGGTTACGCAGACGATGTTACAATAGGGGCCGACAGCGTATTTCTACCTGAATTACGTTCGGCCGCTCGGCGCTGACTAGATGGGCCATAACTCCGTTATTTTTTTCGAATTTTTGCATGCGGCTTTCACCAGCCATTCTTAAGAGATTAAGCTTGAGGAAAAGCCAAACAAAATAAATCGATAATTTCGAAATTTCTCGGTGCGTTTTCCCCCTTAAATTAATTGACCAGGTAATGAATCTTGGGAAGTTTGTGTGATGTATTAAAAAAAATGTTGTAATTAATATTGTCGCCAAGTAACGTAGTTTTTTGATTTCTATAAATATTCCAGTCTGTTTATAAAATTCCACAGTCTTAAACTGATCTCGTATCTCCTAAGACAAAAAAAAAGTATGTAGTGATTGTTTAACTCTTTCATCAGTGAGTTATTTTTTTAGCGTACACGTCCAGTGAGGGATATTTTTGAATTTTTAGATAGATGTCGCAAATTGAAAATAACTCTTAAATCCATTTACCGATTTTAATAAAAATTGAAATATAGATTTCTAACAATATTTCACAACTACCTAATAACCAGAATATTTTTTTATGCAAGCGTTGTCAATTTTTTATGCAGGGGTATACACAAGTAGCTAAAACGGAAAATTAACTTTTAGAAAAAAATAAAATTCACAAAACATATTTTCGTATTTTACGATGAAACGTCATTTTCAAAAAATCATATCTCAAGAACGGAGAAACCGATTTTTCTGATTCAAATGCCAAATGAAACTCATTAGGGGTATTCACGCAATGTTGTATCAAAGAGTCTATCGTTTTAAAAGATGTATTTGATTACAACTCAGTAAAGTCATACAAGGCTTATCTATATAAAATGCAATACAAGGGTCTTGTATTTTTACATTCACAAATTGGCAGTGTAAACCGGGTTGTATAGTTGTACTTAGGAGCTGAGATGAATGTCAAATGTCAACGGGTGCAGCTGGCGAAGGGAGTGTCCTAGGAAATTTTCCAGTGTGCCAAATGAAAGATCCTTTTGAGGACTATCGACTGGTGCACTCGTGTTTTTTCTAGGTGGTACTCAGTTGATTTAGCAGGGTGTTAAATTTACATCTACATACCCGCATCATGGTTTTCCCCCACAAAAAAAGGTATTGCAAATTTGTGAGCCCAAAACATCAGTAATGGCGCATCAAAGAGCATGAAACTTTCTGGAAATCTTAATAAAACATCACCGAAAAATAAATTGATGCGATCGATTTTCTTTTTCCACCCTAAATTACTTAATAACAGTATTTGAAGATCAGAAATTATCTTTAATTATTTTCAAAATTTGAACCTTTCTTGCGGGATGAGGAGAGGACCGTTCAAAAAACGAACTTGATATTCGTCTTTAGTTCGACAAGGCGATTAAATTTATCGAAAAAAAAAGTTTCGAGTGGGGGTATTTTGGGGTGAGGGGTTGTTACCCCCACCCTCCAAACCCAAAATTTGACATGTGGCGCGTCTATTTAAAGCCCCCGCTGAGCTCTATCGAATGGCGTTTTTTAAATTTCAATCCGGTATACTCCATAGTATATTTTTTCCACCCTCTAAAACTTGATTACGTTTTAACTGAAAACCACTTTTTTACTTTGTCGGACCCTGCATCATAAGGGATGCCCCTAGAGAAATACTTATGCATCTAAATTAAAGGTAATAAAATTTTCTATCTATTAGAAGGTTTTTATTTTCAATTCGAGATATTTCCACACTGAGCTTTTACTCCCGAAGTTCACAGTTTTTCCCCATCTGGGTCCCATATACGCCATTACTACATATGAGTTATTTTTCTAATTTTTTTTTAATCATAGGCATAAGTGTTCGATTACGAAACTTTTTCATCTTTACAAAAAAATCCCTCCGAACCACTGTTATTCCGTAAAGGTAAATTGTAAATTTTTACATTTTGTCACGGCAAAAAGCGGCAAAGATTGCCGTAAAAGGAGGTTGTTCTACTATTATTAACATTTTTCCTAAACTATTAGCCTGAGCTGAAAACTAATTAGATATAACCGTTCCCAACAAAACAGGCTTCATTTTATCCGCTGACATTATACTGAAATAGTGTATAATTAAGTAGTAATAGTAGAAATAACAACTTGGGAAACAACCCAAACGCTCAAAAAACGCTTTAAAAAACCGGCATTTCCTTAATTTAAGCCGTTCTTTTCATAAATAGTTGAGGTACTTTAGTTTTTATCTCAGCTATTTTTAACCGGATCTTGACAATTTTTTCTTTCTAGGATAACTATGAATCCTAGGAATTTTGAGGATTTCCTCAATTTTTCCGGGGCCGGGGAGAGCTCCTACGGTCTGCCATATTATCACCCTGTTCCCATAATTACATGTCGAAGTAAGCTAAAGGCAAGAATGTGTTCACTCTTTGTTGTAAATTCTTGTTGTATATTTACATCGGTTACACTGATACATTAAAGAGTGAATACCCCTATTGCTTTATATTTTTATTACAAAATATAGCAGTAGGTACCGAACGAAAATTTTTGTTGTTAATAATAGAATTTTTTTTTGCGCAGAATTTGAACGAAAGTGCCAAATTCATTCGGATAAAATGCAAACGATAAAGGAGATTTCTGAGACTATAAGTGGCATGTACGAGGGTTTACAAATACCGCCGGTAGATGTCAGAAAGTAGGCACGCACAATTTTTATAGTTTTTAAATAGATAACTGACATCTGATCTTCCTAAAATTTCGTACAATAATCTCCTAACAAGTGTTAATCTATAAAAAAAATGGATTCATCGACAATTCGTTTAAGCCGTCGAAAATTAATTTTCGAAGCGAATTTGAGAGAGGATGGAAAATATGATCAAAAATTCAGAAAAAAATCGGAAAAAATATTTAGTCGAGATTTCTGGTAATAGTAGTTTGCTCCCATACAGGATACTTTGGGTATACGGTATACTTTAAAAACTCGTATCTCAAAAACGAAGCAAAACACAATCGCAATTTTTTGTACGTACATAGATAAGGCCTTCAGCATCACAATAAAAAAAAAAAAAAAAAAAAACAAAAAAACGTGCAAGAGGTCCCCAGTAGAAAAAAAAAACAATGCATTCCACCCAGTGCAGTGCTCTCATACAGGTTACTGCCCAGTGACTTTGAAAATTCATATTTCAAAAACGAAAAATAAAGCCGAACACCATCGCAAGTTTTTGCACATAAGATTTCTAGCTTCAAAATAAAAAATAAAATAAAAAAGTGCCAGAATAATACTATATTTTTGAAGAAAACAAAATAAAATATATTAACAACAACAAAATTCGTTCGGTTGGTACTGCTACATTTTTTTTACATAATTCTATCAATGACGTTTGTAGGTATATATATATATCTAATGAATGAATATTGGTGAAAATAATATATATACAGGGTGATTCAGATCAAGATACCTTCCGGTATATCACGCGATTCCTTGAGGTAAGCTGATCAAAAAATTGTTCCACATACTCCCACATACAAAAACTTTTGTGTGTAAAAAAATCAAAATTTTGGAAATATTTGAGAATAATTTAAAGGTGTTTGTTTAAAAAATACAGAGTAATACACTTTTCGACAGCTACTAGTCTTGGCTATTTAATAAGCTAACAATAATCAAAATCTATAGGGTGGTTCAAAAGTTATACTCATTTATTCTCACGAATATTGGCGAAATCTTCAACTGTCCACAGCTCCTAAAGGAAGGTTTCTAGAGGGATGTGGAATAATTTTTTGATCAGCTTACCTCAAGGAATCGCGTGGTATACCGGAAGGTATCTTGTTCTGAATCACCCTGACATACGAGTATATGAGTATATGCAACCATTCCACACGAAAACGATCAAAAAGTGCTTGTTTTGTTTGGACCCGACCATCTCCGATTTGGATGAAACTTTCACAATTTATAAGGAGTACCAAAATAGCTCACGCATATAAAAATAAAATGGGAACTCGGGATGAATATAATGAATAAAATATAGCCTATAACAGCCTTACATAACTAATTACCAAAGTAATTTCTCAATTTTTTTTTTTTAATTAGTTTTACAGATTCTTATCGAATTATTGCAACATTTCCTCTCTCCCCTAGGAATCTGTAAAACTAATAAAAAAAATTGAGAAATTACTTTGGTAATTAGTTATGTAAGGCTGTTATAGGCTATATTTTATTTCGATTAACGGTAATTGCAGATTTAATGGACCTCGGCGGTAAATTTCTTTGTCGCTTTATTGACGAGACCGTAACTCTGTGTGGGAGGCTCGTATAGCATTACGGTTTTTTCCATGAATTTATGGTTTAGAAGAGAAAAATACAGATAACTAGTTTTTGAGGGTGGAGTTCATACCACCTTCCATAGGGGGTTGTTGGTATCAAATTAAAGGAGAGTAAAAAGGCTATTTTCGACCTCAAAAACGACTGAATCACTTCTTTTGTAATAATCTTCAAAATCATTTATTGGACTCAAAAACTAATTTCATATCTAATTAGGGGACAAAACTTAAATTTGTAGCTTCAACGTGCATATTTAAAATTTTATAGCATCTCTTCTGTACTGGAAGGCGACCAATTAACCATTTTTCACTTCATTTAAAATTTTTTTCCGGGTACCTTGAGACACTAAAATCTATATTTCTCTGTAAATATTCATTGAATTTCCATATTTATTTTTTATTTATTTTTATATATATATAGCCAGGATATGCGGTGAATCCATAATTTAATTTGCAAATTCATAGATACTTAGGTAACTTCACAAAACACAATAAAAACAGACAATATGTACTGTCAGTTGAGAACTCTTCTTCTTACTTCTTCACAATTAAAACAGTCGAGAATTTTGTCGAGTGTAATAGAGAGTTTGGTAATTCTCAAAACAAATTCCACGAGTTAAATGTTAAAAGAACTCTCATCTCCTCAACCAGTGCCGGATCTAGGAAATGGGGGGGGGGCGTTAGTTGCCGCCCCTAACAACAATCTTTATTTGGGGCAAATTTTATTACAGTTCCTTTATATATGTACTAACGACCAAGAAATGAGACGGTTTCAAAAAAAAACTCTGGGTAGGAATTCTAGCGTACTGCCGTTCAGGTTGAAAAGATTTAGTCGGATTCAAAAGCCTTGACTCCGGCTAAAACGGTTAAATTTAGTTGGCATAAAAATATTTTTCTGCTTGTGCCTATACTGTCTGGTATGCTGTCTACACTCGAGATAAAATTGGTGAATAGTGGGGAGGGTTGGCAGCCACCTTAGTACATTTGTACAATTTTTGAATTCATTTCATCTATGATACAAAGGTATAATTTGAGGATTTAGCGGAATTTTTGGTTTAATTAACTTACAGAGGCTTACAGACTTAAATTAAATAAAAAGTAAATTGACGACTGGCTGTATATAAGAACAATTCACAGTATGATGTCAGCAAAGGAGAGTTTAAATTCCGGAAAGAAGACTGAAGTGTGATGTATGGTCTGAAAAAAAAAAATCCAATTCTTGTAATTAGATTTTTGCTCGTTTCGTTATGAGTTCACCAATCCGTCGTATTGCCGCCCCTTTAAAACGGGGCAAGAACCCCCCATTCAAAATGTCATAACGAAATGAATACAAACACAGCACACTAATACATTTCGTGAGTGACTTAAGTCACCTTAATATTTAAAAAGTACAATTCTGAACATTATCTTGACTAAGCTAAGCTAGTTGAACAAGCAGAGATAATAAATTCAGCTGCCTAGATTAAGCTGTGCAAATTTCTAAATGAATGTAAATAAAAAAAACATCTTGATCATTCAAATAGAAAAATAATTCGAATATTGAAGATTTGTACAAAATTTTCTCAAAAGACTGTTAAATAAAAATTGACCCCCCCCCCCCCCCCCTATGAATTTTTGCCAGTAGTACGACAATAGTTTTACTCTCAGTTGCCAATTGAAAGCAGACTACCACGTCCAAATCACATCTCCATATTTCGAGATATCTCTAACTCCAGAATTCTACCTTTATTTTTAGTAGATTTCTCATTTGTTTTCGTATAGAATGCAGCTGCACAGACTTAAGGTAAATAAAAAATAGTTAAAATTCAAAAGTGAATCCTTTAAAATATCAGTGTTTTACCCTCAACCATCATGGCACAGCTTCTTTTGGCGAAGTGCCAGCAGCCTCTTTTCTGTCAATAGAATTGGATACGAAAATCTTTCAAAACCCCCTTACTCTAAAGTTCTGATGTATATTTTGAGCTCATCATTGAGAGGAAAAAAATAAAGAAAAAATAAAACTTTTTGGCAAACATTCACCAGACGAAGGAGTCTTTTCAGTCGCCATTCTAGTGTCAGATATCATTTGAGGGTAAAGAAAATTGCATTTCAGCATATTCCGAAAATTGGATAAGTAGCGGTCATAGGCTGCTGGAAGCTACCAACTATGTCTACGATGAATGAATCGAATGTACAGTTATCATAATCTACGTATTCATAATTCATAAAATGTTTATGTTCACTTGTCCGCACGAGTTTAATTGGCTTACTTTTCAGTAGCTACATAATCCCTAAAACTATGTCTAACTGAAGTGACGTAGTTTTAATGAATGTCCTGTCAAGTCGGGAGTTTGATGGTAATTCATTTTTATCATGGCTTATTTAGGGCCATTGTTTAAATTACATCTGGTTTCTTTTTGTATATGTATTAAAAAATATGAACCTGTAATATGGTAGTAGTATGTAGGATTGGTAATTTGACCTGTCTGCAATTTGTTTTGTTTTGTATTATGAAATGTCGGAGTCTTAAATGAAAGGAAAGGATTAAAAAAACAAAAATAAAAAGCTCAAATTTTATCTACTTGACATTTTGGAACAGGAAATTCTTCGTTGAGTATGCACTACTGTCTGGCGTTTTAAATGTTCAACAAGGAAGTCAAGAACATGTCAGTCTTACTAGATTATTACCGAAAAGAATTTTACGGTACTTTATAGAACAAGTAAACAATATGATTCGTAAGTAGAAAGAGGATAGATATAGAGTCAAAGAAAATGAAATAACAAAAACAACATTCGGGATGAAATTTAGTGAAAAGTTTAGGATGGATGATCAGTTGAAAGAGAACACTTTAAATCACCATCAGAAGATGTAAAATATCTTCAAATTAACACAGAAAAGCTCCATCCATCCAAACACTATAATCAAATCTCTAGCTAATAGCAATATCAAGGTTATTTCGAAATACGGGTACAAAACATCATACCTTACAAAGATCAATAATGAGCATGCGAAAAAAAGCAGTGCTTCATGTTTTGAGCCTTTTGAAATGCCAGATATAATTCTAGGAAAAGTAAAATATTTAGTATTAGAAAAAAGCTACCCTCCCACGAATTTCAAGTAAATCTAATTTTTATTACCCGACATTAAGAAAAAGTTTCATCCACTCTATGTTCCCTCTCATCCAGCTTTACTGGCAGCGTAATGGAAGAGGGTGAGAGGTTGGTTTTGTGAGTAGTGAATATCTGATATACATACATATTTCACTAATAATTTATTGTTCTTAGCAATTTTTAAAGCAGCTGACGACGTCCAATCCACCTTCCCGAAAACGACAACTCGTTTTACATTTCTACCCACCTATTTGGGTCAGTAGTGGCAGATGATCGATGAATTTCATCAATAAGGATGAATTGTAGATTAAATATTAAATTTTCATATAATATTCACTACAAAATATCCCAATCGATTCGCCTGAAGGATATTAAAGATAAAATGTCGGTGAATAAAGGTGAACCTGACTAATAAAAATTCGAAAAAATAATATTTTCAAGCAGAAATAGACCTTGCGACCCAAATGCACTTTGAGATTTTGAAAATTAATAACCCGCTAGATTTTGACAATAATGGGTCATTGCCAACTTTATACATAAATCAGGACTCAAATCTTCATTCATTCCTATTGTGATTATTTTCATGCAAGAATTCATCAAGCCCTTTTCCTGCTGGGTATTTTCAATTCTCTATACATTTATACATACACCCAAGTTGCTTGATTTTAGTTAATTCTATTAAAGATTGAATTCACTGTCAACGGAGGATTGCTCTGATTGTGGAATATGTGTATTTAGAAGCGAGTAACATCATGAGAAATAAGTCCAGCAAATAAGAATTATAAGATTTACTAAGATCGGTTATTCAGAAGTGATTGTGTGAAGGATGTAGTTGGAATATTTTACTACACAAGATTACATTAACATTCTATAATTATATTTAGACAGCAGCATCTACCGTACGCATAGTACATAATAATTTTAAATTTCTTAAGATAGCACTGATACACTACTCTTGGTCTTGCGGTATACATATTTCCACTTGTGACATGATAAATTCTTCCCTTATATGAACAAAAACAATATTCAAAATGTTAAGACCATGTTAGTGCGAAATCGCACAAAAATCTCACGAAATTCATCCACGTTCAACGTTTTTGCACAATAGTAAAGCCAGGGCGTCGCTCGTAGGGTGTCGCAGTTCTTACTTTGTTCGAGTACCTACTGTGAGCTAAGCTAGCGGTTATGACCAATCAGCCATTGTTCAATTTAGCTTCTTAGGAGCGCGGTAAATCAATTAAAAAATTTGAAAAGACCATTAAATAAGGCTTGTACACTTACGGAAGTTGCTACTTAAGTTTTGCGATTTGACTACTTCCTGCTAGATGTCGCTTCAAGGAATGTTATTTTCTCTCTCTCTCTCAATTTTGACAGTTCGAAAAAATAACTGTCTTTCTTTTTATTCATGCAGAAAGAAGGAATCAATTGACGGAAGTTGCTACTTAAGTTTTGCGATTTGGCTACTTCCTGCAAGATGTCGCTTCTAGGAATGTTATTTTCTCTCTCTCAATTTTGACAGTTCGAAAAAATAACTCTTCTTTTTATTCATGCAGAAAGAAGGCATCAGTTGACGGAAGTTGCTTCTTAAGTTTTGCGATTTGGCTACTTCCTGCAAGATGTCGCTTCTAGGAATGTTATTTTCTCTCTCTCAATTTTTGACAGTTCGAAAAAATAACTGTCTTTCTTTTTATCCATACAGAAAGAAGGCGTCAGTTCACGGAAGTTGCTACTTAAGTTTTGCGATTAGGCTACTTCCTGCAAGATGTCGCTTCTAGGAATGTTATTTTCTCTCTCTCAATTTTTGACAGTTCGAAAAAATAACTGTCTTTCTTTTTATCCATGCAGAAAGAAGGAGTCAGTTGACTGGAGCAAAAACATTCTATAGAAATTCAATCAAAGCCGAGCCAGAATAATTTTCGGTATTGGTACAGTTGACGTAACTTGAACTTTATGCTATGAGCCAGAAAGTAAGTTACAATCACAACAGTGGAATTACCCACAAGACGATGATAAACACATTAAATTGAAGCGCACACGGATAATTGACAAAAACAAAAAATTGTTTCCTCATTTTTTGAACGTACAAGTCATGTTGCCACAATTCTACTTGAAGGTACGCCATATAATAAACAAGCAAATACTTCAGAGAGAATCCCTGTGAGAATAAACAAGAGATTAAAGATTAAGACTTGATAATGATGATGATGATATAATTCCATATACATAGATTAAAAGAGATTAAAAGAGTAAGGCCGTATTCATACTATCACTCACCGAGTTAACAAAATAAGCATGCTTTGGAAAGTGACAGATATAAATTTAAGTCCTAAATGCACTAATGAATACAGAAATGCAGGTTGTTATGAAAATTGTTATATCACATTTGTGAACGCTATTGTATATCAAAACTTACAACAAGCGTTAAGGCTAGCAGGAAAGGGAAAACAAATCGACAGCAGAAGCACCAGCCTATGTATTAGCGTATCAATCCGTCAGACAAGCTTCTCGGAGTGCAATACGCTTAAGAAAAATTTCAGTGGAGGAATGTACTTGCAACAGTCATTATGCAGTCATTACAGAACACCCTTTCATCTTGTGTTTTTGATGCTGGAATTGCAAGACCGGAACACCTTCAAAGAGACTTCAAAAACGCCGACGAGTAGAATCACCAAAAACAGAGATGAGAGAAGAATACCAAAGATGTCGATATAGCGAGCAGTCGGATAACATGTAAAAACTAACTTTGTGGGGCAGAAGCTGTTTGGTGGAGTCGACAGCCCCGAAGTCATCAATCAGGTAGCTCAGTTATATACATAGAATAATTAGCATGGAAGCGTAGGAAAACAAGACTGCGCAGTCACATTGGACACTGGAACGTCGAGATCGATTATTAGAAATAATCTTATCAAGAACAAATGGCTTCATAATACCACGAAATACATATCTACTAAGAACTACAACTGGAGCAGTAGCAGCAGTCCAGGTTTTTGAAGAATAAACTTTAGATGTTCAACTAGTCGAAATATTATTTCTTCATACTTTCCATACATTTCAGTGATTCTTACCATACCATATTCATGGCAATTACAGAGGATCAAAAGGAGATTGGTAAAAATCGTTTGCTTACATAGACAAAAACACGTATAGTAGATTAAAAAGAGCAAAACTTTATACTTAAATTACATTTCAGAAATGCGAATCAAAGAAATTAAAATAAATAAATAAACTTCTTATGATATTCTAATAAGAATTCAATCCTCAAACATTACCTAAAACTTTCCGTATAGCAATTTTAAATTGCCAGATTTACTTTCTTTTCACAACTAAATCTGGAACTACTTATTATAAATAATTGTTTCAATTCAAATTGCACCATAAAATGAAACCGTAATGTATGGTAACATCCTACACACAGAACGATTGCCACGACTCAGCGTTGTAAATGCTAAACTAATTTTTTTATTAAGGTTAACTACAAGAATATAACCTCCTGAAACTGATGAATTATCTACAAATTTCATGTAAATGAAACGATATAAATGTTAAAAAAATCAAATCTCCTAATTTCATTAATTCAATAAATTTATATGTATCTACTCCACTCAACTCAACAATGGATTTTAATGTAAAGTGTTAGTATAATCCGACTAAACATTATGCAGGTATATCGGAGTAAAAAATTATTATTATGATTATAAAGCTAAGCTAAAAGAGTCCCAAACCACCACATTATATTTGATTAATACTTATACAGCACCTGATATTTAAAACTAAATTCTAAATAAAAACAAAAACATAAACATTATATTATGTAGATCTAAATGAAGATGTGTATATGTAGGTATATATTATAATATTATGATTCTCAATAAAAATCAACAACAAAATTATAAACGAGACGAGATAGTAACCATATGATTAAAAAAAAAATTATTATTTTTTTATATTATCGAAAAACTAAAAGCAAAATGAAATGTTATTAGTAATGAAATAATTACTCTGAGCGTTTTTTTTTTTTCGATATACAAAAATACATAGATAATTTGTTTAAATATATATTTTCAATATTTCATTATTTTGTTTTTGTACTTACTAATTGTATAGCTATCATGAGAACTGTCTTCAGAGTAAATCGCCTGCCGCACAGATCAAATAAATCTTCAAGTGATGGACCAAGCAATTCCATAACAAGTGCATTGTATTTACCGCATGGCCCGAAGTAATATACTTCAGGGATACCCTCTGCTGCATTAATATTGCATTTATGTAATTTTTGTGTTTTGAGTTTTGGATAGTTTTACAGATGTGATTTTTTTTTTTTCGAAATAGAAGAAGCAACATATTTTGTTGAGTGAATTTGATGAAAGTATGGCATTAATTTTTAGATATGTATTTTCCGCAGGAAGCGCAGCAAGTCGAATTGACGGCACACAAGAAATGAGAAGAAATACAAAAATTAAATTAATTAAATTTGAAAAGAAAAAGAAAATTTCTTTTTTATGTGTGTGTTATTTAAAGTATTATTACATGATCTTAATTCAATGTTATTTTTTTTTTATTTATTATTTTTTTTTAAATGAAATTGATATGTCTTTGCTTTTTTCATCCGTATGAATTATACTTTTACTAAAAAAAAAAAATATACACTCTGCAACCAAATGGCCTTAATAAATTTATTTTATTTCATTAAATTTTTATTAAGTATTTTGTATATTTTTGAATGCCAAAAAAACAAGCGTGATACAAGGATAAATAAGGGAATAATGCGGATGACAATAATATTTACATTAAAGTAAAAAAATATTAAAAATTATCCCTCTGATAGTATAAACTTTAAATTTAGAAAAGTTTTTATTTTATTTGAAAAATTTTGTAAATATTATGATTTCATTTGAATCATCAATATTCAAAAAAAGCAATTCGTTAAATTATTTTCTAATCCCTTTTCTCTGAAGGTATCTTCTTCACTTTTGAAGCATATTTATGAAGACATAATTATTAATAATAATTTTTCGTATTTCTTTAGAGGCCATGTATTTATGTATATGTAAACAAATTAATTTTTATTAAATTCATCAGCAACACACGTCGATCGGTTCGGTTTTATTATTATTAAAATATGTACATATATAGAAAATATATGTTCTTGCATGTGGAATTGTGTTTGATCGATGAAAATTTATTTAAACAGTAGCAGAAAAATAAATAAATCAAACGAAAAAATAAAAAACAATTGTGAGATTATTAGTTGGGAGTTATACCAAAATTTAGCTTATCGTTAGATTTTCTTTTTTATTTCTCATGTTAATTTTATTATTTTAACGTTAATTTATTGAAAATCATTACACAAAATAAAAACAAGGACCAGAAAAATGTTTTTATAGTAATTTTTTTTTCTTAACTGTTTGTAAAAGTTTGTAAAATAATGATATAATATTTAAAAAATAAAACGTAATTTGTTTAAGAAGACATTAAAACTTGCGCATACATATCTCACGGATTTAAAAATGGATTAATGTTTTAAAAGTGCATAAGTCGATTAACTCCATTTAAGAAAAAGCAGGAAACATTTTTTATACATTTTTTGTGAAAAAAAATATTTTTTATCCAATGGCCATGAAAATGTTATCATGTAGTCTCTCAGGACAACAGTTTTTATGGTCGTTAAATAATAAATATGTTATTTTCACAAGAAATGTATAAAAATGTATCAATGTTTCCTATCTTCTCTTAAATGGAATTAATCGATTTGTGTATCACTTAAGATTAAAATATGTGTGGTTTGAGATATTTGTTGCATAAGAGCATGAAAAAACAAAACAGACAAAACACAGATATGGATAATTAACAAATTGAATATAGCGCTAACAATGTTAAATTTTTATCTTGACATTATTTTTATTTTAAGACGATTCAAAATCGCAAATTCATACAATTTTAAGGCTGCATAAAAAGTAGACTTCCATCGTGTAAATGAATTACATATATGTATCCAAATACTGTAGATTTTGTCCATAGAGTTAATTATTTATGTGTAATCTACGTAAAAAGCTATTGTATCACTTAGCATATTGACACTTGAACAACAAGCTCATAAGAAAAAAATATTGTGACCTACATAAGAAACATATTATGCAAATACACCCCCCGTTAGTGCTACGCTAATGCCCTTGCTAAAATATTGTGGTCCATATTTATAGTTAGATCAAAGTTTAAGCTAATGTCGAATTTAAAGCCATAAAAATGTTAATGTCAGATTAGTTAATATTTGGGTTTAAGTTTAAATAGGCGAAATTCACATATTAAAAATTTTGCAAAAAATTAACAGTGTAATAAAAATAATTCACACTTAATTCAAGTAATAATAATGTATGTATTTCACCGCTTCAACAAAAACCAGCGAATACAAAATCAGTGTTTTTTTATTTTTTTTTTTTTTTTTTAACTCAACAAATAGAAAAAAGTTCAAATTAGTTATAAAATACAAAAAACTTAATAACATACTTAATAACGAAGAGTCCCCTTTTGTTGTAAAGGAAAGAATGACCCGCACAAAAAAAAAAAAAAAACAAAAAAGAACTACTTACCACTGGAATTAAGCTTACAAAAAATGTTAAAAAAAAAGGACAGCAATCCTTTTCGCTTTCAAAATACGATTAAAAAAAATTTTATCTTAGGTTTGAAAATCCTCATGTCGACAACTGTTCAACCAGTAAATTATATAACGTGCAGCTAAGTTAGGCAAAAAAAACTACACCAGTGACTAAATATTCAGACAACAGACAAAAACAAGACTCCATGACATGTGTCAGTTTGAGTGAGTTTCGTTCAATAATGAACAACCAATCTTTGTCAAAGCTGTCCCGAAGGTAAAATTTCCTACTCCAGAGAGAGTTTCGTTTTATAATCTCGGTATTGTAATTTATAACCCCCCTGCCCCCTCCCCCGCCCTAAATAAAGAAAACCTGGCATTCTATACACGAACTGAAATGAAAATTCACAGTGTAAACGAAATTTCGTCCGCATTAAGTAGTTTTCTAGAAAAACATACAATAATTTTCCGACTCATGAACCTTGTAAAAAAGAAATGCACTTCCCTATTAGAGTCTTTGTTCGGGGGAAATAGTAACAGTCAAAACACCTAGCCAAGCAGCAATCTTTTAAAATACATAAGTTCCTACAAAATATTACATTACAAAAAAAATTATAATACTTCAAAAATATCAGTTAGCGCAGCTTTCAGACCATGTATCGAAATATGTATACATTTTTAAAAAACAATCTTCATTGTTTCCCGGAACGTACATTTAATAAAGCTCAGACTAAAAAAAAAATGCCACCAAAAAGGAAAAACAGATGTGGACAAAATTATTAAAATTTACGTGATTCCTGATTATGCGAAGGACTTATATTCGTATGCCCTTCAAGGAAACGTGTAAGTTTGAGGAATACTTCGAACCCACAGAAATTGCGATTTATTCAGAAAAATTTTCCAAAGTATCGCAAAACTATAGGAAATCCACCATTGATTATTTTAGCTTATTTTGTAACTTGTCACTAATAAGTTTGTTTTTTGATTAGTACCAGTGATGCCAGATTATGCCATGGACTAACCGCCCAAATGAAGAAAAAAGATCGCCCAAAACGCGCCGAAATGTTTGTTTTTAATAAGGGTGAAATTCTGATAAAGATTTGATTACTTTTTAACGATTTAATCGATTGTCGAGTGATTGTCTTTACAAAAAAAATTGCCGCCAAATCAAAATCAAAAAATTGGCGATTCAGGTACGAATTTTCATTTTAAAAAATTTATAAAAAATAGAAATATTCAATTTTTTAAAACTGCTTTCACTGCAATTAGTTGATAACTAAGCTCCCTTAAATGAAAAAAAAAATTGTCAATTTAAAAAGCTATGATTGAAACGGTTTAGTGACAGTCCACCCACCACACCAACAGCCAAAAAATCACTATTTTCGATTTGAGCGGCTGTAAACATTACTGAAGGCACTTTCACATCAAAAACAAGGACTGAAAAACTAAATTTATTCAAACACACTTTTATGTTTTATCAGCCGATAAAACATAAAATTTCTTCTTTTTTTTTCTTAAAAATCGGAAATAAATATGCTATTTTCTCAGTAAAGAACTTAGTTTATCCTATTTCCCATGATTTTATTAAGCATTGAAGCAAAAACCTTGTTTGTGATGTGAACGTGCCTTGAATTCACTACAATTTTGCATAAAAGTTTGAAATTACATTATTTAACAAAGTATAAATGAAAATTTTAACACGTTTGCAAATCCATACATTATTGGGCCACACTGACCTAATGTATATATATGTTTTTATTTTTGCTGTGAACTGAACATTTTCTAAACAATTATAAAATATTACCTTAATTAAATTCCAAACATTTTTCTTTTCAGTTAGAATGACATGTCCAAGAACCATTTAAAGTGAATAAAACCAATTTTCCATATTTTTCATATTTAGATTTTTAAATAAATCTTTATATATCCCACCATCAGCTTTTGGACATCTGAGTTCAGCTTAGTGTAGGCAGTTCAGAACTTCATTGTTGTCCTGATGAGATCGTCCTGCACTGCTAATCGAAACATGCAGTATGCTCTCAAAATTTCTTAACGAAATTTTGATTTTCAACTATAAAGCCAGTAACTGACCGGTACCTCGGTACTTGTCTTTTAAACATTGCACGCAGTAGATGGAAAATTGCCTGTATACTTGTATATTATACGGGTCTCGAAATACTTAATCCCCCTCTTCCATTTAGTTAGAATGAGATATCTAAGTCATTTAATGTGAATAAAACCCATTTTCCATTTTATTTTATATCTTTAAATAGAGCCCAAAAAGCGCAGAAAAAACAGTGTCGCGTCCAATTGGGCGTTGGGCGCTTTCCATGAAAAGCGCCCAATCTGGCATCACTGATTAGTACGAGGGCTCTCCCAAGAGTAATTCACAGTGCGCTCAGGCGGGTGTTGTAGCCAACGTAGACAGCTGATCCAAGCGTCAGCGTGTAGATTGAAAGTTAAGAAACACATTGGTATCATATAATAGTGGGATTCGCTTAAAGGGAAAATACAAAAAATTCGAAAAAAAACAACGACAATAGTCTGTTAGGTAGGTTTTCAGCAATAGAGCAACGATTCGAATCGAAACAGTGCACGATAAAAAAAAGTGCCCGAAATTCATGCCGCATTAAAAGAAGCGTGTAGAAGGTTTAAGCAGGATTTACATTATGATTACATCCAATTTTTACAGAAATTGTAAGGGAGATAGTTTATTGAAATTTAAATGCTGCGGAAGCAATACCTCACACGTACAGTCCCCTCTACTTTTTATGGCAAAACTCTTAAATTGTCAAACTTTCTAGTTGGGAATTGTCAAGTTTTTAATCGTTTTTTCGTAGATATTCAAAGACGGACCATGAAAAGAAGTATAATTTTACAATTTCTAAAATATTGCATGAAAGCACGAAGGAGTTTGAAGCAAAGGATGAGATTATATCGAAAAAATTTCTCGCAAAATATCAGGTGGTACTGTAATTCAGTTCTGCAATCATCATTTTGTACGATAACGAAATTTTTTTATTTATTTCATATAATAAACAAAAAGTTCACTCAATTTCCCACATGAAAATAATTCCACTCCACTACCGAACTAACGCCGATGAAGATAATTCCAGCCCGGTTCGTGTTCACATGACGGATTATCTCAAAGGCGGAATAATTCTAGCAAATTATGAAGAAAAAGGACCACTGTAGTCAATCTCTGAACACACTACTCTCTGCTTGTGGACAGAAAACTACCTCAGAAATAACTTCAATATTTTCTATAAAGAAATATTTAATAACTTTCTATTTTGTCATATTTAATTACAAACTCAAACCTTACTTTTGTTTATTTCGACAAATAATTTTACCTTACAGATATGTCATAAAATTATAGTAACAAAACAGCAATATGGAAGCTCCAGTAGTCGAAATTGACAAATTAGGATTGCCAATAATGTTTTAGTTTCAGTAACTATAAAAACTCCCTCGGCTTGAGGTCTTTTTATATTTCCGGACACGCACACAGTGACAAATCGACGTCCGGAAAAAATTCCGGACGCGTTTGCTTCTCTCGTCACTCATAAATAAATTTCCGTATACGATGTACTATCTCCCTCACAATTTCTATAAAAATTGGATGTCATCATAATGTAAATCCTGCTTTATTGGGTGCGTTCACCGACAGAAAGAAAGCGTGCTAAAAGTCACTTTTTGTCACTACCAAACGTTTCGTGCGTTCACTGAGCACGAAAAATGACAGATAAACGCTACCGAAACACTTCCTTTTACTTTCTTCTGCGTTCACTGAGTCCACTGAGAGTGACTTTTAGCGCGCTACCTTTTACTATCGTATTTTGGAGAGTAAAATGTAGCGAAGTGAAGTGTTACCATGGATACAAATACAAGAACGACAATAACATGGCAACTTTATAGGTTAGCTTATACAGTTCGAGCATTTATTATATTTTTCTCAATGATTGTTAGTAAGTTATGTAAATAGAGGCAATTAAATGGTCTTTCCAAAGTTAAACGTATTATTTTATACAGTTATAAAGGCTATCTTATTTTATTTTAAATGAAAAAATCTTCGTTGATTGTTGGAACGATAACATGTCTATTGGCTACCTTTATAATAAAACGGCATTAATAGGAGGTCAACCACAAAGCATCGCAGTTTTTATTTTATTATTTTGCCTAGTACTAGTAGTTTTGTTCTCTTCATGCCCTACATAGAACGATTCTATTGGTTCAGTGTTTATTATTTCTTTAATAAATTTCACACATTTTTGTATCTATGATTTATGAATTCCGCCAGGAATTTACACTATATTTAAAGCCTTTAAGTATAAAGGAATGGATTCGCTAAATAAAATCTTTGTTAGGTTAGGAGACAGTTTGCCAGATTGGGAAATTATAAGAAAATGGCAATATTAAATCTTCTAGGATCATTGTATTGTATTTATTCGTTTTAAATGTTTCTTCATACATTTTCGAACATATTTTATTATTTTATGTTAAAAAAATCGAATTCTAAAAATTCAAAGATTTTACTAAACTACGCTACGCTTTCTTTCGTTCACCGTGGCAAAGTGGGTAGCGTAGTAATTAACTGTCAAAGTAATTCTTTTGACATATGTTTACTACGCTACGCTAACACTACGCTAACACTACGCTAACACTACGCTACAAGACGCTATCGTGTCAGTGAACGCACCCATTGTGAATCGTAGCACAGTACAGACGCAGCGTTGCCAGATTGTAGGAAAACTCCCATTTTATGGGAATTCCGCAACCAAATTTTACGCAAAATGGAAAAGGGAATAGTACATCTGTGGGAAAATTGCTAAGAATATTTATTTTATGGGATGAATAAGCCCTGACATATTTTCACTATCAAATTTAGACTAAAGTTCTACCTGCAAACTTAAAAATTTCACAAATGCTTCCGTTAGCATGACAAACATTTGAATAGGTTGCAATAGCTCTGTTCCTCAGAAATTTGTTTTTGGTTCTTCTCCCTTTTAATATATACCTACAGTATATGGTCGCCCTAGTAAGTAACTCGACTTTTTATCAAAATTTAGTGTATTCCACGTTGTGGTAACACTAAACAAAACGCATTATTGTGTAAATTCTTGTGAAAATTAGATGACAGGATCTCTGTATAACCGAAAAATATAAATCCTCAATCCATTATTTAGCATGCAAACCGTTTTTTCCTCATCCTGTAAAATTTCGATTTTGGTGAGTTGAGTCATCATATGTGCCTCGTCACTGTCAGTTAGTCAGTTCCACTTCTATAAATTTTTATATTAAGGTTTAGCTGATATTAATAGTGTGTAATTTGTGGATATAGTTTTATATTTCAATATTTGCATTTTGTTATTATTATTTCTGCTGAATAAGAGAAAAATCACGATAAGAATTCTAATGTTACATATTTTTAACAACATAAATATGGTACAAATTATAGTTGAAATGGAAGAAACTCCCAGGAAAGAATTTTCAAATTGCATGGCTTAGTTTGCCGCAATATAAAGGATGGCTCCAGCAGGTGCAAAATGCCGACTCAAAATCATACTGCCGATCATGTAACGCGACTTTTCATTGCGGAAGTAGTGAGCTCAATAAATATAGGAATAGTGCCAAACATCTTTCAAACATTAAAAGCGCCCGAAATCTCTCCGTATCGACATTCTTCAAGACAGCGGAGTCAACGCATTCCAATAACGTAAAAATTGCAGAAATTAGACTGCCTGCATTTTTCGCAGAGCATAATGTGGCATTTAATACTGTAGTCTATTTGATTCCACTAGTGAAAAACACCTTTTTCAGATTCGCAAATTTGCCAAGATATGAATCTTGCAAGAACCAAATTAAATATTTTACGAAACAAATTTTTTTTTTTATATTATTGGATGAAACTACTGATATATTCAAAACTAAAAAATGTACTTGCCACTCGGCAGCTTTAGTTGCAAATAAGACCAGTAAGCACATTCACAAATTATGTGAAATTTTTTGAGTGCTGCACCAAGTTAATTCTCAAATAGTCTCGCTATTTTAGCAGAATTTCAAGAATATTTTGATGTTGAGAGAAGAAAACTTTTGCGTCCAGCGAAAACAAGATGGCTTGCTATGCAGCAAATTAATTCTCAAATAGTCCTAAAATTCTCGCTATTTTAGCAGAATTTCAAGAATATTTTGATGTTGAGAGAAGAAAACTTTTGCGTCCAGCGAAAACAAGATGGCTTGCTATGCAGCCGCGTGTATCCAGATTTTCAGAAAATTGGACACTATTGCAACATATATTTTTGCACGACTCCACTGAATCAACCCGACCCCAAGCCAAATATTTATTTGAGACAATCAACAATAAAAGTGTCAAGCCGTATTTTTACTTCTTGAAGTATGTTCTTCTTTATTTTAATACGTTCAACGCTTTATTTCAATCGCGACAAATTCTTACAGAGAAGTTGCTTATTGAATGCTGCAATCTTCACCGAAAAATTTGTCAAAATTTCGTGAAGAATGGATTTATAGATGTCTTAGATATGGAATGTACCTCTGAATTGCAAATTTAACATTTATTGTCTGACAAAGATGTTTATTTAGGATCAGAATGTGAAAGTTATATCCACGAAAGTATGAAATAAAAGAAGTTATCAAGTTCTTTTGCACAACGGTATTTCGTGAAATAAAAGCCAGACTGTTATTAAATGAAGAAGTGCTTAAAGAAATGGAATTCGTATGCCCCAAGTTGTGCTTGATATCACGAAAAGAATATATTCAAAGGAGTTAATATTTGAAAGTACAGTGCAACTCTTTAGATTTAAACATGGAATGGCGAGATATACCGGTTTCTTTCAATAAATTTGAAAACGACAGATTGCTGTCTCTGAGCATTGAGGATTTTTGGACTGAAATAAGAAAGGCTACAAACTTCGAAAATAATCTATTGTTTCTATTGTTTGTCGAAAGTAGCTGATTATGCATTGACCTTTCCTCATTCGAATCAGTGAGAATATTTTCAGTTGCTACTGAGGTCAAAATTACATACAGGAACAAAAGGGTGCGAAATGTTTGAATTCTATTTGTTCACTAAGATCAAATTTTCAAGCAGATGATACAAGTCGGGTGAAGCTTGTGGCAACGCGAAATCATCCTCTGTTACATAATTCCACAAATTTATATAAGTAGTTTTTTGTTTTTTTTTTACGTTTTTTTAATTACATTTTTGTGTAATCCTTCTGAATTTTTATATTTTATTTTTTAATTCCCTTGAAAGTTTTTTTTTTCATTTTCTTTATTTTATCATTATTATTTTGTTGAATAAAATTTATTTTTATTACACTAATTTATTTTTAATTTTAATAGAATGGAAATTACGTGAGAGTTTGCTTAGGAATTTGAGATTAAAAATGTGGGAAAAATGACCGAGTTTTCCCATTATCGTGAGAATTTCGAGTTCGAAAATCTGGCAACGCTAGTACAGAGGTGGCACGCAAAGTTTCGAGAAGGTCAAACAAGCATCGAAGACGATCCGCGCACTGGGGTCGAAAATGAGAAAAATGATAATCTTTGCCTACGATAAACCATTGAATAAATAACTAATAAGCAAACGGCATATCGGAAGAAAACCTTCAACATTGAACTTCTATGGTAGGCGATCAGAGATAACCATACCGATGAGACCTCTCTGATCGCTGGGTCGAAAAGTTCAATAATCTTTTTGCACTTAAAATGCATTTTGTAAATTTATTGAAATTATTTTCAATAAATTTCAGTCTGTTAGGCGAGAAATCTCCTTCATGAAAACCTAAACCACTCGAAGACATGTTTTCGCCGATGTATGATTTTCTGTGTTTGTAATCGTTTCGACATTTTTTATAATCCAAATTACTATGTAATATAAACAAATTTTTAGCGCCCCCTTATTTTCAGATAATATTTCTTGGCGTTGCCTTTGATAATTTAATACACTTTCACAATGAAATGTCAGAAATCAAGCAGAATTGTCAAATAATGCACGGCCCTCTTGATCATTTCCACCCCCCCCCCCCTGATCATATGGTCTTACTGTCATTGAATTGCTTAACGATACCCCGCGTCCTTATTAGTTATTTATTCAATGCGATAAACGGAGCATAAGCACTACAGATTGAGTTCCGACGGGTAGTAGTGTCACTGGAGCGTACCTACTAGAAAAACTTTTTTCAGAATGTCTTGCGCCCAAAAATCCGTAAATTGCGTTCAGGAATGTCCCAATGTTGATTTTGTCGGATTATGCGCGCCCGCGTATCAGTACACTGACTATAGAACTTTTCGCAAATTACGGCTGGGCACAGTTCCGTTTCCTGGCTTATAGTCCTGATCTGAGCCCACCGACTCTGGTATAGTTTCGAAGAGAAGTGACCCAACAGATTCGAATGCTCAATAAGAACGGAGCGCTGAATGGAATCCAAGCATTTCCGCGCCGCTGATAAGCTTGCATTTATAAGAGAGGGGATTATATTAAAGTCCTGTAATTTCTTGTATTCTTCAATAAATATTTTTCATAGTATACAGTTATTTTTATTTTTAAACAGAATAAAGGCTATTTTTCGAAATCCTACCAGGAAAGAACTATAGGAGAGGCAATATCGTGTAAAAACTCTGCCTTTCTAACTATAGCTGTGTTCTTTTGTGTCCGCAGAACAGAGCAGAACAAAAGATTTTGATTTTAAGGCTTTCTGAATTTCAAAAATTTCTGTCTAAACTTCCACAACTTAACAAATCGTGATAATAAAATGCCTAGTCCTAGAGGGCTGTAAAAAATTCAACCGATCAATCACCAAAAAATGCGTCTTTCCATATGAAATAAGCTTCAACAGGTAAACTAATGTTCGAATTATGAAGAAAGTAATTACATCAAGAGTTAGAATAACACACCACTAAGATGCGATACTCTATCAGGCTAACGAAAGAAGTATAGATAAACCTTATGGCAGCGAATTACACAAGTTGTACTTCATCCGCCAATAAGTGGTCTAAACTAGAGCTGAAAGTATCCGCATAATTTACTATCCAGATTATCCGAGATAATTAGGATCCGATTCCTCAAAACCGGGTATCCGGATAATCTGGATCCTAGTATTTGGGTCTTAACTATCCGGCTCCGGATCCAGACTCAGCAAAAAAAAGTCAATATTTCCTCCAGATTGCATTGTTTCATTGGGAAAATATAAATTTCATGATATTTTCATTTTCTCAATGAAATAACACAATTTTGTAGCTTTTTTGCTTAGTCTGGATTCGGATAGTACGGATCCGGGTAATATGGATCCGCCTCCGCGTGATATGGATCCGGATCCGGATCTGGATCCGGATCCGGATCTGGATCCGGACAATTCGGATCTGGATCCGGATAATTCGGATCTGGATCCGGATAATTCGGATCTGGATCCGGATAATTCGGATCTGGATCCGGATAATTCGGATCTGGATCCGGATAATTCGGATCTGGATCCGGATAATTCGGATCTGGATCCGGATAATTCGGATCTGAATCCGGATAGTTCGGATCTGGATCCGGATAACTCGTATCTGAATCCGGATAATTCGGATCTGGATCCGGATAATTCGGATCTGGATTCGGATAATTCGGATCTGGAGTCGGATCTGGATCCGGATAGTTCGGACCTGTATCGCAGGAATCGGATACTTTGCAGATCCGGGTATCCAGATATCCGGATATTAGCAAATCCGGATCCAATTTTCAGCTCTAGTCTAAGCAAATAAGCTATGCGCGCAAATTTGTAAGTCTTAATTTTTCATACTGAACAACAAAGGTTCTAGTAGAGGCCTTTGAGGCACACACTGCAAAAATTTACCACAAATAGATGTCAAAATGTTTTGTTCTATATCTTTAAGTTTAACTATAAACATAAAGATTACCATTCAATCAAATAAAATCAAGTAAAATAATATAGTGGCATTACCACTGAAGTTCTAAGAATTCAGTTGTCACATCTTTTTACCGACTCTTAAATTTAAATTTCCAAAACAGAAGAGGAGGGCAACCACGGACACATTATTTTAAGAATAGGGCAGGTTTCAAGCGACATATAGGAACACAGAAGAAATTGGGTCCTGGATAAATCTAACAAACTTAAACGAAATTTCATGCAGACCAGCTGCACTTGAATTAATACGAAAAATAGTTATTCAAAGTTCAACCTGAAAAAGATCTGGAATCAACAGCTTCATGAGCATTAAAATCAGATCCTGATACAGCAGTCGAGAGATAACCTGCGAAGTACATTGTTATTAGATTAAATGTTATAAGAAATCATTTCCTTATCATAGGCCAGACTATTCTTCTTGATTTTGCTTAAAATTTTAGTAATGTCACTCGAATTCGGCTGATGCATTAAGTTTCCAATCCCGAATCTGGGTGACGGACATATTGGCTGGACAAAAATGTTTTAGGCAGATATTTTGAAGGATAGTTAACCGGACATATTAAATGGACTAATAAAATATGAAAACAATATAAAAATATATTAATACAAACTTTTCAATTAAAATATTATTTCGAATGTAAGTTGTGAAACATGGCACACACAACTCAGTTGTTTAGGACAGGTTGGACAACAAGTTATTGTTATTTTTACATTCTGTCGTGCCTGTGAACGGCTCAGGGAACTTCTGCTATTTTCATAGCATATTGTACATGCTCGTCTAATGCTTTTGCCGCGAGGATCCAATTTCCAGCTTTAATAGTAATAGTATTGCTTTCATCGATCTATTATTCATAAGACCTTTGGACTGACGAGCATTTTCTGAAAATTTTGTTTGGCGGCCAAAGTGTTAGTTAAATATTATCCAAAATTTAAAATGCCAAAACCGTTTGTATTCTACAAAATCTTACAGTTACAAAGCAAATTTATTCACATTGTTTAATGTAATCTGTATTGTCACAACCCTACATCAAATATTTTTGAAAAAATATCATTTTCATGAAAAAGTTTCATCGATAGCAGCCAAACCAAACCTGTTTAAGGGAATTCCAGAAATTGTTGAAGCATATTTTACCTGCTTGAGAGGTTAACTATACATGGACTTTAATATGTATATAAATTTACTTGTTAGACTTTAATATGTATATAAATTTAAGGAAAACATGACATGCAGCTAAACAATATAAAATCATTTTCGGAAATTAGCAGAGTCAGAAACACGAAGAATCCCACGATCAATAATGACACACAAAAAAAGTACAAATTTATTTACAGAAACACAGGTGGCAGCAGTCTGCGCACTGAACGAAAAATACAAACAAAATAATTTAAAATGAAATTGAATCAATAAATTTTTAGATTTTGAATGTCTATCGTTCGATTTACTTACTGAGCAATACAAAAAAATAACACACATACCTACACACAGATGTAAGAAAGTAGACCGCGATCCGGCACAAAAAATTGCTAGGATCGTTTGCATCAATATAAGAATGTAGATTTATAGATTCGGACAAAGTACTGCTGGTAGCCCAGAGAGGGTAGGAACCAAAAGTACAAATCAGAGTATCAAGGTTCGAATCTAAAGTAGCCAAATAGGCAAAACCTGCTGAATTTTTTCCTGTCCTCTTTTGTCGTAGCATGAGGTATCGAATATTGGCTTGTTCTTCTGTCATTTGCATTAGGCTGGTTATCTTTAATATAATTGTGATCGAAATTGATGTTGATATTAACCGGTATTATATAATTATGAGTGGCATGGGATCTCTGTATACATAACTTAATTGGTTTAGAAATTATTGCGTGAATATTTCAAGGACCTCCAGTAGATTGTTCGTGTAACAAAAATCTAAGACTTTTGATGGCATACAAAACTTATTCTTATGGAAGAATCTTTTCCTTGTCCGTTAGACTGTCTCATAATTACAAAACTGATTCCGTTTACTCAATTTATGCTGTTGTTGAGACTTGGTTTCAATATCTTACCGAACCTATTACACTTTACGACGCGTCCATATCCAAGTTATCTTTGACATTCGTTTTTTTTTAGCAAAGTTAGCGTTAGTCTAACGAAAAATTCAATAAGATAGTTATGGAGGAGAAATCAGATGATTTGCGCAAGTTGAGAGTCCGACTTATACTTCGGTAAATCAAACTAGGGAAGCCCAGTTTGTACTTATTAGCTGATCACCCCAGTATCCCGAGAGATTTATAACTGCTCGATTAAGAAAATATTACGCTCATACAGAAGAAGCAGATGATAAATTAAAAATAAAATTTTATACGTAACAAAACCAGATATTCAATTCCATCTCCAGAGAAGATATCGTCCTATTTATTGCAGATATGTGACATGAAATGCATAAATCGACCCCAACCAGCATTGACCACATCTTCGAAAAATAAAGCGCAAAATAACGGCGATCTTTTCATTGAATTCTGTAGTACTCCTCTTCAACTAAAGGGTTTTCCAATAAGAGGTGTTATTTTAATTAGCCCGCTGTTTCGGTAGATGGCACTTTTGGAGCTGTCATTTTTTGACATTTGACAAGTAGAAACTACGCCATTAATAAAAATGCAACGATACACGATTCAACAACGCATTGAAATTATTAAAATTCACTATAAAAATGGTGAAAATGTGGCAGAGCCGGTTCGTAAAACTCGAACATTTTTGGGTCGTCGTGAAGCACCTTGTCGGACCGCAATACAGAAATTGGTAGAAAAATTCGAGCTGTCGGGACAAGTTAGTGATGTGAAGAATAAAACCCGTGCACGTCGCTCAAGAACAGCCGCGAATATTGCTGCTGTAGCCGAAAGTGTTGAAGAAAACCCAGATTTGTCCATTCCTCGTCGTTCTTTGGAATTAAGCATTCCACAAACGTCATTACACCGTATTTTGCATAAAGATTTGGGTCTTAAGGCTTATAAAGTTGAAATGCATGAAAATGATCCGGAATTCCATCGAAAACTCATCTTGAGTGATGAGGCCCATTTCCACCTCGATGGCTTCGTCAACAAGCAAAATTGTCGCATCTGGGGCTCGGAAAACCCAAGAGTTATTGTTGAAAAGCCTCTCTATCCTCAACGTGAGGCTGTTTGGTGCGGTTTATGGTCCGCGGGGTCATTCGACCTTACTTTTTCGAAAATGAGGCTGGAGCAACAGTTACGGTGAATGGATTGCGCTATCGACAGATGATTAATGATTTTTTATGGCCAGAATTGGATGGTATTGATCTGGACAACGTTTACTTTCAACAAGGCGGCGCTAGGTGCCATACAAGCAACGAAACCATTGATCTTTGGCCACCGAGATCTTGTGACTTAACACCTTGCGACTTCTTCCTTTGAGGCCACGTGAAAGAGAAGGTCTACGCCAACAGCCCAGCGTCGATTCAAGACCTCAAAGATGGAATTCGTGAGGCTATCGAGGACATAGGGCAGCCACTTTGCGATTTGGTTATGGAAAATTTCATGAAAAGGATATGGTCCTGTAGGCGTGGTCGTGGTGGTTATTTGGCTGATGTTATTTTCCATTATTAACGGCATACCTTCCTCTATATAAGGAAATAAAGATCCGATCATTTATCTCAAAAAATGGCATTTTTCTTTGAATATCAAAATAACACCTCTTATTGGAAAACCCTTTACATGGTTATTAGTTAATGACCTCTTTTCAACATAATACCTATGGTACACAAAGAGACATCACTGGATAGACTGGATTAAACATGCATCTGCACCCTGTAATAGTAGTCGATGGAGTCGAAGGAGAAACAAGAACAATTTTGGCAGAGCTGCACCAACTGAAGATCTTGGAATAAGCTAAAGGATGATAACTTGTCCAATGAAGATCTACTGTTGTTGCCCTACAACTCTCGAGAGATCAAAGAAAATTGATGATGCATATGTCAGGCTGTGCTCCATGAAATAAAATTTTAGAACAGGACCTCGAATGCGAAAATATTCTTTCATTCCCCATAATACCCAGGAATTAATTAAAGAACTTTTTAATACTAAGCAAAAACCCCTTCCCTCTCAATGCCAATAAAACCCAAATTCAACACTAAACGAGAAAGGATGACCAAGTCATAGCTTTAGCTCTTCAGCAGCGTATGCTATTCAAGTTAAACTAAAAGACTAAATCTGAATTTATCTCAGTCTTCTTGAGTGCATTCTAGAAACAAATCTCGTGGCGTACGCACTAATGTCCATAACCAACTGCATCAGGTTAAAATAAAACTTCTAGAACAGACCATAAAAAAATGAAAATGGTATACATGTCACTTCCTTCAATCTCCCTATTTTATATACTTCTATCCTATTCTCTACTACAGTGTCTAGATGTATGCAAGTATGTTGTATAGTACTACTTCCCATTGAAACCATCAGCTGATTATAGGCATAATGCATCTATTCATGTCATACCGAAATTAGCCTATATTTTTTTTTAATGACTTGTTTTCAGTCACTAAAGGAACAAATTTAGGTTTGAGAATAGCTTTCAGAATAGGTTTTGAGCTAATAACTCTTTAACGGCTGCAGATAGCACATAGAATATAATAGGTCAAATTAAAGAGGAGAGTCAACAGTTTATAGTTTTTATAAAAAAAAAGTTCTGTTAACGGCCGTTTGAAAAAAAAAATAGGTCAAAATAAAAAGTAAAAAAATACGAAATATTTGTTTAACTCCTGATAGGAGGGATGTATGGGGCTGGTTGAGCAGTCGTTGGAAAGGCCATGCAGTTCTGCATACAACGAGATCTTATCTGTGCCCATGCGCCCAGTATTCTTTAAAATACAGGGTGTTTTGTGAAAAAGTAGCTTGTTTTCTTAATCACCCTGTAATTCTTAAACGGTTGATATTGTCCCCCCCCCCCCTACAATTTTTTGTTAGTCTAGGAGAGTACTATCACATCCTGCTCTATTGACCTCCTAAGAGGAAACACCCTGTATAGGGGAGCCCGGGTTATAATAACGAATGATTTATCTCGGTTTTTTTAAATCCCTGGATCGATTTCTTGGAACTTCAAATATACCAATATTAAGTAGGGTCAATCAGGGAGAAAATGTGATTACCGTCTGGCATCCTTATGAAGTGCGCTGTTGACCTAAGTGGAGTGATGACCAGTTCGTCACTATGCCCCACATACGGGGCACAATGACGAAGGGCTCGGGGTATATATTGAGCCTTGCAGGAATATGATTTTTGCAATAAAATTCTAAATTCTAAAATGAGGAACATCACGAGTTTCGAATTCGAAAAATGCAAACTGAAAGCATCTTATATATTATCTTTAACACAATTCCTGGATTTCGGAGGTTTTAGGATAAATAGGTTGACATTCCAAAACTTCTTGTGTATTCATAGAACTTGAAAAATATTGTTTTTACAAAATGCAGATTTCTCTGTTTTTGAGCAACCAATGTCCGAAAAATGTACATTTTGCAAAATGTTAAACACATTAATTGTTGAAGTCATTTTCCTTGACAAGAATGTGAAAGTTGGAAAATTATTATGCCACGTAAAACGTTTGTCATTATACCCCAGAAAAAACGTCATTATGCCCCACCACACATTAGTCTTTTTCCGTTGACCGTTGACAATATGTTGGCAATACTTAACCCTGCATTCTGGATATCAAAGCGCGGGTTTACAATAAAACTGATTACAGATAATATTCATTTGTCATTATACCCCGTTCGTCATTATACCCCGGGCTTCCCTAATAATTACAGGAATATATAAGTATATATTAACTGTGTCGTAAATATAAAAATTATCGTAAATATGCTTTTTTTTATAGCGAATTAACCGTACTCCCCCACCTTAAGCGAAGTTGATTTTTAAAACATCACGAATGGATTATAACTTTAATAAAAAAACAAATCTTTTAGCGATGAGGCATTTTATTTTAACGGGTTCATTAAAAAGCAAAGTTGTCGACGTTAATGCACCCTCAACAAGTTACTGTTTGGTGCAGACTTTGATCTGCACTTGCCTACTCAAGAAACATTCAATTTACTGCAGAAATGATCATTCACAGTGTGCCGATATCAATTGGCCCCAAAATGATCTTGTAACTAAAGATTTCCTGAAATTCAAGATATTTGTAAACAATCCACAAACAGAAGATCCGACGTGTTATCAATTATATTAATTCGAGTCGAAATCCAAAAATGTCATCGGTTAAAAGAGCTGAGGTTTGCATCCGAAGCCGAGGAGGTCATTTATCAGACATAATTTTTCATATTCAATCCGATGGAGTTTACTTTAATAATCTCTTATTAGGACACTCTTTTCTTTTGTTTTAAATCTAAATAATCCTTGATTTCTATATAGCGTAACTGGTGTTTATATTTATACGCGCACCTCACTTCAATCTGATGTTTTTCAATTCCGCAACAGAAGCGCTCAAAAATTATTAAATTTATTAACTTGATGCATACAACCCTTTTCACTTTATCAGAAAAATATAAATTCTAACTATAATTCTAGAAGAATTCGGAAAATTGAGCTCAAAAAGATAACAGCCTATTACTAACCTACTAAGAAATTCGTACAGCGCAGGATTTTTTTTTTTTTTTTTTTTTTTTTTTTTTTTTTTTGAAAATTCTAGAAAATTGGAAATTTGGGAGAAATATTTTATTCCAACGATTTGATTGTGTTCGATTTTCTTCAATATATAACAGCACCGCAAGGGTAAAAAAAATCAATATAAATGAAGGTTTCTTGTTATTTTAGTTTAAACTCCTGTAAAAAGAGTATATAAGGAAACAAAAAATTAACACTGAACATAATATTTTCTCCCAATTTCCACAATAATTTCCACGTTTGGAGTTTTTTTTTTTTTTGTATTAATTTAAAAGCATTTATGAAAAATAATTCGAGAATTTAACACTTACTAGTTGCTTAGCTATCGTCAAAACAGTCTTCAGTGAAAATTTACGGCCACATGAATTGAAGAGATCTTCTAGTGATGGTCCCAATAATTCTAATACCATGGCATTATAGCGTCCACCACATGTGCCCAAATGAAAGACACGTGGTACACCCTCTGTAAAATTTTTCCTGTTGTATGTTCTCATGTTTTATAATATTTATAATATTTTTTTTTTTCTATTTATAATGTTATCTGATTTTGATTTTTGTTTTTTTATAATTTATAATAAAGAAATTTGTTTACTATTTTTCTTGAATATTTATAACTGACTCGGTGTAAACGTTACTTAACAAAAAAAAAAAAAAAAAAAAAAAAAAAAAAAACAATAAATAAAAATAAAATAAAAATAAAAAGTACGTTAAAATATATTCATTGGCCTCCAGAATATGCTTCAGAAATTTTCGCTATTAAAATTAAAAATTATTTTTAAAAACAAGATTTTTTTTCTTTTTTTCTTTTTAATTTAGCAAAGGAAACTTGTATTTGGAATTTTTGGAATTCAAAATGTATAAAGAGAAATATAAATATTCGGATCTGGGATTGAAAAGTAAATAACGCGTAAAAAAATTTTAAATGATGCTACTTTTTTCTACATATAATAATATAAACAAAGTCATTCAATTTCATTTTCCATAGATATATTTTGCAAAATATTGAAAAACAAAAAAAAAAAAATAATTTTAGACCTTTAAATTAAACTTTTCCTATAACTATTAATTTTAGTAATTACAGATTTATATACATTGTACAAGTTGAGCCCACTGGCGATTTACAACGCAAATTGGTTTTTTGCGTAAGGATAGTAAATGGGGTTATTAAATAAAATGGGAGGAAGTATGTGTTATGATATATTCCATGATTCAACCTATAATTGTATACAAGGCTGGCGGCTCTGGCTCTTTCAAATAAGGAGAATGTGCTTAGAAAACGACATGAATTGTATATGTAATCTGGGACGACAAAAATATATCTGATTTTCTAATTACTAAAATAAAATAAACAAAAAAATGTAACTCCTCAAATTGACATGATTAAAGTTCTTTTTCTTATTAAGTGCTTTTTAACTCTAACATAAGTTCGTGCAGTCACCTATTTGTAGATAGAAAATGGGCGAGTGAAACTACGTATAAATGTAAAAAGTATAAAGTAAGTATAAAAGTTGTGTTGCAAGCAACATTAAAACAATGTCATCCCGAACAGTGCTAGTTCCACAACCGAAGCAAGGAAAAAATCAGAAATCTTATGCCGATTCCGACATGGTACTAAGACTACTGCCCAAAAAATCACGAGCACGAGAAATTTCAAGTCGCTTATGATGAACCATGTCTTATCTTAAAAACAATTTCTAAATGGCATTAAAGGTTTCAGACAGGTTATTTCTCCGTTTACAGGATGATCCTGGAGATCAACTGATGAACAGGACGATGTGAAGAAACATATATGACAACTCTTTGAACTACAAAATGAATAAATTGTAAAAAAAAAAATCACCTACGAAAATTTCATTTTGAGAACAGTACATCCACCGACCCTATATACCTGAGTGCCACTTTTCTTTAAAAAAAAATAATTGACGCAAGGTGAAAATCTTGGTGTTCCAGGTCTGAATTTTCGTTTTAAAAATAAGAAATAATAGAAATATTTATTTTTCTAAAAAGCCTACGCAATAAGTTTAAAAACTAAGTTTCCTTAAACCTTAAAAAAAATCTCAAATTAAAAATGAGATATAAAATGTAGAAACAACATTATACCAACACATAATTCAAAATTTTTCGAAATTCAAACTTTCATTTTCGAATTCCGATAATTATTTCACATACCTCAATTCCCATCCTATTCTAAATTTTTCAAATATTTCAATATAACTTATATTGATGCTTTCCCTAAATTAGACCATTAAAGTTATATTGGAAAATTAGTCAATTAACTAAATCAGACATTTTGGATTTTTTTACAACTGCTGAGGAGAACGATTCAGAGGAGATGTTTTTAATGTACTCGGACATATCGGACAACGTGAAATCTAGTGGAAAATTCTTACAGAAGCTAAATCGTCTCGGATGATATCGCTTTATTGCTCGTACATACACAAATCTTAGCTATATACCTATGTATACATATGCATATTGCAAGATATGGTAATACTTAACGACATCGAATGTTCGAAATAGCTGACTGCGACTGGTGATTTTGAAAATGTATTACAGACAAAACTACAAAGTGAATTGGTGAGTACATATGTAAAATAAGCAATATCGTAACAGATGATTTTAGTTGTATGTACTACAATCCCAACTCAGTTCTTTCTTTATTTTAAAAGATTGCCAGGAAGATACATTAAATGGCAAAGTAGGTAGGTAATGAAATTGTAATTTACTATCCATCTCCCTAAGGTAGCATAGCCGGTGGACTTAATACTAGTATTGCGATGTAATTGTTTGCTACTTCCGTCAAGTTGTTTTTTTTTATTCAAATTAAAAACAAACAAAAAATAAATAAAATAATAAATAGTTATATCTTCGCACTTTTTTTAATCTACTTTCATATTTCTTCTTACTTCATATTTTTGGTGCAGTTATTTTTTATTAAATAATTTTTCAATATTTTGCAAATTATGTTTTTATTTTTAATTTTCAAATCGAATAAATTGTGATTTAAAAAATGAATTTCAACTTATTTTTTTTTTTTTTTTTGTATTTATGTATTATATACAGATATTTGTAAGTAAATAAATAAGTGATCTTACCATGCGATCCTAATAATTTATAAAACCTATACTCTAAATGTAGTTGTGGAGCCTTTGATTTCATAGGCTCCATTTTTATTGCTACGTGTTCATTGTTGTAAAGATTTTTTCCTGAAATAAAAAAGAAAACAAAAATTTATATATAATTTATTTTTGAATTACAATTAATAAATTAATATTTTGTATTAAATTGAAAACATAAATTTATTTACTTTTGATTATATTAAATTCAGGTTACATTTTGCTATCAGTCAAATGAAGGCGCCTCCAATTTCCAAGTGCATTGAAAACCAGTGAGAGGCATTTGATGAAGTGATCAACAAATTATAAGAGGAAGGGTTAGAGAAATACATGTATACACATAGTTTTGAAGGTCCAGTTTTTATGAATTACCCTATAGCTTCTGAAAAATACAAGCTATGATGGTTTTTTCATCCGCTTCTAAGCTAGGGCTAAACAAAGTCGAAAATTCGGAATGTTTATTTAACTAAAATTATTTATCATCAATACAGACTCCATATATGCGTCGTACTGAAGGACGCGAATCCACCAAATTACCCGGAAGTAGGTCAATCGAAAAATACTAGGCTAAGATTAAATATAAAAAAATCTAATCTTGATAGTTTTAAAAAAAGTCGATAGAAAAAAATGTTAATATGGGCTCTGTACAAAAATTAATTAAACATGTTTACAAATAACGTACAAAAATGGTGTAATGGTAATTTAAATATTTTTTGTGATTAAGTACTATATTTTAATAAAAGTTATTCACTCTGGAAGTTACGATTTGTTTTTTTTTATATCAACTGGATGGGGGAAACACTGTTACTACATTTTGATCACAGGAACTCCGCTCTTTTGAAGTTTCGCTTAAGAGTTCCTTAAAAAACATAAATACAACAAATATAGTTTTTTTACTTAACGTAATACACTTCAGCTCCGCAAGTGTATCTTAACTGAAACAGTTCTTATTGCCGACTAATTTGTAACGGTTTTCCATATTTCAATTTATCTGCAGAATTTTGTTATGAATTTTACAAGTTTAGATCTTATTGAAGCTGCACTTGTTCATATATAATTTTATGTAACAAAAATAAAAGAAAATTAAGTTTTTTCAGCAAAACTTATCTGGAGTTGGAAATTGATCAGACAAATTGTAAATTTGTTCACAAAAAAAAAGAATACTCTTGTAGAAAAAGATCGAACATCGGAAACATAGGACATCGTAAGAATTCATGTGAATACAGCAATTCTTCATTACTTTTGTGAGCGTTGTCACGTCCGGGAACAGGAATTAAAAAGCAGCTCGATTCAGATTTCAATTCTTCTAAAATATTCCCCTTTCAAATTCTTCAGTCATATGAAACAAATGAAACAAGCTGCTCCCATTTTGAAGAATCCATTCGGATTGGATTGCTTTAAAATAATTTTTAGATAATATTACATTATGTGCAATGAGCTATTATTTTTTCTACAATTCAAGTTAGGTGCGAAGGAGGGGTTTGCCTACTTTTCAGATCTTAAATTTTCTAATAATTTTTTAGTGCCTACATATGTATGTAGGTAGTCCCAGAAGTACCCGACCTAACAAATAGATGACGATTGTTGTTTAAAAATAATGACAATAGTAGAAAGTAGTAATAGAAGTTGGACGACATTACGTTGTTTAGTATTTATTTGGCAGCCATAAATATTGAACGCTCTACGTGAATTTTAAGAAATGGAAAAAATTGGTCATCGATATGTTATACAATACCACAGCTGGGCAAGTACCAAAGAAAAAGTACTTAAGTACAAGTAAAAGGTACCGAAGGCGGAGTACTTCAGCGTAAGTACAAGTACCGCATGTATGAGAAGTACTAAGTCTATAAAAAGTACTGAGTACTTTTTGAAGTAATTTTTCAAGTACTTTTTTACAATCTTTGTACGTTGGCAGTAATATAATGAAGTTAATCGACTTCAGTTAATATGTATTAATAAATAAATAACTTTTGAAAACTATAATATGTATAGTAACCCAGTGGCTACTATTTATAGTTTTGCAGGTAGAGTAAAACTTTCACCTCTCATTGCTATGTACACTCATAAAAACTATTAGAGGTCCGCCTAAGCACCTATTATCCTCCAATAATGCATAACAATTCTAAAGAAAAAATTTCCAGTAAATTTCTAAGAAAAAATTGAGGCCTTGCCTACATTAGGTCGAGGCATCGGTAATTTTATATTGGAGCGAGACATTGCTTGCTTACCCTTGGTTATGTCTACTGATGTACATATATAATATGGACTACTTACTTTTCTATTTCACGTGGGCATGGGCACAGTTGCTTGTGTCAAAAAGAGTTCTTACGTCGGTGCCAACATTGAAAAAATCATTGACGGGAAATTGAAAAAATGAGCACGCAGCTCGGAAAGCGATTTTAATAAAAAAACAAGTAAAAAAGCTAGAATTGGTCTAAGACCAATTCTTATGATACCCTAGATGAATGCCCGTATTAAATTTCGTATGGTCACCGATCTATTCAAGTTTAATTTATGAAGTTGTTTTTCGCATATATTTCTAGAACAGTTTGTTGCACAGAAAAAATGGTAATAACCAATTTTATAGGATTTCGTATTCTGCAGAAGTTTTTAGTACAATAAAAATGTCTTGGACTGATAGTTTTCAAAGTATACGTAAAAAACCGAAATTTTCATATGGCAACACCAAGAAGGAGTTGCCCGATTTAGTCCATTTTTGACATTTTATTTGCAAATGTAGTAAAAAATCATGTACGTAATTTCAGCTCTCTACGTCGATGCGTTCTCAGGCAGTGTCCAAATATATAACGGAAAACGAAATTTTTAGCAACCCCACGAAGGAGTTGCCCGATTTGTCTCATTTTCGAACTAATTTTACTTTCGAACTTAATTTTACTTTCAGTGTACAAAATTTCAGCTCTTTAAGTATACGCGTTCTCGAGTTATCGTGCGCACAGACGGACGGACGGACGGACGGACGGACGGACGGACGGACGGACGGACGGACGGACGGACGGACGGACATGCAAAAATCGAAATAACTTTTAATATTATGAATGGGTGTCCAATCCATTTTGCTCTACCATCATTATTTCGAAGTGTTACAAAGGGGATGACAAACTTAGTATACCCCTATGATTTCATCTAGGGTATAATAAAATGTATTTCGACAAATCCACTAATTTATTTGTTGTTTTCAGTTCTCTTTCAGTTGGTACTTGGTGCTTAGACCGAAAGTAAGTAATACAGAAGTGAGCCCACTTTCTGCAGTGTATTTCTATGAACGCAGTCAGTCCATATTATACATGTCAGTGGTTATGTCATCAAGTCGAGGCATCGTCGATTTTATATTCGAGCGAGACGTTACTGGTTTTTGTTCTACTTGCCCAGCCTTATTTGTGTGTTATTAGTTTTTCTAAGGTTCTGCCTTGATGCGTGAGTGCGGCACATGCTTTGACAGTTCTTTGCGTGCTTTAAAACTCAACAAAAAAGCAGTTCCCCAAGAGATTGTGTTTTCTTTCCTACGAAGAGTTAGATATTTGTAGGTACTTAATAGACTCAGAAATATTTAAGAAAAAATCTTGATACTTAAGTACAAAACTAAATCTTAAGTACAAGTAAATAGACGCTAGTACTTATGTTCAAGTACTAAGTAGGGGCATTTCAAAAGTATTGAGTAATAAATCTTAAGTAACGAAAATGTACTTTAAGTAGTACTTAAGTCTTTTTTTACTTAAGTATTGCCCAGTATTGTAACAATACTTATATTTAAAAGGCCTCAGTGCAACTAATATAAAAGCGGAGCTAGATGCTACGAGCTGCCAAGACAAACATCGCATTGGTCGACCAAAAGAAGTCACTATGCCAGAAATGGTGAAAAAATCCACAAAATGGTATTGGATGACAGTCGATTGGAGGAGCGGGAGCTTGCAGACTGCTCCAGGAAGTGAAATAAGATCCGAAAGTTCCATATAAATTTGAATGTATCAAATGTGAAATAATGTCCAAAATTTTTGTGTATTATTTCACACTTTTGGGTTCTATTTCACTTATCGGTTTAGGGCGTTATTTCATAATGATGTAAAATCCAAAATTCGTAAATGAAATAAGCCCAAGAAACAATATTGATCTGATCCTGATGAAATAATGCCCAAAATTCATTTCAGAAAATGAAGGAAATTTTCCCAACGATGTGTGTAAAGTAAGAACGCGTCGCGCTTGGCGGGGGGGGGGGGGGGAATGGCGGCAAGGGGTGCAGAGATTTAGGGTATAAAAATGATCAGTCCTAGAAGTTTTTATTTTACTGAAAAGTTCTTCAAAATAGCAAATCCTATGAAATTGGTTAGAATCATTTTAAACTGTCCGAGGAACCGTTTTAAAAATATATGCGAAAAAGCACCTCAAAAATCAAAGTTTCACAGGTGGGTGACCATACGAAATTACATACGACCATTCATTCATCTAGGGTAGCATCTTGGTCTTATTCTAGCTTTTTTACTTATTCTAATTAACAAACTATCGATACCCGACAAACCACAAAACTTATTTTGATCCTGCTTAAGTTGTAACGTAAAATATACATATAAGCCTCGCCTGAATCCCAAAATGAAGACTTTCGCTCAAACAAAATGGAACAGAACACAATTTTTTTTTTTAAAGTAACTGTAACAATGTCAATGATCAGTAATATAATAAAAGAAATGCCCTCTAATATTTTTCGCCTTCTGTTCCCTCTGGTTCAATAGTCATAAACTCCCAATTGTAACTATATAAATACTTATTATGGCCAGGAGGATAAAAAGGCCCCTGTTACCACCAAACTGGCATTTCGCCACTCTATCTACTGGCGAACAATTTATAGCTTATCTCGACCCCTGTAAAAGATTGATCACTATATCTGAAACACCCTGTATATAAAACGTGATTGCGTTTAAAATTTAGGTCATTCAATTATGATTACCCCTCCATGTTGTAGGTTTGTACATGTCAGTGACAAGCAATGACGAGTACAGGATAACCATCAGTCAGTATGCTAAGCTTAAAGAAAATAAAACGGGAGAATTGAATGTAAAGAGGAAAAACAATCATCCTAAAAAAAAAATTTCTATAGAAGAAAGGAGAAATAATCTATTGCAGGGTTTCGCAAGGGCGAAAAAGGGGGTTGCTGTAAAATCAAATACAAATTTGAATTACGGACGATTGATTTTGCCCACCTATTTACATAGATTCCTTCTGTTTGTCTCAAGTTTCTTTAAGAAATTTTCTTACCTGAAACAAATATCTGTCACTGTAAAACAGAATCACACCTCGCACCTGACACCTTAACTTTCCTTAATTTATTTCTCAGAAAAGATAACCCTTGCCAGGATGATGACTTCAAAAGTAAATTTATTTTAAACAGAACCTTTCCCACTATAATAGGATACATCTCCATCAATTTCTATCTAAGGAAATATTCAAATAACAGATTATTATCACCTAACTATTATGCGGGTTCTATTTAAACAATAAGTTTTAACCATGCAACTTCGTAACATATTATGTAACATACATACAAATACACATTTTATATATATATAACCAAAAACCGCCCCAAGGAGTTTCAAGATAGCTTATGGTGTAGTTGATTATCAAGAAAGGAATTCTCCACGTGTCTGTTATCGTGACAGAAAATCATTAACAGTAAGAACCGTGTAAAAAAGAATAAAAAGATAAGAGGATTGAAGGAAAAGGGGTGAACAAGAAATGAACCATGAAGGAAACTTTCTTTTATGCCGGTGTATGGGTGTTTAATCCTTGACATAATTCTATAAAGCCACGAATTCCCGAAAGCATACTTATAACCTTGTACAGTGGTTTGGTGGTATTTTGCTGATAAATGATCCTCTTTCTGAACTATCAAGGCTTTTACATTGTTGATAATAATCGAAATATTTCGATGTATACCTGCCAAGGGTTTTTTTTTTTATTATTCTCAAAAAAAAAAACAATTCTTTTTTAAATGTACAAATACAAACACATACACACAGGGCATGCCGAATGCATATTTCCACAAACAATTACTTTACGCACCTGAAAAACTACTTGAACTTTGAAAAACGCACATCCGTCGACCTGTCGAAGAAATTTTTTTTTGCGTTTGAGAAAAAGCTTTACACAGGTAAATCGTTAGTCAAACGGTTGTGCAATGACCATGAGGAGAAAACGTTACATAAAGGAAAATTTTAGTGGCGGAAGTGTTTTATGAATGAATGAGAGTTAGTGTGCACCAACATACAAATAAATTCTGTTTTCCTTCATCAACATTAAGATATTTCTTAATTCCTTAGGGATAGAGATGGACTTCATCCTTTTC
Organism: Dioctria rufipes; assembly: GCA_963924295.1. Classification (NCBI taxonomy): domain Eukaryota; kingdom Metazoa; phylum Arthropoda; class Insecta; order Diptera; family Asilidae; genus Dioctria; species Dioctria rufipes. The sequence goes on from OZ002741.1 coordinate 67,836,613, forward strand.
TTGAAAAGTACTTTATTTATTTATTCAAGGAATTTCGCGTAAGATAATCGTCCACTTATTTACCATCGGTAAAGGTTAGTGCAATGAAAAACAAATTAGGAGAAAAGATTTTATTTATGTTCAAAAAATTATACGAAAATATACTAATATATAATTTTGTATATAGATATATAAAGGGCGTACCTGGACTATTTTTCAATTAACTAGATTTAAAAAGAAATTAAATTTTTGTTTTGTGCCACATTGCTTCATATCAACTCTGATCGCGGTATCCGTAAGGTCCTAGTGGCCAAGTTGTCCCTAATCTTAACCTTAAGTAAGTAGCTTCAAATCCATTACTTTTCAATTTAATAAATAAAAATAATTTGAGGATTTTTCTTTTTCAAACTTAATGTGCATAATGGATGTGTGCAAAAGTGCCTAAAAACAAATTTAAAAAACTACTAAGAAAGAAAACTCGAAACATAAATTTTTAAGAAGAATATTTCAATTTTTATGGATGAAATTTGAGCAACGAAGGTAAAATTTAGAAGAATACCACACAATTTGAAAGGAAAGTAAGAAAAAGTTTTTTCTATGTTCAGTATTTTGCACGTGCGGTCCCGCTGCGGTGACATAGTGGCACGTAAAAAATCAATCAAATGCATTCGAAATTATTACTTTTCTCCTAGGTATAACATCAAATATTCCTTAAACTAGATTTTTAAGGAAATAAAGTTAAAAGAAATATTGTATTGCCATTTATTTTTATTCTATGTACATTATTCGTTACCGCTGCGGCACCTTGTAAAAATCTGCGGCAAAAAGTGCACGCAATATGGACGTGCAGGTAGGTATTACAAGCAATTTGAAATTCGTACCGCCTCATTCGCCAAAGCCAAGTCCTATCAAAATGGTATTTTCAATTTAGTTTTAGTTGTACATACGTCGGTTTAATATTGAAGATTAAGGCGGAGAGGTCCGCAACATAATATTGCCGATGTATATAATTGAGCAAATATGTCATGGATATGGGTCATCGCACTACAAAATTAATTACATTTTAAAAAACATACTGTAAAATTAATTGCTGCTTTCAAAATATGCAATATATGTTTATTTACTTTATTTATTTATTTATTTATTTTATATTAATTTAGAAGTTTATTCCCTGAGCTTTATACGCGTATATATACTTAGAGAGCTGAAATTTCCTACACGGACTTTAAAAAAAAGTAAAATTAAGTTAAGAAATGAGACGAATTGGGCAACTCGTTCATGGGATTGCCATACAAAAATTTCGTTTTCCACTATATATTTGGACACTGCCTGAGAACGCTTTGACATAGAGAGCTGAAATTTTGTACGTGGTGTTTTCATAGTAACAGCAAAAAAAAATCAAAAATGGACTAAATCGGGCAACCCTTTCTTGGTGTTGCCATATAAAAAGGTTTTTTTACGTATATTGTGAAAACGATCAGTCCTAAGACATTTTTATTGTACTAAAAACTTCTTCAGAATACGAAATCCTAGAAAATTAGTTAAATCATTTTTTCTGTTCGACGAACCGCTCTAGAAATATATGCGAAAAACCACTTAAAAAATTAAACTATCATAGATCGGTGACCATACGAAATTTTATACGGGTATTCATCCAGGGTATCATAAGAATTGGTATTTTAGACCAATTCTAACTTTTTTACTTGTTGTTTTCTGCCGAGTGTTAGAATGAAAAGAATGGATGAGTGTGTAGATTAGATGGATTGATTGCATAAGCTATATGTCTATGCAATGGATATGAGTGCTATGCTCAAATATAAAATCAACGAAGTCTCGGCCTGATGTCGGGAAGACCTCAATTTTTTCTTAGAAATTTACTGGATATTTTTTCATTAGAATTTGTATGCATTCTTGCAAGCCGATGACGGCACACATGAATGTGTTTACAATGGCAGAGTAGAGTGGAGTCACCAGATTGCAGATTATCTCACCAACGTGAGATTAGGAATTTTCAAATCTGACGCTACTCTGTGAAATCCACTCTGGTTGGAAGCGCGAAGAACTTATATTAGAGTGCAAGCTTGAGACAAGGAGAGACAATGCAATCTGGTGAATTCGCTCTACTCTGCCATTATAAACACTCCTTTAATCTGAAAATAACTCAAGTCGGCCACTAAACTGAATAAAAAATTTTCCGAAACATTTTCTGTAAATTTCTAAGAAATTAATGCTTGTTGCTTAACTAGCGTCTACGCTCATAAAAATTATTATCCATTATTCCGGATAGCAAATTATCCATTCCAAATATATAATGAAAAACTAAATTTTTGTATGGCAACCCCACGAAGAGGTTACCCGATTTGTCCTATTGTCGAACTTGAAATTCCTTTTTTTTTTAAAAGCCCACCTGCAAAATGTCAGCTCTCTAAGTACACGCGCTCTCGAGTTATCATGAGGACGGACAGACGGACGGACATTCAAAAATCTAAATAACTTTTAATACTATGCGTGGGTGTCCAATCCATTTTGTTGTACTATCGTTATTTCGAGGTGTTACAAACGGAAAGATAAAAATTAAGGGCTTCCCTACATCAGGCCAGGCATTGTTGATTTCGTAGCAAAGACAAAAACTTCTACGGGCAAATGACACTAGAGCGCTCTTTTGTCTTCTTCTTCTTAAATACTGCAGAACACCACTTCCGCCCCTAGGCGCTGGATATCTGTATTACTTGTCTGTGCTATAAAACTATAAAGAAAGGAAACCAAATAGCAGAAAAAAGAGCAGGACCTTGTTAAAGTGGGAAGGGAAGGGAGCACGCAAAAAGACTTACGACAAAAAATCGCTGCTTACGAAGAGACATTCAAAGGCAAGGTTTCAAAGGTGCAAGGTTCGAACAAATTGGATGGTTAATGACAGAAAGAAAGTCCTTTTTTCAGACGAAAGCTCCTTCCAATTTATGGCTTAACACAAAACTAAAAGATCAGCGGCTGCAACGTAAAAAAAAAATTGTTGGTTCTACATTTTTTTTTCGCAAGGCTGTATGTAGAATGCATGTATTTTTTTTTATTGCCAGGAAAAAATATAAATAATTGAATGATCTTGTGGTGTAATGCGACTCGGCTAAAGCCCTAGATACAACGAGCGCCACGAAATCAATTTGAGCCAATGGTTAGCCACGCCACGAAGTTTGATCAAACTTTTAACTTTGCGGCGCGTTGTTTCTTTCTACGTTTGCTCCCTGTTTCATTTTAAGAGAACAAATGAAATTACTAACAAGTTTGAAATAAAAAATTTCACTTTTTTAGTAATAGTTTTGTATTAACCACTTAGGGCAAGAATACTTGCTTTAATTATCATCATTTTTTTTATTCATATTTAAATACTTTTCACAATTTCACAGAAATAATCAATACACCTCAAATAGTTGGAGCTGTCAAATGTAAAAAAACGCGTGGCTCTCATATCATAAACGCCACAAAATGGCGATACAGCAAAAACGCGTGTGCCGCTCATTTTATCTAGGGCTTAAAAAGATATGACAGCACATTGCAAGTTTTACTGCGCAGCTTTAAATGTTGCAGCTGTAAAAGTTGCAGTGGTATTTACACATATTAAAGTTGCGAACTTAATGAAAGAATTACGTATTAGGGGAAAAAAAATAATAAAAATGTCTTGCTCTTGTCACCTGACGGTTTTGAAGAAAATCTTAGGCAAGTGACTCCTCTTATAAAGAGAAAAGATACCGATGAAATCAGGAAAACAATATCTTATTATAACTATAACTTTCAGATTTTTAGCAAAAGGTAAATTTTATAAGAAATATTCTTGAAGTTATTATGCTATAAGTAAAATAATAATAAAAAGCAATATGAATTTTGAAGAATTTGAAATAAAAATTTGGTTAGTTACAGCACAAATTTAAGCAACATGAACATCTTAAAAAACTGCACGCGCAATCGCAGAAAAAGTTTCAACGAAACTAATATTTTTATACTGCACCTGCACCCTTATCTTTAGATGTTTACACATTACAACTTCTGAGACTACGGCAACACATAAAAGTTGCAAGCAATCGAGCTGCAGGCGCAACTTTTTGGGTATCAAAAATGTTTACACATTGTAACCCTCGAGTAGCGCAGCTTTTTGTACTACACTGTACAATGTATAATCGCACATTAAGATCCACTACTTTGATTTTGAGTTTCATTAATGGACGTCAATAAATTATCAAACAAAATATTGTTACGTGCAATAGAAAGAGACAACTGGTGACATCTACTGGCAATGGAGAGTAAACAACTTCAGGTTTGGAGAATCGGTGAAGGAATCTTCGAGAATGTTCAGGAATAGAATGAATAGAATAGACAAGAAGGTTCTGGAATAGAACACTCCAGAATAATCTGGAGAGTTTCTAGGGTATAAATATAACAGATGTCACCGCCAGAGAAGGAGTCTTGTCTTAGACGTTGCAGTGTTAACAAGCGAAAGTAATAAACGTGCGAAAGTGTTGTAATTAGATTGCGATAATTGAAAGTACAGTATTAAGCGATAATTAAAGTGTAGTTGATTAATTGAAAGTTTGTGAATTGTTAAGATTAGAGTTAAATAAAGAACTTGTATATTAAATATTTAATATTGTGTTTTAAATAACGAACCAAACAGCCACGTTCGCAACAATATTTTTTACCGTATTTTATGTGCAATTCTTATAGAAATTGTAATTATTTTTTTATTTTTTATTTGTTTACCATAACTTTCCACCCCCCCCCCCGAATATGAATACAAAAACACAGCAAGCTTAATTAGAATTTATAAAAAGAAAGTAAATTGAAGTATACCTGTATGAATTATATGGACAGCTTTATCTTTAACGTTGAATTGAATTTTTTCAATTATAAGGAGACACGTGTACAGACAAAAAAAAAATATATAATTTCATCGCTCTAATTGCAAAAAAAAGACAATTTTTTTTATTTTTTTAATAAGGAAGCTATAATTTCTATATATTTCATGTAGGTACAAAGATCCTAAACGCATTTAAAATATAACAAAGGAATTAAATCTGAAGAAAGCTGCTTAATAAAATGCTCTTCAATAAATTTTATTCATCCCGAAAATACATAAAATAGACAAAACGTTCCGTTCTAAAAAGTTCGACATATTGACGTCATTTTATGGCTATCGATTTTTCCATTAGGATTTCCATACGCTTAGGAAATGCCACAGATGTCCTCAAACATTGCGGCTTGACTACTAAAGCCTAAAGCCGCATTGACTTTATTTAAGTTGGTCATCGGTTTGAATAGCTATTTTTGGCCCTTCATACAATGAATTGATTAAAGTAAATGTGAAATCAGATGGTCGATAGTAAAATACTTAGGACTCTATGTTGCGGTTGTGATGGTTTTAATAGGTATATGACCTTTTTTCTCCACACCCCGCATAGAAGTTAGATGCGTTATTCGAAAGAAAACCTTTTCATATGATATTCCGCATGTTTTACCCATCTTGAAATAAACGAATTTTTATTATCTAACCTAATTATGCATTTTCAACTATTTTGTGAGATGCAACTATGTGTAGAGATTGAGCGACATCGTACAATAAGATAATTAGGATAAAGACAGGTGGTTATGAAAGACAGGGTAATAGAAAAAGGGTTACACCCGCAGTCTATATTTCACACAACTAGGGTGAGGTGACACTTTCAAAAATCGATATATTTTTTGCATTTTTCGAAAATCTATACCAGTGTTTTTCAACCGGGGTGTCGCAGCACCTTGGGGTGGTGCCATGACGCTACGGATTCGGGTGCCGCAAAGTTTAGACATTGTTTTACTTATTGTCAGCTCTATTTTGCTATGAGTTATCTAGTAAACAAAGAAACGAGAATAATTTTGTTGTCTGCTTGCTAGTCATGATTGATGCAGCAAATTAGCATATTTGGTTGACATATTTGAAATATTAAATACGGTAAATGCAAGTACATATGCAAGGCAACTGGCAAAATAGAGAGTTTTTAAGATAAATTAAATTTATGATTAAAAGATGTAAAACAAAGGAATGTAAGCATGTTTGAACATTTTTCTACTATGACAAATGTTAAAATAGTACCTCTTATTTCGAAACATATACAATAATATAAGTCACTACTTTCTGTCTTTACGTATTGAGGATTACGTTTGGATAAGAAATCCATTCATTTTAGACGTTAATGAAGTAAAAATAAATCTTGAAGAGCAAGAAGCACTAATTGATTAAAAGGAAATTTAACGCTTAAATATAAGGAATTGAAAGCCAGAGTATCTTCAATTAGTTAAAAGAGCTCTCACAATATTATTGCAATTCTCGACTTCGTATTTTTGTGAATTTTGATTTTCGGCTCTTACGTCCATCAAAAATAATTAAAAGAGAACATTTACAAAGAACGTTCGAAGAAGATATGAGAGTGTGCTTCTCCAATACTCCGCCTGAATTTAAAAAATGTGTGCATCACGTCAGGCTCCGATCTCGCATTAATAAAAATTATTATTATTTACGTATTTACGCATCTTTGTGTAATTTGATATATTTGATAATAAAACTAGATTTCAAAAACAATAGCGAGACTATTATTTTACATGTAGGTATTTCGACAAAATTTAATGGACTTAAATTTTGATTTTAGGATATATGTAGAAACGCTTTTTTATACCCTAAATGAAATCTATAGGGTATACTAAGCTTGTCCGAGAACGCATATACTTAGATAGCTGAAATTTAAATTAAGTTCGAAAATGAGACAAATCGGGCAACTCCTTCGTGGGGTTGCCATACAAAAATTTCGTTTTCCACTATATATTTGGACACTGCTTGAGAACGCGTCGACATAGAGAGCTGAAATTTGGTACATAGTGTTTTGTGTTTTCATTGTACTAGCAAATAAAACTTCAAAAATGGACTAAATCGGGCAACTCTTTCTTGGTGTTGCCATATAAAAGTTTAGGTTTTCGACGTATACTGTGAAAACGATCAGTCCAGTCCTTTTTTACTTATTTTGCGTTAAAATGCTACTTCAAATGTAAATTTTTAAAAATAGTTTTCCCCGGGGGAGGGATTCCCTTCCCGGACCCAACCCCAACGTTACACGTGATATTCGTTTTCGCAAAAACATTCATATAGCTTATTAGCCCCCCGCCCCCTACTTATTCAAATTCTAGATCCGCCGCTGGTCAAGGTTGCCACGAGTTTTTATTTTTCAGTCAGGGCTGCCACCCAATGAAAATGGTTGAAAAACACTGTCTATACCTTCAAGAATAACATACTCAAATTTGAAGTGCGTATCTCAAATAGTTTTTGAACTACAGCCAAAGTTACTTAATAACAAGTTAGGACACAGAAGAGTTTTTCGATTGTTTTACATTTAAAATTCACACAGCAAGAAAAGGAAGAAAGAAAGAAAAATAATCAAACTCTCTTTAAAACTTTTATTAACAAAGATAAAAAATGTGAAAGCGCAGATTGCATGCAACGAAACAAAATGGCAGATGATTAATTTTCGTAAATAAATGAGAAGGGGCGGAGTTTTCAGATTTTACTCTCATAAAATTTTCCCGCGCTTTTGTGAACACACGTTGTTGTTGTTCTGAAATATTGAAAGAATTTGGGTCCATGTTGTTGCTGTAATCCTATGATATTTGAACGCAAGTGCTTCGTTTTGCTCTGAAGAGGTTAAGTGAGAGAAACTCATGCTGGATTGTCTGATATTTTCGACAGAAATTTTACATCTCCCTTCCAAACCTTGGCCAAAACGAAATTTATCTTTTTCTTAAAAAAGTGAGGTAGTGTGACCCGATGTACATTATTATGTATAGTTTTATAGGATTTTGAAGGTATTCAATAAGATTTTGAATAAAAACCACCAAAAATGTCTTTTCCATTTATGAATTTAGCTTACTTGCTAGAACAATGCTTGGTTGAGAAAATATAGCCGCTTAAAGTTGAAACTTTGAACCCCCGCCCCTCCCAGAGCTTGCCCCTCCCGCAAAAATGAAGATGCGGAATAACGAAATCTACGTAAATATCAAGTTTGGTAAAAAAGTGTTTTTTTCGAAATTACCCCCTCCATTTTCGAAATTCGAAATAGAAAAGTACCCTATCTAATAGCCAGTTCAGATTCCCGTACAATGACATATAAATGGTTGCCGTAGGTTAAACACTGTAGGAGGAGATAGAATCCTACGAAAATACTGAAGATTACCTCGATGGGTACATCTTCCAAATGTTTGCTTATTACTTTTGATTGTTATTGTTGATAGCACTTAGGGAGGTCATTTTGGAAAGGGGACATAATTCGCAAATTTTTTCATAGTTTTGCCAAGTTCGTGCAATGGTGATATTTCGAATAAATGTACACTGAAGCGCGACAAAAATGTTGGTGAAATAAAAAATTCTAGAGATAACTGTTTTTTTTTTAATAATTGAAGGCACAATTATAACTTATTATACATTCTTAGAAAGGCCAATATGTGTTCTTTTAAATAAAAGTCTGAACGTCACAATCCATTACTTACAATAGAACTTATAACGAAATTACTCTGAAAAGGTATGCAAAATCTCGAAAATCGATATTATCGATTTACTCGAAAACCAAGCGGAGTTCGATATAAAAGTATCTAGACTTTTTTGACCCAAATGACCTCTACTTTCATCCCCTTAAAGGATTAAAGACATTTACGGAACACCCTGTATATAGATATATGCCAGTCAAACCTTTCGTAAATTGCCTGGTATGGCAGATAAACACCAGCTATGATATTTATCAATTTATAACAATGAAATCAATATTATTATTTTATCTTTCAACGCGTTTTTTTTTTTTAAACGACATTTTTCGAATTTTCTGCAATTCTAACTCAAATACAAATCATCCGATCAACTTGAATCATGTTTTAGCGTAGTATTTAGTATTTGTTTCTTCATACCATGAACCTAAAGTTTTTCAATTGGATAAAAGATTTCAATTTTCCAGACAAAAAACCATCTAATTTTAAGCGTAGCTTGGGACTTTTTATTTCAAAATTTCGCCATTTTGTTGAATCTATTTTTTTTTTTTACAATCGTGCTTCGTGGTACAGGCAATACCTTCTAGTTTGGACTTTTTTTGATTTTTTGATTTCAGGCTGGAGACGACGCATAACTCGCTGAAAATTTAACATTTTCATACAATACATATTACTATGCATACATAACTTATACATAAATATATCTTTGAAATTTCAACAAAACATTCGATGCAATACTTTACTTTCAATAAATTCCCAAAAATGACTTTTCTTTGGGCAGTGACACTAGTGAAAAAATTAGGGACATTCATTTTAATTACGGATATTACATATACAGGGTGTCCCGTCTTAGGTGTTATACCCGGAGGCTATGGATAGATCACGGCTAGACAAGCAAAAAATTGTATGAGTGAGGGAGGGGATTTTCGAGATAACGAGACTTTAATCATTTAATATTTAAAATTTCACCTAATAAAAATTATAATAAATTAAAAAACTAATAACATAACTTGTGCTAATATAAATTAATTTATATTTTACGTATAATTTAGGTATGTTTTTATAGATCACCCTGAAGCCTCTGAGCGTTAAGGTGTTCCTAAACGATCTGGCAGAATGCCATATACCTGCCCACTTTTGTGCCTAGATACGTGTAATCACGGTGGCAGATATAGACGTCTGCCAATCTGCCCAGTAAATTTTTGAATTGAACAGATATCTGTCCAGTTTACCTGTTAAAAAAAAAAAAGATTGTTTTGCGCATGTAGTGATATGAGTATAGAACATACTGCAGGAGACAAGTTTATACAAGGTTTGTATTATATTACATAATTATAAATTATTATATCTACCAGGAGAATACAGTATATAAATAGCATAAATATACGTAATTAACAAAATGGCAGATGAAAAAAAGGCGAAGCTTAGAAGGAAGCCAGGAGTCAACTTGGACCAATGGTGAAACAATGCGCTTGATCATCGAAATCGAACAACATCAACTTTTTCGCTTGTAGAAAATGCACTATACATAATAAAAGCAAACGCGTACCTTTCTCTACAAGTCATTTTTGAACAATGAACTTCACATTAGTTCATGTTGTCTTTGCCAGATAAAAGCAGTATTTTACCAGATGAAAACTAGCAGATCGTGTAATCAATAAAGACAGACGCATGCCAGATTGACCGAAAAATATCTGACAACTTTGTGCCAGATGAAATCTACCCGAATATCTTCTCCGTGTGTAATCAGTAGGGTAGATATCTGCCCACAAAAATTGGCAGATATTTGACATTTTTCCAGATCTTTTAGGAATACCTTAACACCTATGATGATTTAAAATTTGTTAAATAGATAATCGTTGGACCTTTCCAATGGTCTATGAATTCTTCCTCTCCGTTTTAAACTTGAATAACTGAACAAAAATTAAAATTTCGGAATTTTAACTCCGTTTTCTTACTAGATATGATTTTTATCATAAATATACGTCATCAACACAAATTTTACATACTGGATTAAAGAAGCCCAAAAACTTGGCCTTAAAATAACCTATCACACTCTGTACCGAAAATGTAACCCTATCTGTGTATTTTTGTAGTTTTTCTTGACGTTGATGAGTATCATTTTTGCATCAATTTATGAACTTGGAATGATAGTGTCTTCATAATTCTCAAAAGTAATGACGATTTTAAATCATAGGCCAGCCAAATTTGCCTTTTACGGTAAGTTTCAAATTTGATTTGCACATTTTGCAATATAATAATAAAATTCAATAAACGGTGACTAAATGTTCATCCACTTCAAATGTTTGTAACAATATTTAGACAAGTTCAGTATTTTTGCCAGATGTGGACAGGCTTTTGTACTGCGGCGATCCCATTTTAAACGGTCGTCTTTTTGATTTACTAAAGATCTTCTTGAATATTTTGATTTTTATTTTCTACTTGTGCCATCTATGGTTTCTATGTGAAGCTTAGAATTATCTTAGACTTGTAGCGCGTTGTAAGAGTTTAGCCGCAATTCACGGAAAAAGGACTTAAACCCATTCTCAGAACACTTATGGCACCCCAAGGTGTCAATGTCATCTGTCAACTGTCGCACACCACCATTCATTATGAACATACCAACAAATTGAATGGTGAGACGTTTTGCTGAAATCTATTTCTTGAAAATACATGTAAGGAAGGTTGTAGAACAGCATGAAGTTGAAAGCAACCCCGCCTAAAATGTTAAATAATTTACTTCAACTATCATGGAAAATCATGTGCAAATCTACAAGTCTACAAATCTGACGAAGAAAAAAACCGTATTGAATCCCCAAACGAAACGTTCTTTTCGAACATTGATCACGATGACATGATTTCAGTCAAAAAACAGCACGACACTGAACCCAGTTATACAGGTATATAGGAGGCACCATATAAAACGTAACGCGCTATTTATATTTACTTCATTCAATGACTATTCGCCTCACTCAAACTAGAATCTTAAAGTTACGGCCTTAAGACAAGCTTTGGGTACACTAGAATCATTTTTAGTAGGTGAAAAGAAATTTTTCGAAAATGGGTTTCTTGAAGAAATTTTTTTTTCCCGTAATCTAAGAAATAATGTAGCAAGTGTTGTACCATTTTAGAATCCTTATTAAATGCGTCAACTTTTAACGCTACTTGCCAGACTGGCGTAGTACATTTTTTTTTTCAGTACAATCAGTTAAAGTTGGGTGAAATATTAATTTTCTATTCTTGGTTCGGCAAAATGTGACATTTTTTTCCAGTTGGCTTAGAGTTTAAAGCAACAGGTTACATAAGCACTATTCGGGATTACATAAGAAAAATAAAATTGAAAAAAAAGTAAAGATTTGTAGCAACAGGAGCTAAAAAACCATCACAAGGTGTACATTTTCTCGAAAACAAAAGAAATGCCTAGAATTTGAAAAATACATTTTTTTTATATTTTTCTGGTAACTGTTACGATTTGGTCTATCACCCGGTTCCGGCTTACGGGACACCCTGTATATATAGCTTCCGTTAATTTTCAAAACTACCTTACTTAATTAATTCAGTTCAGTTCAGCAGTTCAAATTATAAAATCAATTATAATCGTATTCATTAAAGGTATAGACGTCAAGAGAGAAATTTTATAAATCAAAAATACTGGTGGTGTGCTATCAAGCAAAATTACAAAACTCAAACGTGAAATAAAAAAGTCCACCAGCAATATGCTGCCAGAGAATAAATATTTTGAAAGGCTGTCTGTCGTAAAGCAATTTCAGTTCGACGAAGGTCGGTCGTAATTTTATTTTTATGCACTGAGAATTTTCTATTTCCTTTTCATCTCCGTCGTTATCAAAATTCGCCACATCTGATTCGACGACAGATGTTCAATATTCGAATAAAGTCGATTTATTTACATTGCTAAAAAAAGATTTTTTAAGGAAGTCCGATCGACTTGGAATCAATGCTGCTGTTATGTATATGAGAGAATTGAAAATCTATTTTGAGATTAATTATATTTTTGGTATATCTAAATTTAAAAAAAAAAGAAAAAAAGTTCATTGATGCTGCTTAGTCGACCGTTGTCAGTTGATCTACGTAACACGCAGCCTAATTTAATTTTCTCCGAAATTAAATTGAATTTAAACATTTTTTTTTTTTATCAAAAGAAGGTTTTAATCTTTCTGTAAATTTCAACAATGCAATGCGGATGTTGAATATGATTCTCACACTCTCAATTTTATTTTCTTTTTAAGATTTAATAGTACGAGGCGAGGCGAGCCGAGGTGATGCTATATCAAGAGTTCAAGAAATAAAATGATTGTACGCTGTACTATGAGAGTGTTCATAACATCGCTGTAGCAACGCGCGATGTGGCTAAATTTTCATTTTTTCGCGAGTACAGCGCTCTAATTTTGATAGCTGGCATATTTTTATAGGTTTTTTCTTTGATATAATTGAAGGATTCTTTACTCATTCTCATATACTGGAAGAATCTATGAGGATCCGTATGCAAATCTTCATATATGTGGATGATAGAATTCTAATCACTTGCTATTGTGAACCAGTGTTGGGCGTAATCTGATTGCAGTGTAATTTAATTAATAATTCCATTACAGTTTAGTCAAATTACAAAGTAATCTAATTAAATTGTATTCGATTACATATCCATCAGATTACTTATGAGAGAATATGTAATCTATCAAATGTGTAATCTGTTACAATATAATTAGATTATTTTGTAATCTAATTACATTGCAACAGATTACTTTGTAGATTACTTAAAAGTAATTAATAATATAATGAAATGAATTGAAAGAAAATTGTATTGTTCTCGTACGAAATTAGTTTTAGGGAGTTTTATGAAGAATTAGAATACAAATATCTTAAATATCTTCAATGTCTTAAATGTAATCACATTAATTAGATTAACATGTAGTGGGATTAACTTGTAATCGATTAATATGTAATCAGATTAACTTGTAATCACATTACACGTTAATCGATTACATTATTTAATTATGGAAATGGATTACATTAGTAATCTGTTACAAAGTAATCTGATTACAGATTACATGGTTAATTGTAATTGTTAATCATTAATCTGATTACATTTTGCCCAACACTGTTGTGAACCCATACACAAGCAAAACTGCAAAAAGCTGGACAAACAGAAAATGATTAATTTTACATCCTTAGAATTGAAATTGTGGCAGTTTTTTTTAGTTTAGTATATTGAAATCTTTCCTTAATATAATCGAAGGTTTCTATACTCATTCTCATATATCGGAAAAATCTATCAGGATTAGTCCTTAAATCTTCATATAGATGATGAAATTTGTCAAATTCTAGACATTTCGTATTTATCGGGTGACAAATAAAAGAACGGAAAGTACCTACATTTATGCGAAAAATGCAATATACATAGTTGCATAACTTGACAAACACAAAATTTCTTATTCAGAATTTAATGACATAATTTAAGCTCTCACTTTGCGATTTACCAAGAAACTGTTGTGAACAATACAACTCGAGTTGTATCTTCACCTTGCCTCGCTCAACGGTTTTGCCTCGCCCCGCTTCACCTCGACTAGCCACGTTACGTACCCTAAGACTGAGTTGCCAATATCGTTCATTACCAAGTAAGCTTAGTAAATTCTGTAAATATTTTAATATTGAATTTGGATTATTTTTACAGGAGAAAGATTTCTCAAAAAGTAATCATTAGTTTCTCCACCTTGTCGGGGCAGCTCCGGAGACAAGCCCAGGTAAAGAGGCTAAAAGCCCCAGGCTTTTATTTAATTGATGACTTTTGATTATATGGAACAAATGAATGTCAGAATTCTCCTAACGAAATTTAATTTTAGTATATTGTCAAGCCTGCTCAAAAGATTATGCTGAAGGCCATTCAATTAGCCAAGAGGCAGATTCCTTAGCCCAACCCAATGTTATCTCATGCATTTCTATATACAAACTGATAACAAGGATATTTTGCAATTTCTTAAAATTACGGAACATGGTAAGATTCGAACCATTTCTATAAAATTGGGGGCTAGGAGGGGGGGCTTTGGGTTTAGTTAAACGTGTTCAGTCTACAACAGGGATATGTTTATTGCATTCAATGATGACACCAAATCAATGTGAACATATTTTATCGGTGATTACTCAAAGACAGAAGAAAAGCTAGCAAAAGTGAATTTGATATCGTCTGTTTGTGACGAAGCTAATTACTAATATGTAGTTACACAGTTTGCAGAAGGCACTCAGCGGTTTAGTTGATCACAGATAAACATGGGTGGGTATTTATACAAATAATTCAGTTTTTTTTTTTTTTTAATTTCCCAAAAATAGACATTGATCCAAATATTTTGCCGACAATCTGTTTCTTTTCTGTAAGATCTTCTCTCATGCTTTTGAGAAGAAGCACTCGCATGGGACTGATGTTGCGGCAACAATTGGGCCATCCCACACGAGTATTCTTAATGCAGTATGCATACCGGTTTTCTAAGGAAGAGGTGAGAAGAAGCAAAGAGATATCTCTACACTCTGAAGAGATATCTCTTTGCATCTTCTCACCTCTTCCTCAGAAAACCTGTTTGCATACTGCATCAGGAATACTCGTGTGAGATGGCCCAATAAATATCACAGAGCATATTTGTATAAAACAAGGATTGTTGTGAACTGAACCCAAGCGGTTTTGGGTTCGTTTAAATTGTTTTTAAGTTCGGTTTTTGTTTAAGCAGAGATTTCACGAAATCATGTCTGGATTCTAATTACTTTAATGAAGATAAATTCGTGTATTATAAATATATATAAAAAAAAAACGAGCGATAAGCGGCTTTATTATACGAGAGTTTTAACAAGAATGTCTGATTTAGTTTACAGTTAACAAGATGCGATAAGAATAACAAAGAGTATATTAAGACCGTTACACACGTTCGTGCAAATCAGACGACTTGGCGCATGCACAAGCCAAGTCTCCAAGCTTAAATGAGCGTGTGTAATGAAAGTTGCGAACAAGCAAATCTGACGACTTTTCTATATAAAACTGAACTAAAGTCTGTGGACGCATAAGTTAGCATGCGATTTTTTTTTTCAACTTCGCATATGCATGACAAGTCGTACGATTTGCATGAACATGGGTAGCTGCATTTAAAGTAATGTCTAATGCAAGTGATGTGAATAAATTTTAATAATAATGGAGTTGCCAGATTTGTGTTTAAGTTGAAATCGCCTTGGAAGGACCAATATGCTGTTAAACTCCATCGGTAATAAACATATCTACGAAATTGATCATTTTGTTGTCCCGTTTGTTGTATGAATTACTGACAACACGCACAAGATTATCACGGCCTTTACGAACGTCGACAAAGCGTCTTTAATAGGGTCATTACTCATTCCATAGCACACGAAGTGGTGACATGACCAATTTTGTTGAAATTTTACATACAATGCGTATTTCGCTAGTTATGGCATTTTCAAAATTTTCAAATTCACACACAGTAAAAAAGAATTATTTAAAGTGAGTGGCAACAATTTGTGCCACAAAGCCTAAGTATTTTTCGATAAGATTGGGGAAGCTCCACCTCGGAAAAGGTAGATTAGGTTTTTATTCCTAAAATGCAGATAGGGGTTTTCCTTAAAATGTAAGGAATTTTCATTGTTTTTTTTTTATCCCCATAAAATGTTGGCAATATTCCCTAAAATGGACGGAAGAGGTAATAGTTTATAGCTACACCTTTAAAAAACAATGAATAGCTCCATTTCTTATGTGCCATCATACTACCACATATGGTTTATTTTTTTTTTTTTTTAATAAAACATATAGTATAAAAATTAGAGCAGGGACGCTGGACATTCTCAAACAAAATAGTGAAAAACAATATATGACTTTTCAAAAACAAAGTGTGAAGTTTATTAACGAAAATATATTTATTAAGTGTTCCACAAAAATAGAAGAGAATAATACCTAATTTATTGAATGTTCTCTTCCTTATATACTTAACATTTCGGAAATTTTACGTATTATGTAGGTTTTCCGGTGCCAAATACCTACAATCATTGAATGTTCCTTTGATTTGGAAAAATTAAATTGATTTTCCCTTTATATCAGGTACAATGACATTTATTTTTAGAATAAAACGGGTCTTAAATTTAGGGAATTGTCCTACCTTTTTTATAGTGCATATTATAATTTTAACTTGGGATCACAACCTGATCAAAAAGTAAAAAATCATGAAAGTTTCACCAAAATACATTTTAACTACCTACAAATAAAAAAAAAATTGTCTTTATACAGGGTGTCCTGCATGTGGTCTTGCACCTGAAGGCTATGCATAGGTCATGCTCAGAAAAGCAAAAAAATTGTGCGAGTAGTGGGGGGATATGCTCACGGCTCCCGAGATAACGGGACTTTAGGATATTTAGGTATGTTTTTAACTTCTGAACGTTACACCCAATGAAGATGATTTAAATTTTAATAATAGTTGGACCTTTCTAGTGGTTTTAAATTTTTCCCCTCCTCCTCTGTTTTAAATGTTTACCCTTCTCCTCTACGTTTTGAAGTTAAGGATCAACCAAACTAGTACTACTTTTATCAAAAGCACGTCATCAACACCAAGTTTTCATATTGGATTTAAGCAGTACAAAAACTTCCCTTCAAAATGACCTGTACTCAAAATGTAACCCTTTCTGCGTGTTTTGAACTTTTTCGTATGCATATCCCATAAAATATACCCTTAATTTTGGCCGTACAATTTACGAAAGTTCAAGACCGATATACTGATCTGCACCTCCGCACTCTCAGCATGTCCCCTAATCCTTTTTCCTACCTCTTTCCAGCCATACTGTGCTAGAATTGGTATAAGACTAATTCTTACGATACGCTAGAACCTGGAATTTCGTATGGTCAACCCTCTGTGCAAGTTTGATTGTTAAAATGGTTATTTGCATCTATTTCTAGAACGGTTTTTTGGACAATAAAAATGATTTTAACTAATTTCCTAGGATTTTATATTCTGAAAAACTTTTCAGCACAATAAAATCGTCGAGGACTGATCCTTTTCACAATATTCTTAAAAAACCTCAATTATTGTATGGCAACACCAAGAAGGGGTTGTTCGATTTAGTTCATTTTTGAAATTGTACGTACTATTGCTATGAACACGACGTGTACAAAATATTACCGCTGTAAGTACACACGTTCCTAAGTTATCGCGAGAACAGACAGACAGGCGGACGGGCGGACAGACGGACATGCATAAATCAAAATAACTTTTCATATTGGTTGTCCAATCCATTTTGCTCTTCCATCATTATTTCTATGCGTTACAAATGGAATGACAAACTAAATATAGCCTATGATTTCATCATCTAAGGCTCTAAGGCTCATTTTGAACTGAAACACTTCAGGTCAATAAATAAAGATAGCAACTACTTCATATGTTTGCAGCACTGCAAATATCAAGTGTTGCAGGCCTAGAATCAATACAGGTTTCTTGAATTTTAGCTGTACTCTATAAAATCTCCTATTTACTTTTATTCTGGGCGAATGAAAAATTTCGTCAATTATTTCAACAATTTAAATGTCTACTGTTGCATTATCCAGTAAGTATAGATCGTACATGAGAGTCTCACGAAATATCAATAGAGAGAATCACACATGAGATATGCTCTGTGAATGATCACTTTCTTTATGTAACAACCAGCAACATAGCAGAAAGTCCGGGTGCTTCTGGATATTCAATAATCCTATGTGGGAAGTCAAAACTGATCATAATTTACTGAATTTTGGTAAAATTGCCAGGAGAGGAAAAAGAGAGTTTTTGAACTTCAGTCAGTGGTAGAACATTGTTAAATTCCATATTCAATCATTTGTCAAAACGAGATTCAAGAAGATGCGAAGTATATAGCTCGGATGCTTTTCTCTCAAATTACCAAAAAACTACTAGTTAGTTAGGCGAAAGTACGTCTGGTAGCATAATATTACAAGCATAGCTTGGAACATGTTCTACAGCACCAATTACGCTGGTGCGAGTACAACTAGAAGGCAAACTGTGAAAGCTTAACTTGAGTCAATAACGGGAGAGAAAGGAAAAATCCTCAAAATTCTGAACCATCCTCGCTATAGTCCTAATCCATTAGTGAATTCATCCAACATGATCTCACTAATTCTGACGAAAGTATGAACACTCTGGACAAGAATATAACTCTTGATTATATGCATATCGTGACAAAGATTCTAAGGCGTCACAAATTATCTGGCTATAATGATTTAACTCCAGACTTCTTCAATCTTCCCGATCTTCTGGATGTTTTTAATACGGCAGTTGTGACGCATTCAGATTTTCCTTTCAGTTAAAGCACCACCGTGCGTTATATTAAAAAAAAAAAGATGACCTTAGAAGGATAGAGGTCAGTAACTGAAGCTCTATAAAGAAAAACACTAAAAAAAACCTTAAGTAATCATTATCTATAAAATGATGAAGCATTTTGTTTCACAAAGAATTATTATAGAACGATTTAGTTAAAATTCGCAACTTCTATATATGTAATTTCAAAATGTCTTCTCATATTAGTCGTCAAGAAGTATTATGTTAGCTGACAAATGGAGAACTAGCATTGTGATAAATTATTTTATTTTTTTATTATTATTATAAGTGGGAAATACTTTGACTATCTGCCGTCGCAACCAAATGGTTTTATATGTATACTAAATGGTTTTTTTTTTTTTTTTAAGAAAACTTTTCGACATTTAAAGTTTCTTTAAAATTTATGCAATCGCACTGGCCTTAACACTAAACCTACCAGAGCGGTCAAATGACCGCTTTTGAGACTTTGATCAAAATTGTTAAATTCCAGTTTTTCATTTTTCTTGAACTTACTGCATGACTTTTTTTATAATATATAGCTAGTTAAATTTTCAATATCTATCTCTCTACTTCTTTCATTTTTCCTGATAATCATATGTACTATACCGTTATCTACCGTGAGCGGTCTTTTGACCGCTGGAAAATATATAAAATTTTATAAAGTTATCTGCATTGAAATCTCCATCTTACTACTAATTTTAAGTTTTCCAAGAAAATGTCACCCGATTGAGTTTTAGGAACACGCCATGTGCTTATGTTCAGTTTGTTTTATGCTGGGTACAGAGCGCCGCGCCGGCTGGTGGTAAGCCACGAGGGAAAATAGCGTTCATTCTAATTCAGTCAGTAGCTCTGTACGCGGCATTACAAATATTTGCAACGTGATTAGTTCTATTTATAATAATAATAGGCTACAAATTTTGGGTAATAAATAAATAAATAAAAATAGTTAGTAGTAGTAATTTTTATATTTTATTATTAGTGGATTATTCAAACTCAAACTCGAAAATTTATTTCTAAAATGTCAAGACAAAGGAAATTCTTGCAAGAAATAAATGACATAAGCGAGCTGTTATCTGAAATCGATGAAGGAGAGAATTCTGAGAATGAAGATTGTATATTTGAAAATAATAATGATCTATTGGACACTGAATCTGAGCTATTCGACACGGATAACGAGGAAGAGAACATAGTGAATACGCGTAGGGGACAAAAAAGAATGAGATTATTATCTAGTTCCGAAGACGAATGTAGAGAGAACGATCAGAATATTGAAACTTCAGTTGATGGAACTGTTTGGCAAAAATTTCAAGAAGGTTCTGAACCTGGAAGATCCCCGCTTCATACTATTTTCAGAGAAATATCAGGGCCAACGGGATATGCGAAACGCAATATTATGAAGGGCAAAGTGAGGAGTGCATTTTCGTTGATACTTGACTATCTCATTATGAATCATATAAAAATGTGCACGGAATCAGAAGCACGTCGAGTTTTAGGATCCAAATGGAGTCTAACTTCAGCGGATTTAGATGCTTTTATTGCAATTTTATATGCACGTGGAGCATATGAAACAAGAAATAAGAAATGGGGTCGTGCATTTTTTTCACGAACAATGAGCAGAAATCGTTTCACAGAAATTATGCGATTTATTCGTTTTGATAGAAGAAGTGAGCGGAGCCAGCATTTGCAGAGTGACAAATTTGCTCTCATCTCGAAGATATGGGATACATTTATAGAAAATAGCCAAAACTGCTACAAACCAGGTGCAAATATTACTGTTGATGAACAGCTATTTCCGACAAAAGCAAGATGCAGATTTACACAGTATATGCCCAACAAACCCGATAAGTTCGGAATCAAATTCTGGTTGGCATCGGACGTTGAGAGTAAATATATTGTGAATGGTTTTCCATATTTGGGAAAAAATGAGATGAGACCATCAGCAATACCACTTAGTGAATTTGTTGTTCTCAAACTGACTGAACCATTTACAGGATGCGGAAGGAATATAACCACCGATAATTTTTTTACGAGTAAATCTTTAGCAACAAAACTTCTATCAAAAAGAACTACCTTAGTAGGAACTATTCGAGCAAACAAGAGGGAATTACCCAAACCTGCGAAACAGAAAAAAGACAATATGGTACGTTTTTCTACACATCTTTACAAATCAAATAATTGTACGCTGACAATTTATAAAAGCAAACCCAAAAAAAAAAAAGTTCTCTTACTAAGTTCGAAGCATAAATTTGTAAAAATTGAAAAAACAGGTAAATATATACCTGAAACTATTGCTTTTTATAATAACACTAAATTTGGTGTGGATATGACGGATCAAATGGCTAGAAAGTACAGCACAAAATCTAAATCTTGTAGATGGCCTGTTCAAGTATTTTTCAACATTCTTGATTTAGCTGCGATAAATGCTGGGATTTTATATAAGCAAACAACTAGAGAAAGGATATCGCGACAAGAATTTTTATTTCAGTTGGCAGAGGAACTTGCCACCGAATACCGAGATTTACAGGAAGAAGAAACAAAAACAATGGATAGAACTTCAGCAGACTCCACTACAATTTCTGAAAGACGAAAGACTTGTCAAATTGTATTTTGCAAAAAAAATAAAACCATAAACATATGCTTTATATATAAAAAATATGTTTGTGGAAAATGTTCACGGGAGAGACCTTCCATCTGTAAAAAGTGCAACGACGAATAAATTTCCTTTTAATTTGAACAACAATATCTATGTAAATTACTGATGTAAAATATAATTGTATAGCCTTCTTTCTACAAATGTATATACCTACCTAAAATTAAAAAAAAAAAATGTTTTCTAATTAATACATGACAATTATTTTGTGTCTTATTGCCCCTGCTAAATTCTGTATTATTTATAATCAATTGGAAAAAAACATAACATTTATTTGAAAGGCGGTCATTTGACCGCCATCGGTAGAAACAGGTATATATAAAATGTCGGTAGGTTTAGTGTTAAAGGAATGAAAATTCAAAAAAAAATGTACGACACACATCCATTTACATTATATCCACTTGTACCTTATAATGTTGCCCCAACATATTATTTTTATTTTAATCTGTTTCAAAACCTTTGTTTAGGTGCTATGATGATCATCATCAACCATCGTACTTTTAAGCACAGTCCACCTCGGATCCTTATACAGACTAAAATCAACTCCCTGAAAATTGCCATCAAATGAAAAGCGTTACAGGTGCATATCCCCTTAATTTTCTTTTATATCTACATTTATCCTCTTGCGTTCGAGAAAAAAAGAAAGGGCATTATGCAATTTTGCTAGGTGCTTTGATGCACAGTGAATAAAAGTTCTGACCTCTTTTCGCTCCTCTTGATTTCTGTGGCTATTACTCGATGGTATATGTTTGATATTAGCTAAACAAACATTGAAAATCACGAATCCATGCAAACTGAAACTGAGAAAATCTGATTTAGTTTGATGAATTGAACTTTTTCCCACTCAAATATTTAATTACAGTTACTGAAAGTTTTTAGCAGTTGTGGAATTTTAAATATTAACTTATAACAAACTATGTATTAGAATATGTTTTTGTTTGCAAAAACTTCGTTCCATCATCATTAATGTCTTCTGTAAATCCCCTATGTAACACGGAGCAGGGGGTTGGAAGGAATAAACAGTTTCTTGACAATAAGTGACAATCGAGAGATTTTTGTACTCATATTAAATTACCCATAATGACGCTATAGTGAACATCCTGTCGTCAGCAGAATGTCTTGATTGTTTTTAGACGTCGCTAGTTGGACTCAAACGCCCACACTCATGGAACGAACCATAATTCAAAGTTTTAATCAGCAGAAAAGCGACGACTTAGAACTTTTGTTTAGGAGGCATTAATGTAAAATTATTTTCTACGAAATTGCTATTTATAAATAGCATAAATATTTGATTATTTTAATAAATTAATTAAAAGTTTAATGACACAATAAAGTACGCCGAACAATTTGGTAATCACCTAATGCTAATGAGTTTTTAATGTTTACTGTTAGACATTATACGAGTATTATAAGGAATTTTACTACAGTGGTAGACATTCGTATGAGCGCACTACATTTTTTTAGATATTTCTTGAAATAAAAAAAATTCAATACTTTCTTACCAAAGAAAAAATGATTCAAATTAATTATTGACAAAAAAAAAATTCTTTTTTTTTTGTATTTTAAAGAACAAAATTCTAATTTATGGTTAGACATTCATATGAACGCAGTGTTGTCATTTTTAAGTAAAACAAATTAATTAGTTCATATTTTTTGCACTTTTTTTTTATTTAGGGCCTGTCCGGATCCAAGTCTTCGTCTTCGTCTTGTTATTACAGCTAGTGACGTAACATCAAGACAAGCTCTATCCGAATCCATGTCTATGCCACCGAGATTTGTTACTTTGTATAACAGTTTAAACATCTGGTTAGCTTGATCACCGAGTCAATGTTCGAGTTGACTTATTTAAATAGACAACGTATTGTGAGGTTATGTTTATTCGCTGAGGTTATGTTTGTTTACAGTCTGTGAAATCAAGCTGAGCAAATGAACGAATTCGGACAGGTTAGCTTCTCCTTCATCTAACTATTATAATAGCCGAGCTTGTTGTGTTACGTCACAAACTGTAATAATAAGACGAAGACGAGGACTTGGATCCGGACAGGCCCTTAATACTTAGTGTGACCTCCTTTACTTTGAGTGACACTAAAAATTCGGCTGAACATGTAATTTATTAGATTTTTTAGACAATCCAGGCCAATTTCAGACCAGCACGTGCAAATGGCTGTTTTTAAGGCATTTACGCTAGACGTCCATTTGCATATACCTTGCTAACGAGAGTCCCCCAAACGTTCTCAATAGGATTACAGTCAGGACGTACAAGTATGCGAATATTTTTGTCCGAAAGCCAATTGTTGCTTTGCCTCGAAACATGAATGCATGCATTATTCTGCTGATAAACTACATCTTCCTCGTCGCACCTATCCAGATGACTGATCAAAACGTCTTCCAAGAGATCTGTGTACATCTATGAGTTCATTTGAGTATGTATGAAACTGTATTATGAAACAGATTGGAAGCTTTTCTTTACTGGAGAATGTACCCCAAACCGTAACGCTAACACCAATGAAATTACGATTCGATCTGACCACATCGTGTTTTTTCAAATTATGCCAGTGACCAATGTGGGCCATCTCTCATTCGGATGTCCAAGACATGTTCTCGTTCTAGTTATATATGTCTACCACTGTAACTCTGGATAAATGAAAAAAAAAACCCCACATTCTATTATTAAAATGATTCTCCTCAAATCATTATTGGACATTCGTACAATTGTTCAAGTAAAATTATCCAGAAATCTATTAGAATCGATTGAATGAATTTCTAAATGGCTGGGCAAACAGGTAACGTCAGATACTCAGAACCCCTCATCGGACCGGAACCATTTTGCGGTATCTCCTAAAATACCATGAAATTTACCATACAAAACTGTGTCCACAACGAAATGGATCAGAGATGGTCGTGAGCCTGGATCTTTTAAGATTATCTAGTAATGAACTTATATAGAATCATGAATGAATGAATGGCTGCAGAGCAATGCCCAATCGCCCCGCCCAAAGCTTCTGTAATCTCAATCAAAAATATACATAACAGAGAAAGATTTTTGATATATGCCTCCTGGTGGCAGATAACATCGACTGTAGTTGGGCTAAAAATTTTCCAGATCAGGAATTTCTTATTTGAGACAAGTGAGCCAATCAGGCGAGATACATATCAATAGCTCAATTCATCAAATATCAAGCAGATGTTGATTTCTTTATGACTCGACAAACCAAGTACACATCAGACAGAAGGTATTTCGGCTCAATTCGCTTGATTTGTTCTTATTCGTATGATTGTACTACATACATTATGGCAGAATACTGAATGAACAACACTGGTATGGTATTGGTATAATTCTCATCAAGGAAATCAATTCTACTCTCCTTAGTTATTTTATTTTTATTACTCAGCACGTATAATGCAATTCATATTATGAAAGAAAGAAGATATAAACCATGACTTTTTATAAGTAGGTAACTAATTGAGATTATGTCCGAAACACAATGTTGCGTTTTTTTCATATTTTCTTCATCTAAATTCGTCGAAAAGGAGCAATAAATGCCTTCTTCTGTTAGTCAGCTTTCTTTGGGCTTCTTAAATTCGATATAACAAAAAACATAATATACCTCCTATATAAAACAGTAAAGTCTGCATTTTTAAGTTTTTTGAGCCCTAACCTCACAACATAGGAGAAAAGGAGGGAAAAGATTACAAGGCATTAGAAAGCTCCTATGAGTATCTAATTAATAAATTTGAAATCCATTTAATGTATTCTCTGAATTTATATGTACCTATGTTCATAGGTACACATAAACTGTGGTGCATAACTAGAGACGGACTTTATTCTTAACTTGACTTGTTATACCCTATATCAAGGGTCTCCAAACTACGGCCCGCGGGCCAACACCGGCCCGCGAGCACCAAGAAACCGGCCCGCGGGAGCGGGCCGTGCATGCCTGATATCAGCCCGCCGTAGTTTATTTTGATAAATTTTACAGTGAAAGTAATGAAAGTAAATCATACAAAATAAAAATCAGATTTTTTATTTAACGACCAACTAAGAACATATTAACTGACAAATATAGTAATGAAAGCAGACACTTTCAATTGTAATTAATGATATGAGATTTATCCTAATAACTTACAATAAGTTACATACATAGTATTTAATTCACATAATGCAATTAGACATTATAATTATGATTAATGAGATTTATGTAGCTGTAACTTTTCACTGACAATTGTTTGCAGTTGTGGATCAAGTTTACTAGCGGAAATTATCAGCAGCGACTTCAAATGTTCATCACTCAATATGGATCTGTAAATATTTTTTGTATATTTCATTTTGGGAAATGTTTTTTCACACATATAAGTAGTACCAAAAGCGGAATAAAAAGCCACGAGCAAATTTGTGCAACTGATCAAACTGTGTGAGTGGGAGACTCTTATAAAATTCCAGCAATGATGACTTTGAATATTTTTCTTTAAAAATATCACTACACTTCAAATCAATCATTTCCATTTGAACTCCTGGGGCAAGTGCTTCTATATCGACGTTAAAAGGATTTTGAAAAATCTTGATATCGTTTGCAATTGCATCAAAATCCGAAAAACGAGACTCGAAATTGATTTTCAAAGCAACCAAAACTTCAATTGCGAAATCTACCGGAAATGGAGTCTCAGTTTGCTGACTAAATGTTTGGCATATATTAAAATGCGTGAAACATTTTTTGTTCAATTGAGATTGAAACAATACAATTATTTGTCGAAAGGACTTAATATGGGTATATAAATCAGACAGTAGCTGGTTTTCTTCTTGTAATTTTAAATTAAGGTCATTCATGTGTTTAATTAAATCTGTATAAAATGATAACTTCCATAACCACTCATTGTTTTGTAACTCAGCCATAGGACGATTCTTTTCATTCAAGAAAATTTCAATTATTGTTCGAAGCTCAAAAAATCGCGTTAGAACTTTTCCACAGCTAAGCCAACGTACTGCAGTATAATATGGCGGTCATTTTCTCCAATCTCTTCAATAAACTCTCGGAATTGACGATGATTGAGCGCATTTGATCTGATATAATTAACAGCTGACATGACTGGCTTTAAAAATTGTGATATATCCATGCATTTTCCGCACAAAGACTGTTGATGAATGATGCAATGTACGATTAATGGTTTTGATCCACCGTCATTTTCTACGGCCTTTGATACGAGAGCACCGACACCTTTATTTTTCCCCACACCATCAGTAGTGATACACTTCAAGTTTTTCCATTGAAGATTGGTTTTTTGAACAGCATTTTCGACTCCTTTAAAAATATCTTCTCCAGTAGTCGTGCCGTGAATGCTATAAACGTCAAGAAGCTCTTCATACACTTTATAATTTTTATCTATCCCTCGAATAAAAAGTAACACCTGAGCAGTATCTGAAATATCTGTTGATTCATCAAGGGCCAAGGAGAACCACTCTAAGTATCGATTTTTGTCAGACAATTGACTTAATATATTTTCTACAATATCATCTACTCTTCGAGCCACATTGCTTGCTGACAAACTAATATTTTGAAACAAATTAGCTTTTTCTGGACATACTATATTTCTTCTGCTGCTGCAATTATGCAATCCTTGATTAATTCGCCGTCAGTAAATGGTTTTCCAGGGTTGAGAACGAGTCCTAATATACATAGTTGAAGTGACAGTTCAACATATGGTATTTTTGTGATGGAGCTATAAAAGCTACTAATTTTGTTTAGATAAAAAAAATAAACTCACAATAAATATACAACCCAACTGTTAGCTGCGATCTCGACTACTCAATCCGCGTTTATAAGACATCATTTCGACTCAACTACGCCAGCCAAGCGCGGTCGAGTGGAGGAGTCGAGTCGACCCAATTTCAACTCGAGCCGCTTATATATGGAGTTGAACCCGAGTTGAACCATGGTTCAACCCTGCATGTAAACATGGTAATAGTCGGAAATCTCGTCTGATTCTTACCTTATTGTTAGATTGACTTTGACCACGGTATACTGATAGTAATATGGTATGACTGCTATGAGCCACGGCGGCCATCTTGAGCGTCACCGCATCGCACGACTGTGCTAAAGACATATAAGACATATATATATATATAAAAAAAAAAAAAACGAAAGTCTTCATGAATTGATGCAGTGACGTCATTGCATTACCTATCAAAAATTTAGTGGGCATATCTTGTTAATGTTTGTATACTGTGACTCGAATCTTCCTAACAAGCAATCACGCAGCGCAAAACTTCTCCATAACATGCTGTAGCTCTGGCGTTGTATACTCGCCAGTCGCCGGCAAATCCCAAAACGAAAATTTACGTGTAATTAAAAACTACAGTATATTGGTATAATGAGCTAGCAAGGTCTTGACCCCTGGAACTTAGTGGAGAAATCAGTGTGACCCTCGGGCTAGAAAGTTTGGAGACTACGGCCCTAGATGAAATCATAGGCTATACTTGCTTTGTCATTCCGTTTGTAACACATAGAAATAATGATGTTAGAGCAAAATGGATTGAACACCCACGCATAATATTAAAAGTTATTTTGATTTTTTCATGTCCGTCTGACCGGCCGTCCGTCTATCCGTGCGCACGATAACTCCAGTTCGCATTCACTTAGGGTACGGCCACAAAAAAAAAGCGCGCGACTGACGCGCGAGCGATGAAAAAGCATTGCCATTGCAATTGCGCGCTATTGCACACGCTTAAGTGTTATTTAGTCATCCGAACTGTGTCGATTTCTCGATTTCTAAAAATCGCGCGCTTGTTTCTGTGGCCGGGCCGTACCCTTAGAATACTGCAATTTTGAATACGATCTTAAAAAAAAAAAAAAAAAAAAAAAAAAAAAAAAAAAAAAAAAAAAAAAAAAAAAACATTAATGGGACCAATCGAGCAACTCCTTCGAAAAAAAAAAAAAAAAAAAAACATTAATGGGACCAATCGAGCAACTCCTTCGAAGGGTTGCCATACAAAAATTTCGGTTTTGCCTATATATTTTACATATCTGGACACTAGCTGAGAGTGCGTCAATGTAGAGAACTTGTCTTGTGCAGTGTTTTCATAGAAATCGTAAATATAATTTCAAAAATGGACTAAATCGGGGACTTGCCATACAAAAATTTAGGTATTTTACGTATACTGTGAAAACGATCAGTCCTAGATGTTTTTATTGTACTGAAAAGTTCTTCAGAATATAAAATCCTATGAGAATGGTTAAAATCATTTCTAAAGTCCGACGAACCGTTTTAGAAATAAATGCGAAAACCCACTTCAAAAATCAAATTTAAACGAAATTACATACGGCCATTCATAAGAATTGGTCTTAAGCAAATTTTAGCTTTTTTACTTGTTTTCCCTAAAAATTCGACGTACAATAATGCTCCAGATAAAACTAGATTAGATTTGTAGAGTGGTGTACAGGCGTTAACCTGAAAGATCTATTGTGAGTCCGCGTTCAATTTACTCCCTTTCTAAGTTTAGAGTCAATAAAATCTAGAACCATTCTGAGATTGAGTTTCCACAAATAGTTTGGTGGGGTCAAAACATGTTCGAGGTGGAGTAATATCCGCCTGGCCAATGCTTCGTCGTAGTTGCAGAGCAGATGCTCCGAGGTTTTATGAGCATACTGACAGAAGTGGCAGAATAAAAGTTAGCCAAGCCCATCTTGTATAGGTGATACCTCAACTGGCAATGGCCTGAGAAGAGCTCTGTTCTCTTAAGAATTAGGAGTTATTTTGTTTTTCCGCCAGATGTGTCGATAAATTTTCTTTTTACCTGACGCAATCCTTGTAGCCTTTCCCAATAAAGGGATTTTTATTAGTTCTCCCAGCTATTTAGGATAGCTCTGAGGTTACATTTTGAAGTACCTCAAAATGGTTCTGATCCGTCAAAGGGAGTTTGTGCTCCTCTTTTGGGTAAGCCGTCAGCAATGTCATTGCCTTTATGGGCCTCATGCTCAGATACTCACATGAAGATAACTTAGTTTCTCGTTGATATATTTTTGAGAGTTTGCAAACAATCCCAGGCTATCCTTGACTTGATAGTATAGGACTTTAAGGCCTTGGAAGTGGCTTGACTATTTGAGAGGATTACAGATAATATACTACATAAAATCCCCTCTCCAGGAAACTATGTTTTTTTAAGTCAAATTAAAATTATGTATTATGTAATCAGACACTAAATTGGTTTTTGGTTTAACATTGGATTTGTCGTCTTTCAGCGATATATTGCCTCTTGACTAATTTTATATTAAAAAAAATCTTACTTGATAATTTCTAATCCCAATTTTTAAGTCACGTTTTTAAATAACTTTTATATCAACTCACAAGCCCCTGACTAAAACACTCTATGTCAGGGCGCCTGAGAGTGCCGTTCGTAACGAAAGAGCTTAGGATAGTAAACGTGGATAGATTTACATGGGATTTTTATTTAGAATGAGTGAAGGGGAGCTTTTTGATGGGGTAAAATTTTCTTACATTTGGGGGCATGGTAACTAACACCCTTGGGGTTGTCTAATTTGGGCCGTGTATGATATGAGTGGACATTCGAGAGTCAAGAGAGTGTTTATAATTTATGACTGAAAAGTAGAAAATAAAATATATTACAAAAACTTTTAAAATAAATAACTTTTGTAATAAAATGCACTAAAAAGTAAAAAATGTTGTTTTCTTTTTGCGTGATATAACAAGAAAAGTTTAATTGCAAGATAAGAAATGTTAGAACTCAGATTAAATCCTAAAAGTTTCGTCATGAGTTGCAGTTAGACAATCGTGATTATACATTGGTTGGAAAATGGAGCCCAATGCAATGGAATTGCCAATATGCATGGCACCAATAAATCAATTGTTTGTAGGACATCGGGTATCCAATACAATAATCAATTTGATGATGGGTGAAACATTTCATTCGCTACAGTTTCTTAATATTGGTAGCTTTCCTGAAGTAGCTGGATACATCGATGGAACTATGATTAATATAGATGCCCCTACAATAAATGAAGAGCACTATATAAACTGGCACGAAAAACACGCACTTAACGCAGTGATGGTGTGTGGACCAGACGGAAGCTTTTATGCTGGAAATTCTAATTGGCCAGGTAGTGTACATGAATACCTCCATTCAATTCCCTACAGTAATTTTGGAGGACAGTGCATACCCACTGAATGACTTATCCCACCATTTCGAAGAAATCCCGATAATATTAGCAGAGCAAAGAAAAAAAAATTATTGTGGAAAAAAGCTTTGGTAAAGTGTTCATGAATTTACCTTTAATTAATTTTATAAAAAGTTTTCTTCTAGGAAAAAAAAAAGGCAAATGAAATAATTTAGAAGATTACATTTTTTCCTTCACCAATTGAAAAACAGCTAATTTTTTTTAATTTTTATCAGCTCTAGCCATAATGAACTACTCACTGCTATCAACTCGTAAAAATAATTATGAACAATAATTGTTGAATTTTTAGCAAAGCGTTTGTTCTTGTTATTGCCAGTGTTCAACATATACCGTATACTCATTTTGTGATAATTAAATTTTAATTTTAGTGCAACACTTATCATGCTTACTTAGTAAAAATTGATAAGTAACTAGATTCTGAGTTTAAATGGCAAGACAACTAGAAGGTAAAATCCTCTAATTTCCCTCAAATATCGGGAAAAAAGATAAACTCAGATGATTTATTTAGAAGGCGTTCAAAACAAGGTGTTTTAAAAATTTCAACCTAAAACACATATAGAAACTCGAATTTGATTTACAAAACTGAAAACCTTCGAAAGTACGTTAAATTTTTTTTTACAAGTTCAGAAATTTCAAGTGAAGCAAAAATGTTCTTGCAATGTAAATTTGATAGACTTGTATTATTGCTATTTATATGCTTTTACATAAAGCTTATAAAAGTCTCCGTCTGTAGGTATATTTCTGAAAGTTGGCTAGAATAGCAATGCTAGCAACTTTTAAATAATTAAGCTTGCATTGAGCTCTGCAAAATGCAATTCTCACCATACTCCCACCTCACTCAACTAATTCTGTAATTAGAGTATGCTAATTTATATGTGATTATGAATTTCAATTTATTAGGTTATGATCATTATGGAACATAGGTAATATTACGAAAAGTCAATTAAATTAAATGTTTTGCAAATGTGTTTTAATTTGTGACCTTCAAGCAGTCAGCTTTTCGTAGGAAGGCCAGACTGTATAAAAAAAAACAATAGCTCTCCTTGATTTTACTCAGAAATGCAAGTTTAAAACATCCATACATATTTATGCGCCAATGTATATTCTCCACTCAATAAAAACTTCAAAATTTTGTGCTAAGGTCACGAGAAATATAGTAGCGTAAAAATACATATACATATATCACAGAATATAGTACTTCTTCCACATATGAACTAAAGTGCACCTGAATACAAGCAACAACAAAAAAGTTCACCTTAAAAGCAACAATTTACTCATTATTTAACGTGTAGGAAATATGGTATTTACGAGGTGCAGAAAACACATCCATAGGTAACAGAAGGTACTTCTGGCAACATACTGTAAGCCCTTTTCCATATCAACAATGTCCATAGCCTTGGAAGAACTGATTTGATATACGTAAGTACATACAAAGATACCTCACCGTTGGCTGACAAAAGTGTTTGGTAATCGATCGATTATGGAAGTCTTCGAACCTTTAGCAAACTATATATGTACACATATCCATCCCCTTGGCTTGAGGAAAATACTTCAGACATGACAACAGCTTCATTGCAGTATATTTTCTGAGTTTTTTTTTTTTTTTTTTTTTTTTTTTTTCATCTTTCTGCCTTACGACTTCTATCAACCATCACTATACATAAATCCAGTCATTCTCTGGACTGGAGGGAAGCATTTCACAAATACCATAAAACCCACTTGATAATTTCGATTTGTTTTCTGGATAACCCCTTTTTCTGTTGGAAGAATTATAATTACTGTAGTTGTATGTACATTTTAGAAAAAATATATACGAGGGGATAACTGATATTGATTTGAAACTTAAAGATGCATTTTCAATGAATTTTGTACTTAGCAGAAATACATAAAAATTTGCAATGGTCGAATAACATTAAACCACGCACAATTTATTCCAATAGTGGATACCATTAGCAACTTTTCCAAAACCACATCGATATTGAATCAGAACTGTTGATATTGATCGGTTATCCTCATACTAACAGCCGATGGTAAGATACTTGCATATTAAGTGCATTTTAATGGTTATTCCATTAAGCGGTTCACCATAATAACCCTAACATATTTAGAATTTCGACGTTTTTCTCAAATTTCGAAATATTCATCAAACTCATTTTTCGGCAAAATTGAGAAATTATATTACTTATTGAAAAGTAGACGACGTCAAAAGAATTAAATCTCTCCGCAAACTTCTAATTCTTTTAGTTTTTAATTTTTTATAGTTCTTATTTCTTAACATCAACCATGATATATATGTATAAGAAATTTAAGAAATTGTTGGTCGAATGAATTTGAAATTTAGCTTATTTTCCTTTTAGACGTTTGAAATTAACAAATGTGTCAGCAGGACCTAACGAAATTAAGCTCGAAGTCTAATGTGATATCAAGAAGTAGCCTCAGTAGGTCAGTTTGTAAGAGTGCTGACTATCATCCCAGGGGACATAGACGGCGAACATTAAACGAACGACATTTGGCAAGCAAATTCTGAGACAAACTTCATAAGAAAAATATCGTTGCCGGCAAACTTAGTAAATTGATAAAAACGAGTTTTTTTTTACTTAAGCAGCAAACATAAGCCAAAAATTTTACCCGTAAATAATAATTGCATCCCCAAAAGTACATAGGGTGCAGAAATTTTAACAGTGAAATGTAAACATTATTCAGCATTTTCAAACTTCCGTGCGGCATATCGTCACGACACCATAATACATTCGTGAAAGAAATTCTCAACAAATTAAACTGGAAAGCTATCACGTGGAAACCTGGAAAATCAAAGGATGGCTGTTATCATAGTTATCAGCTAGATAATCACCCTCCTAAGCATATGATACAAGGAACGCCGCATTTACAACAAAACCGAAAAACCCAATCAATAAGTTTACACCGATAAAGAAATCTGAATTGAAACTGCTCCGACTGGCGATCTACCTGATTATAAAAATAGATTATAAAAAAAGCTTCAATGTTTGTTGACTTAAAAACTGCGTAAAATACCGTTTAAGGCACTGCCATGTACGATAGTAAACCATAATAGAACATCAGCAATCCTATTGACAGCTTCTTCCAAGTCTGCAGTTATAATTCCAAATACAGATTCACAAACCTGAACAATGGTCTCACAACAGGGATCAATGTTGGCACCTTTTCTAATATCTGTATATTCATGGCATACAAGCCACCTTATTCAGGAAATACCAATTTACAGGTCGTGGATACTCAGCATTCAAACTTACATATCGCCAAAAACATACTGACTTGTGACCCACATAGGCATGAATAAAACGGCAGCCGCTTATTTTCATACTAAATTTTACCTTAAATGTAGTGCTTAACCACATTGTTGTGTCACAAAGATAGATTACTAATTTCTAAGCAACAAAATAAAAAGTAACAAGTACAAAAGCTAGAATTGTTCTAATTTCGTATGGTCCGCAAGTTTTACGAGGGGTGATCAAAAAGTAATGATAAACAGGTATTTCTAATAAAGACAAAAATCCAAAAAAAAATTTTTTCGCTTCTTCGGTTCTTCACTACTTCCCAGCTAAAAAATTGTATAAATAGGACGTCATTTGGAGGAGCTACATTCATTTGAATACCAGCAGTCGGAGCGACAACACGAAAATGGAGAAACACGAAGTGAGATGCGTCATCAAGTACCTCTGTTTGAAAAAAATGTCTACCAAACAGAGATACACGCTGATTTGGTGGAGACACTGAGGGACTCTGCTCCTCCATATTCTACGGTTGCACGGTGGTGCAAAGAGTTTAAGTTGGGTAGAACATCCACAGAAGATGAACATCGCGAGGGACGCCCAACCTCGTCCCTCACTGAGGAAAACGTGAAAAAAATCGAAGATATCGTATTAGCAGACCGAAGAGTAACCATCAGACATTTAGCTGAGGTCACAGGGATCTCATATGGCAGCATCCAAAGCATTTTGACCAGCAAAATGAATATGAAGAAGGTCTCCGCGCGTTGGGTACCGAGAATGTTAACGGACGAACAAAAGAAAAAGCGAGTTGACACTTCAAGAGCCAATCTTGCAAAGTTCCAGGCTGACCAAAAATATTTTTTGTCTCGATTTGTGACCATGGACGAGACATGGATTCATCATTTTGATCCTGAGACCAAACAACAATCGATGACTTGGAAAAGGCCATCCTCACCGACGCCGAAGAAGTTCAAAGTCTCGAGCTCGGCGGGCAAGGTTATGGCGTATGTTTTCTGGGATGCTCAGGGAATCATAATGGTTGATTACCTGGAAAACGGAGCTACTGTAACGGGCTCCTACTACGCTGATCAAATAAGACGACTGCGAGAAGCCATAAATGAAAAAAGACGGGGCAAACTCCGAGCGAAAGTCATGTTTCTTCAGGACAACGCTCCTGCACACAAAGCCGAAGTTGCGATGGCTGCCATTCGAGAAGCAGGCTTCGAACTGGTCGAACACCCGCCCTATTCTCCAGATTTAGCCCCCAGCGATTTTTATTTGTTTCCTCGGCTCAAGGAACACCTCAGGGGCAAGAAATTTGAGGATAATAGCGAGGTGATGGCTGCTGTAGAGGCATTTTGGGATAGCCAAGATAAAGATTTTTTTTTAAAGGGTATTTTAGGTTTAGAGAAACGTTGGACTAAATGTATCGACTTGTTAGGAGACTATGTAGAAAAATAAATTAAATTTAAACTAGAATGCTTTGTTTTATTATACTCATTATCATTACTTTTTGATCACCCCTCGTATATATGAAATAGTTTTTCGCATAAGTTTCTAGAACGGTTCGTCGGACAGTAAAATGATTACAACCAATTTCATAGGATTTCATATTCTGAACAACTTTTCCGTACAATAAAAATGTCTAGGACTGATCATTTTCACAAGATACGTAAAAAAACCTTTTTATATGGCAGCACCAAGAAGAGGTTGCCTGATTTAGCTCGTTTTTGAAATTATATTTACTATTTCTATTGAAAACATCAAGTATAAAACTTCGGCTCTCTACATTGACGAGTTCTCCGGCAGTGTCCAAATACCTTAGGTATAGTAAAAACGAAATTTTTGTATGGCAACCCCACGCAGGAGTTACTCAACTTGTTCCATTATCGAATTTAAATTTACCTTTTGTAAAATTTCAGCTCTCTAAGTACACGCGATCTCAAATTAGACAGACAGACGGACAGACGGAGAAATCATAATAACTTCTAATAATATGCTTGGATGTCCAATAAAATTTACTCTATTATTTGTATGTGTTACAAACGGAATGGAAAACTTATAAATTTTATCATATAGGCTAGGGCATAAAAATCAGAAAAACTATTCTCTAAAAACTAGCATCGAGCATTTGTGGATCCTTCGCCCATGATCTTGCGATCTGTTTTATGTAGCTTTCGTTTACCATTCTTTTGACTATGACTCTCAAATTTGGTTAACTAGTGCTCACGTGCAAAAGATTAACACTCAGCTTATCTACTTAACGCTTTCACCCCTACTGGGACAATATGTCTCACCGCGTTTCAAAGAAGGATACATCTCATATTATTAGAAAAAATATCTATATCAGAAGTTCCAATAGACTTATGGAATTTTGTCTATTGATGTGCAGGAAAAACTTGTCGCCGCATGATCCCATTTTGCAATGCTGAGTAGTCATATTCCGTCACTTTTAAAACAGATTCACATGCGAACAGACCGAGTTTTTGAATTCTTCGTCTATTTAGACTTTTTAATTGTCATAAAAGTAGTGAACATTCCTTATACTGTACTAATTTGGTATACATATTATTGTTTGGAAAGGTAAGTTTTTTTTTTTTTATTTCTGAGAAGATGGGACATATAATCCCAATT
The DNA here is from genome assembly GCA_963924295.1 of Dioctria rufipes. Classification (NCBI taxonomy): domain Eukaryota; kingdom Metazoa; phylum Arthropoda; class Insecta; order Diptera; family Asilidae; genus Dioctria; species Dioctria rufipes. Next base: position 67,873,220 of record OZ002741.1, read on the forward strand.
GTAGTTTCCAGCGAAATTATTTATCGCAATAAACGAAAAATAGATGGCAAGAAAAAAATTACCAAAAGCAAAACTCATGGAACTTTTAACTGACAGCGATAGCGATTTCAGCCCATCAGAATCGAGCTACAGGCCATCTGATGACGATGGTCATTCCACACAACAACTGGGACCAGGGACTATCAGTAATTCATCTTCCGAATCGGAATGAGAAACATATGATGAAGAGGAACCCTCGAACGAAAATTCTGGATTGCAAGATGCCACCATCATCTAACGAGGGCGGTAATCAGGTAACAGGTGGTATATGTGCGTGGACCAATTTCACTGATGATGTCAACTTCGAACCTACTACAGTTCTTCTTGATCTACCTCGAGGAGCCACGGAATTCGATGTATTTAGGAAAATTTTTCCAAAAAGTTTGTGTATTCGTATTGCAGAATGTACAAACCAGATGCTCAAAACACTGAATATGATTAAATCAACAAATCGAGCTCTTACCGATGAGTATGAAATTCTCCTTGTTTTAGGAGTTTCCTTGATTGTGCACTACAACCACGTACCATCACTGGCTGATTACTGGAGCAAAAATGCATCAATGAATTGATAAAAGGGAGCATTTCTCGTGATCGCTTTACTCTACCGATGTCTAAGCTATATTTCAACGATTGTAATAAGCCCAGTGATGCTCCTAAGGATTAGTACAAATCCGAAGTTGTCGCCTGTATGAAGAAAACATTTCCAGCAGCGCGAAATGAAAATACCGGGCAATCCATCGACGAATGCATGGCGAAAATCAAGGGTCGATCTAGCTTGAAGCAATACATACTGTTGAAGCCAATCAAACGTGGAGTCAAATTATAGTTGCGTTGTTACGATTTGAACATAAAGACACATCCGCTAACCAAATCGGTACTCTTAGAGAACGAGTTGTTCTCAAGTTGACAGCATCTATTCATGAACCAGATGTGATTGCAGCTTTCGACAGATTTATCACATCAATAAAATTGTTGGGGACCATTAGCTTTCCTGCAATTGAGACATATATAAAGTCTCGCAAAGAAACTCCCGTGTGCGATGGGCATTTAGAACGTACGCAAAATCAATTTAAAATAAATTGCAATGGAATTATGGACGGACTCAAAGGAAGTTCTTCTTGCTTCAAATTGTTATACGCCAACAATAACTAAGGTTGAAAGAAAGCAGAAAAACGGTTCACGAGTAGAAATCGACTGCTCCTTGGCCATTGCTGATTACAATCGTATCATGGGAGGCGTTGGTCTGGCCGATCAAAAATCTTCCCTGTACGACATAAATCGTAAATCACAAAATGTTGATGCTAGCAGTCGTCAACGCATGGATTATATACACGGAAAGTCAACGACGCAAAGTTCCTATGATTAACTTTATCGTCCAACTTGCCGAAATTATGATAGATGAGGGAACAAAGCATAAAAACCTAAGAAATCGTCGAACAGGTGGTAGACCGACCAAGCAACAGTAACAACGATTAGAAATTTTAAATATCGGTGAATATTTACCAATAGAACATCCTTCCGGACGTCGATGTGTATGTTGCACTTCAGAAAGAAGAGAGACATAGACCAAATACATAGGCTCTGGATGCAATAACGCATTATGCTTCAAATGTTTTGCCAGCTTTAACACATAAATAATTTTAAAGCAAATATATACAAAAAAGAAATAAATACATACTTATATCATAATGATTTTGAAAAATCTGGGTTTGGTTCGTTGGCCACAAAAACTTTTTGGGACATATTGTCCCACCGGAAGTCTTTATTGGGATTATTTATCCCAAGTTAATGGTAAGGACTATGGGTTTCCCATGTAACCAACACTTTAGGTTTTTCATTCATGTGTTGATATAATTCACTCAAATTTCTTAAGCTGCTGCTGAATATAAAAAATAAACTTAGTAGTGAAAGGGTTAATGTGTCTAATTTTAAGCTATTGTTATATTAACTTTTTATACTAATATATATGTCGTAGACATTTGACGTATCTTAGCCCTTCATGAAAAGTCTATGCACTTCATGAAGTGTAGGCAGTTAATGTAACAGTTATCTCCCTCTTCTAGTATTCGGTTATATCGGTTGGTATTACAGTATCGTCGTCAGGATCCTACTACTGCCATTTAATGTAAAAAATCGCTAAGCGCATGCTGTTACACTATCTGCTCTGCATACACTACTTGAAGTGCCTAGACTTTTTATGAAGGGCTAAGATACATCAAATGTCTACGACATATTGATAGGTACCTATACAAATAGTAATTAATTACAATTAACTTGACTCAGCGCTCTAAGGAATATATGAAATAATATATTCAGCAATCCAAACCTGGTAATTAATCAATATAATATTAATTATCACTAGGAAAGAAACTGTTTCACTCCATGACACGGTTTGCAGCAATGATAGAAAGAGCTTATGAAAAGTATTCATTTAATTAAAAACCAACAACGAATTAATTACTATAACCCGATTGCTCAATTTGCAGGACTTCACTCGGTGTAGACTGATGATCATATCAGGATGAATTGCGGCTACTACATGGAGACCCTGTTTAATCCCTGCTTGTAATCATGGGTCAACTGGACCAGTACTTTTTTAATAAAAAAGTAAAATTAAATTTCTTTTTTTACGAAACGAAATTGTTAAATATTTTACAATGCTCAAAGTATTCTTCATAATTTTTTGGACGGATACAATTCGTACCGCAACCATGTTAAAATTCGGTTGGAACAATTTGAATCAGTGTGACCATCGCAGAGCTATCCGGAAGTGCAAACAGGAAAAGTTAGGTGAGGTAGGTAGGTAGTACATTGTAAACAAAGACATGCCACCGAGCAATATCACCTAACGTATTGCCTTCATTATCCAGCCTTGATGTTACTTTCTATTGATTCATAGACTAAATATATCTACATACTATAAAATAACTGCACTTCTTCTATTTTTTCCATTTATGTCGTGGATACCTATTTCATTTTGAATGTAGAAAGTACTCGACATCACACAATTTCTTATGGGAAAATAGTCAGTCATTGGCACTTTTGAGATATTTCAGTTTGATTATAACAAAACAAAAATTAAAAAACAAAATCCAACCAACGAAAGCCACTTATTACTTTTTTTTTTTCTTATTTATTGTAAAGATCTGGGATTGCATTAAAGAATATCCAAAATGGTGTTACCTAAATCTCATCTCATTTAAACCATCTATAAAGTATCAGGTTATCCGAAAAACCAATTCAAGACGAATTGTAATTATGTGTACGTTCGTTCATAGAAGAAGGCTGCCAAGACTTGATGAGACATGCATGAACATGTTCGCAACGTCGTTAACGGTTGGTTACTACAAAAAATAAAAATAAAAAAGAGAGAAAAAGAGCAAAATTTTAGCAAAAGTTAAAGTTGCGCGCGCAGCACTTAACCATCAAAGTAAGTGAATGGACAGGAAAACGTGGAACAAACGAACTTTTGATCATTCTTTTTGTGTTTTCGTTTTTCTTACGAGTGTTTTTATTTTTTATTTAAATTCTTAGTAGCATGACACTTACATACATACATAGGATAACAACCGACAGGCCTTTCGCAAAAAGAAATTATAAAATTTAAATTTACGCTTGCGAATGCTCTTTTCGTTAAGAGTTATGGTAACGAAACAACTGACGAGACGCACCAAGGGTTTTTACAAACAAGTTCATTTGAGAAAGAAACACCCGTTCAGGTTCAGATTCAGTTCAGACTGCGAAATATGACTATAGCTCTGGATATGTTGCTCTCTTATTTACATTTATATTGCTGCCGGTTTCACTCATGATGATGATGATGATGATGACGACAACTTGTTTTGTTCAGGGTTTCCAAAGTTCACATTTACGAGTGTGTTATTGGGATTAGAAGAAAAAGAAGAATACGATCTAGCCATTGGTCAGATTAGTTATAAAATGTGATTCACTCGTATGCCATCGCATGGACGAAACGGTAGCCGAAGGTTTGTGGTGGGTATGTGCAAGATGACTAATGCCACACTAACATGGCACCTAATGCTGTCACTACTATTGCAGTGGTAGGTACCATTCGTATATATGTATACTCCGCTGAGGCGATTTGTTTTCGAATACATACACATATTTACAAATAGATAATATATTGCATATGGTGAGCAGGGTGCAGCACCATGAAAGATAGCGAAACCGCGATTTTTCATTTTATTCCACCTCTCAATGGATAACAGATTTTTTGTCGTAAGACATCAGAGAAATTGTAAAATTCACTAGAATACTTTACGCGACGGCTGCTAATTAAATATTTTAACGGATGACAAAGAAAACTTCAGAATTATTTTATTTTTTCTTATTTTTATCGGTTGTCACAATATACACATACTTGAATCATTTCTAACCATTCTGTAGTTATATAGGCTTCCACCAAAATTTGAGAACTAATAGATTAGATAAGGTTAGCGTGGTAGGCCGTGCCATAGTTCTTTCCATATTGTGGAGAGTATACAGCAAATTTATTTCGTGAGCGATTTGGTCTCTTAGGTCAAAACCCTCGAGAATACTTCACAAGCCATGAAACAGCTCCCTCCCTACCACATGCGAGGCCTAACGGAGTCCTTACATTCTAAAATATTTGCAGTGTTCTTATGTAAAACTGACAAAAGTTTGATTTGAATAGCTCCTCCGCCCTAAACTACTATTCATACAGAAAAATGGTGTTGTGATAATCTTAAGCTTGCTTTCTTATCTTCCGAAAAAAATTAATCTTAACCAAATGACTACGATTTCTCAAACGAAAATTCTCATGCCGTGGGGCTGCCTACAGATTCGGACTCCGGCTGCACATACACACATGCAATTATCACTGAGCTGAGAGGTATTGAGCGTTAAATGGTAAGGTTACTTTGTAATCAAAACTATTTTATTATTTTGTTAAGTAAGGTATATAGGAAGTTTAGCCTTTGGGAAGATAAGGAATCAAGCTGTAAATTACTAGAAGACTATTTTCCTGTATGGATAGTAGTTTAGGCTCTGTGGCATACATAAAGCCAATGTTTAGCACTTTTCCATAAGTATCAATATAGAACATTTTAGAAAACGGACTTCGAACGCACACATATAGATTTCTGTTTCATGGCTTGGGAAGTATTCTCGACGGTTTTGCTTAGGTACATAAAAGGAAATTTAATTACTAAAGCTCAGATGATTTTATTTTATAAGATAAAATATCACTTACAAAAGTAGCACAGTTCACTTCACGAGCTGTTAAACCCAAAAGTAAACATCTTACGCGGTAACATGCATATTGTCACTGTTATAATTTAACTTATATAAAGCAAAACGAGTAAATCACTTCTGTACAGAGTCGATGCGATTATTGTGAACATCATAAAAGGGACACCAAATGACAGACACGTATTCAAGAACAGATCTTACAAGCAAATAACACAGAACTTTTAGTATCGCCTATATCGTTAAAATCTTTGGAATTACGCTTTAAGACACCTAGGTTGCGGAATGCTTTAAGCCCAATTCAGAATCGGCGCAGCATGCATCAACGCAGCATGCATCAACGCAGCATGCAGCAAGGTTTGATATCATGGGATCATATGGCGCAATCGGCGAAAATTTTAAAATTTGATGCATGCTGCAACAGTTCTGCCAACATACTCAGGTAAAAAATAAATTTCAAATCTTATTTATCTCATATTTCCTCCGGATCTATTTTTTTAAAGAAAAACGACTAAATTAAAATTATGCACAATATAAAAACTCGGTATTAAGGTGTTATGTTTGTAAATAATTGTGAATTATAAAAAAAGTTAGCATTACAAAGTTTCCTACACTGCTTGCTGCAAATATGATTGCTACGCCGATTGTGAATTGGCCGTCAAAATCTTTGCAGCATGCATCATGATGCGTTGATGCATGCTGCGCCGATTCTGAATTGGGCTTTAGAAACAATAAGTTTAACATGTAAAACGAAAGACAGTTTTGGATCAAATATTACTTCTCAGTCTTTGACTTCTGAAGCTCTAGGAATATTGAATTGAATTGGATATCGTTAATCGTGAAAATAAAACTAAATACTCGTATATCGGATTTTTTTTGGTTAAGCTTATAATTTTGCATTTAGTCAGTCTGAAGCGAGAAGCAATCTTTCGAGGAATCGATTCTTGCATATAGATTAAAATCATCAGCAAATATTAAATACTTCAAAAAGTAAAACTAACTAAGTACGTATGTCATTAAAGAAAAGCAAAAAAAAACAATGATTCTAAATGACTGCTTTGAGGAACATCGGAAGTAAAAGATACTAAGTATTACCGTAGAAATAAGACTGCCAAATCCCACATATTGCTTACGGTTGCTTAAATAAGATTCAACCCATTTCAATATAGATGAACAAGGCTGGGAAAACTATTAACCACTTTACAATAAAACTAATTTTAGTATTTACTATAGAATCCAATAAATTCGGAACATTATTCAGACGCTCCAAGATAATTCGTTATAAAATAGGGGCTTTCGGCAAGCACTGTCTCAGTGAGAAAACTGAGACAAAACTTTGAGCGTCTTAGTTGTCTCAGTTCAAACCAATCAGCTGATTTGCCAATTTTGACATTTAAATAATTTTGACCACAGAAAATGGATAGTAATAAATTGACGAAACTGTTTTTAGTTTATTCAAATAGCTCACTAAATTACAATCACAAAATAACGAAACTGAGTCAACTGAGGCAAGAAAATTCAGTTTCACTTGTCTCAGTTGCTCAGTGGTTGCGTTCGAATTTTATAGCTCAATATGGAACTAAGACAGTTCACCGAAAGTCCAGTCTCAGTGAGCCAACTGAGAATGTCTCACTTGTCTCACTGAGAATATGCTTGCCGAAAGCGCCTTATGTTTAACGTTTGACGTGATAAAAGACATTTTCCAATGATCCAGAGAAATTAAAAATTTCAGTTAAAGTAGATTACAGCGATGTTGCGCAGTGTATAAAAACGAGGAACATAAGTACTATCTTGTTTAGTACTTAAATCAATAATAAGCAGAGTTGTAAGTACCAGTGCCAGTCAAGTACCAATATTCATACTAAAAAAAAACATATTTAGTCAAGATCAATTTAACAGTACCAGTAAAAATATTGGTAATGCCCATGCCAGTACTTTTCCAGTACTTCCCGGTACTTCCCAGTATCTCGCAGTATTTACCAGTACTCAACTGGTACTTTACTAGTATTAACTTGTAATTACTGGTTTTTTATAAATGGATACTAAATTTATAAAAACCAGTAATTACAAGTAAGTACCAGTAAATTTTCACCCTTTAAGTATTTTCCAGTTTACTACAATTATTAAGACGCATAAATTGTCTACACAAAAAGTATTTATTAAGTCAATGAATTCCATTTCATTTCATTTCATTCATTTCATTTATTTGGTTATAATTATTTTGTACAAATAAGAAATTTCTTTATTTATGTACATACATATCTATGAAGTTGAGAAAACAGTAATTTTTAATATTTATGGTAGAAAGAATGTATTGGAAAGCTTAGTAATTATAGATAATAAAGGTAATAAAGATAAAGATAAAATGAACACATAATCATATATGTATGTAACCTACAAAGCAGTCTTTCAAATCTGTCTCATATATCATATTCTTCTTTATTTTCTTCCATATACTCTAAACATAAATAATCCCAACTATGCTTTATGTTGAAAAAAATCCTCGTTGTCTTTGTCTCCCGCAATTAATTTTCACTATGCGCAATAAATGGAGTGTTGTACTGGCGAGTACTGGTAAGTAGCGGCAAATACTGGTAAGTAGCGGCGAATAATGCAAAGTACTGGGAAGTAATGGTAAGTACTGGGAAATACTGGTACACAGCAGAACCAGTTTTTGTATTGGTACTCAAAACATAAATACTGGCACATGTAATGAATAACAATTAACTTGAATATCATACAACTCTGCATATAAGGCATCATCATATTCAACCCGATGTCCAGCGGAGAGGTATCTGGTATGTGACAACAAGTAGTGTTGTTGCAGTTATGAACCATGCTGATAGACCATAGACGGGTTGAAAATACTCTACAAAGAGATCACAACCTGTTTTTACATTGTAGGATTTAATATTATTATACCTGAAACTTGGCACATATTAATATAAAACCAAAAACCATTGCTGTTGGATTTTATACTGGATTCGACCGACCACACGTATTGTCTGTACAAAAATCAATGTAAGAATTCATATTCTTTTCTCAAACGCTTAAAATTTTCTTTTGAAGTGGAGCTCGATAGTTTAAGATGCGATTTGAGTTTGTACATTGAATAATGAAGAAGAATTCATAACAAACAAATGGTGGTGTCCAATTAAGCACAATAGTAGCTACGACGATATTATATTCCAGTGGAAGGTGGTGACGTGAATGAAACAACCATTTTCTTTCCGATACTCCATGCTCGCTTCACCTTGGTTAGTTTATCGTCGCCCAAGAAGATCCACAGCTGTGATCATTGTTGCTGCACTGATGCTGTTTATGTGTTACTGAGTTCTCCGATTTGGACATCTTCATGCACACTGACATCCAAGCGGCCATTAAGACCCTGCATAATGTGCATTGCTAAAATCATAGTTAATGCAGCTATCCAAAATTAGCCTAGATTAAATATCCACACGGCACAAGATGACGCTATGCTCAGTATTTGATCATAGATATATCCAGGGAAATGAAACGGCTAATGAACTAGCCAAAAAGAGATCTGAAAAGTATAGCCCAACAACACTATCAGATGTGAAGATCCTGATCGGAGCTAAGAAAAAACAGAGACCCAGTGAGGCCGGTGGGTTAAGAGAGACACTTGCCGTATGACGAGACAATTCTGGCCTCTGCATACGATAGCAAGAGAGCAAAAGAACTCCTTTGTATAAGAGCAGAGTAGATACCACGAATATAGAAGGCTTGAATTTCAAGAATCTAAAGGAGCACAATGATCTGAAGGAGTTTAAGTGAAGTGGGCTAGCTGGTTATCTCCGGTAGAGCCCCTCTCACCTACCTTCGTCACCTGTCACAACGTTAAACACTACTTTTCACCGGCCTTGGTTGAATTTCTTGAGAATGTCGTCTCGCATCTTCAAGTTGGACTCAATAAAATTGCTCAGCATCCACCGAGCACAAATCTTGCTGACAGTCAGATGTTCATGCAGAATTGTTGGGCCATGGTTATCCCCAGGGATAACTCATATTCTTGTACATGTTCTAGTCGGTCTTAAGCAATATTTTCCATATAATTTCAATGGCTTCTGTGGCGACGATCGGGGCAGTATGTTCTTCTCGTCGCACGTTCTTGAGCGAACTATGCCTACATGGTGAAACTCATTGAAACATCGTTGTCCAGTGGCCAAGGACAGTGCTTCATTGTCAAATAACGGCTTTAGTTTTTGCGAGCACCGTTATCGAATCAATCCGTCTTTAAAATAAAAAAAATCACAGCTCGAAGATTTTTAATTGTAAATTTAAGTTTGCCATATAAACATTTTCTATGAAAACTGGACAGTTTCAGAGGTTTTTAATGTTCTGAGGAGTTCTTCGACATGTAAAACCCTATGAAATTCTATACAAACATTTTGACTATCTCATGAGTCGTTAAAAGTAGGTACCTACATATCGCCAAAATTGGTCTTATACAAATTATAACCTCCTTCCTAGTTTTTACTTCAGTAAGCTATAGATGGACATCAAAGAAAATTGCACAACTTCGATTTGTGTGTTGCAGCATGAAAATATGCATGATCTCAAAAATCTTTGATATTTTATTTGTTTAAATGGCACGTGATAGGGTAAAGGTGGCTAACAATCAACTTGGATGAATATATCCAATTATTATGATAAATAAATTATTTTTTTATACACACAATAATGAGAAGAACAAAGGATTTTATACATACAAAACTATGAATAAATCTTAATTTAAAGCAAAATTTTAAACGAAATAAAATTCATAAGATAGACATGTTTTTAGACAACTCACCTAATCGCAGTTCTCCAAAATTACCACAGCCAATTTTTTTTCCAACACGAAAATTTGGTCCAACCATAAGCACCCCCGTTCCGGAGCTTACCGAATGGCGAGTTGTTGAATACATACTGCTGGAACCAGCTCCTGCACGGGCACCAGTTCCACCGCCACCAGCAGCTGATGGGGTCGCTTGTACTCCACCACTATAATAAAAAAAAGAGAAGGATAATTAAAAATTAATAAATGTCACTAAGAAAATAATAAACAAAAAAATATTTTAATTTTTCGAATACTTAGTTACGTTCTTTCTAAAATATAATTTTAATTTTCTACAATCTTGAAGCAAAACTTATTTCTATACACATTTCACTTGGAGAATACAAACGAGAGAGAAAAAAAGAGGAAAACTATTCCCAAATAGATGGAAATCAACTGATTGATATTAAATACAAAAAAGAAAAAGCCATTCCATCTTCTCTATCCCCTCTCTTTATCGGGCAATCAACAAGTTCTTGGTTAAATAAAATTGATATCTTCTCCCGTAATCTTTTGAACATAATATCGATTTTCTCTCCTTTCTACATAAGGCAAACTCCTACGCATTCTTTCACTTCATTCAACACTGAATTTGTATGTGGGTAAGCAAATCCAATATCATTTATAAGTTCTTGAGATGTTTCTCATCCGTGTGGTGATTGAAACTTTTTTAATAAAAAAAAAACAAAAAAACAGAGCAGCCAGTCAAGTGCATTTGGAAACAGATTGGTTAAATAAGGATAAATCGCATTTTCATTCATTGTCATGGAATACGAAATACGTAAAGTTCATAAATCACAAGAAGAGTAAAAAAAAAATCACTGCAAGTCAATTTCTTTTTAGCTTCTCTTGATCTGGACTGTACCGATTTAAGGCTATATAAATAATAAATATATAAATAAATAATACAGATACAAAAAAAAAATTAATAAAAGAAGATTCTGAAATGTTATTTTTTGCAAAGATCTAAATCTTCTAATTAACCAATTAAATTTTTCAATACCCGATTCCGAAGAATCGGTTACCCGGGTTGCTCGACTCTTACCCGTGAAACCCGGGTACCCGGATAAGAACCGGGACTTAAGGAACATTTGAAGTGATACTATATCTTCTATCACCTGAACACTTGCACATAAAGAAAAAAATCAAAATCACTACCTAGATATATAGATTTCTGTAACTGTTGCCAGTTAAGAGTCGCAGAAAATTGTAGATCAGTCTAAATAGTTGGAACAGATCCAATTAGACATCATCGTCAGCATTTGGTTAACGTGCAACAAAACTCCTAAGTACAATTTTTACATTCCATTCAAAGTAGATAGGTACACTCTCCATAGCGAATACATAAAGTAGAAGTCAAATAAACTTTAATTTGAAAAAGGAGCGTTGATATGGTACACAAATCGTTCCCATAGAAAATCTAAACTTAAACCTACTTTTGCTTATATAACCTAACAAAATCCACAGTAACAGGTGATCTCGTTCTAAGAAAATTCTAGATTCGGAAAAGAAATTTCATGCAAACATATTGAACAAACTTTCATGCACAAAACTAAAGTTCAAAAGTGATTTTAATTTGTATTCGTGAATGGGCTGTTTACAATTAGTACGAGGTGGTAATAGTTGAGTTTAAGTTGCTTTTGTTGGAAAATGGCTTTATTTTTCATCAACAACAATTTTTATTTTACGAAGTTATACTTGCTTTTATCAAATGGAAGAAATGTCAAACACTTGAAATGGTTCTGTTTCGTTCCTTTTCTATGAGCACAGAATTAAATTATGGCATCGTTCTGTCGATTTATACAGATTCATTCAGAACGAGAAAAGGAACGCAGCAATAAACTTCATTTAGGTAGCTGTCTTGAATCCTTTCTTTCTCGCTATAGGTAAATTTAAAAAAAAATCAGACCCCTAAGGTACAACAAGGCTATAATCGATTTGACAAATATACCTGAGAACAGAAATAGTAGAACCCACCTTCAAAAATCGGTATAAAAAGAAGAATATTGCAATAAACAAATCATAAAAATACCCACCTGGCTAGCTTTCCCTTTGAAGGGTTTTCTTTGTTCACTAACACACACATCGTCTATTTTTATATATATTCCGAATATAGTAACAAAAAAAACAATCTAAACGTTGGGGATTAAAATTTAATACATAGAAAGGAGAGTTTTTTTTATTTTTGATAACAGTGAAAAATATTGAAAGCTTTTGTTGAAATGATTTTTATTTGTCAATTTTGTCAAATTATTGCCTGCTTTTTTATATGGTTTTTGCGGAAGTTTTTAAGTTTATCAAATCTCGTTCAAATTTTGTGTAGTGGAGGGGATTTTCTATCGTCATTAAAATATTCGCCTTTATGTTCTACAAACTTTTGCATAAACTGGAATAAATTCTGAAAGCCCACCGCCCAGAACTATTAAAATGTCAATCATCGAATTTTATCCTTTATGAAAGCAGATAAAAATAATTCACCGACTGTCAAGAGTGGTTGAGTCATGAATTCCACTATTCAGGGATCGGGCGGGGTCGGGATTCTGTAACCACGGAGAATTTGGGAATTTGGGAGATGAGAATATTCGTTTGCTCCGATTAAACTCACGAACATGAGGTCTGTTCGATGAAAGCACCGGGTAAACTCAGGGCTACACCGGGCAAGACTATCTTATTTTTTAAAAAACCTGGGCTACCCCGAGCTTGCACTAAAATTTTCTTGGGGTAATGGTTTGACATTTGTCACTTGAGAACTGTCACTTGCAATATGTTGCTGATTGGGGTATATAAATTAGTTCTTGAACAAAAATAAGCAAAAATTAGAAGAAAAGAAATAGATAAATAAGTAGAGGACATTTTATTTGTATTCACCCATTTTATAAATAACTTTTTACAATTAATTATAATCGAGAGAACTGTCAGAGAAATGTCATTACACTAGATTTACCCGTTGTTTTAAAAACTTGTTCGATGAGTGCACAAAATCCCGGGAAAATTTACACGGTGTTTTCATCGAACAAACCTGTCGTTTGAGAATTAGGGAAAACGTTGGAGAATTAGAGAAAACGTGAGAGAAATGAGAAAAGCAAGATTGCAATTCTGACCGCTAGAGCGCTGTTTTTAGTTAATTCCAAAAGTTTGATTCCATATTTGAATGGCGATAGCTGACAGCTCGGAATTTAGTTAATGTTTATTTTTCAAATTTTAGAAGAGAATAGAGCATTTTTAAGAAATCTTTGCTTACGATACAGTACATCAAGTCGAAAATAGATAATTGTATTTTATCGATTGAGTCCAAGTTCAGTTAGGTGGATATTCTTCTCAACTTAACAGACTTGCAAGATTTAATGTCATGTCATCAAAAATCTCACTTATATCTAGGATATTGGACGAATTTAGTTTTTCGGTAATAAGTTGTGAGGTTGCGCTGCCATTTAACTCAAATGCTCTGTTGGTTTAGCTTTATTTACTAATTACTATTAAGCAAGTCTGATCAGAGTCATCAACTGCAGTCAAAATTTCTGATATTGTGCCTAGAAATATTGACAGTTGAAGATATTAGCAGAGCTGAGCTTTATTCTCTTTTGTTGGGCAGCAGTATTTCGAGTGACTCCAGCCTAGTGTGAATGAAATCGAGCTTATTAGAATTTCACTTCTTGCATTTTGAGGGTACCGACATCGAACGTCCTTTTGATGGGGTGTGTGAAAAGTTTGAGTTGCGAAGGCTATTTATTTACACATTTACTATCTAGTACTAACCCGCGCAATATTCATCATCTACCCACGTTCAAAACGTCAAGTGGACTATTTCCGCAAATTGGCGTGAATAGAACCTTGTGGAAATTATGAAAACATATGCGTTTAGAGCTTTGAAATTTCAGACTTAAATGGAGGGAGATAGGAATGTGCCTAAATGGAATTTCTTTTTCCTAAGAATCATGATTATCATAGAATAGAATATAAAATCATTTATTAAGGAACCACAGCTTACGATACGTTACAACGTTAGGCACATCGATTAGAAAGTAGATAAATGAATTGATTATGATTCTCATTTTCGAGGCATTATGTGAAAACTGATGCAGCCAATTTAATCACGAAGTAAAATGAAAGAAGCGAGTTGTTCAAGCGAATCGATATGGAAGAAAGCCTTCTAATTTATTTATTTATATATTCAATCAGAAATGGATTCTTATAGACAATAGAAAATAGCTAATAAATTAATATAAAATTAAAAAGAAAAATTAACGAGAATTTTGGATATACGAAAAACATTTCTCCGACGCGACCATTCGATAGCAACATGCAAGTCACTGGACACCGTGTCGCCATGAAAAACAGTTTTTGTCACTAATATGGTCTCCTGGATTTTTGAGTCGGTTTCCTCAGAAAGATCTTCATCACCTCCGTTGAAGTAGAGTCTGTACGAGGGGTGATCAAAAAGTAATGATAAACAGGTATTTCTAATAAAGATAAAAATCCAAACAAAAATTTTTTCGCTTCTTCGGTTCTTCACTACTTCCCAGCTAAAAAATTGTATAAATAGGACGTCATTTGGAGGAGCTACAAAATGAATATGAAGAAGGTCTCCGCGCGTTGGGTACCGAGAATGTTAACGGACGAACAAAAGAAAAAGCGAGTTGACACTTCAAGAGCCAATCTTGCAAAGTTCCAGGCTGACCAAGAATATTTTTTGTCTCGATTTGTGACCATGCACGAGACATGGATCCATCATTTTGATCCTGAGACCAAACAACAATCGATGACTTGGAAAAGGCCATCCTCACCGACGCCGAAGAAGTTCAAAGTCTCGAGCTCGGCGGGCAAGGTTATGGCGTCCGTTTTCTGGGATGCTGAGGGAATCATAATGGTTGATTACCTGGAAAAGGGAGCTACTATAACGGGCTCCTACTACGCTGATCAAATAAGACGACTGCGAGAATCCATAAAGGAAAAAAGACGGGGCAAACTCCGAGCGAAAGTCCTGTTTCATCAGCACAACGGCCCCTGCACACAAAGTCGAAGTTGCGATGGCTGCCATTCGAGAAGCAGGCTTCGAACTGGTCGAACACCCACCCTATTCTCCAGATTTAGCCCCCAGCGACTTTTATTTGTTTCCTCGGCTCAAGGAACACCTCAGGGACAAGAAATTATTTATATATTCCCAAATCACAACGAAAACAGATAATAGATACTGTCAGTTGAGAATTCTTCTTCTTACTTTTCCACAACTAAAAGACCGGAGAATTTTAACAAGTGGAATAGAGAATTTGGGAATTCTCAAAACAAATTCGCCGTGTTACAGAATTCCAACTGTCAAAACAATTCTCATTCCCCAAATTCCACAACTCTCCGTGTTACAGAATCCGGCCCCACGAGCTCGATAGTTCAAGATGCAGTGTGTGATTATGTATTGTCATTGTGGTGAAGAATTCGACCTCTTGGTGTCGATTGAAAAAAGTGCAAATTATTATAAACACTAGGTACGTTCCAAAATCATACAATTATGAAATAATTTATAAAAATATCTAAATTTTATTACAAATCGCTATTTTTTGTTTTAATGCCTTGAAATGACTGACTTTTGACTCTTAAAAACAGATGTGGCAACACTGCTAAATTGCACTACTATGAAGTTAGTTGCATATTAGCGCTTAAGGTCACCACATTTCCCTTATTTTTTTTTTATTTTGGGTAAGTCAACCATTGAGTATTAACAGTCTTTCTTTGGTGATGTATGGTTAAAAACAAATTTGTTTTCGTTTTTATTAAAATTGTTAACAAAAGTTACATTAAAATACGGGTATCAGCCCCCAAATTTTTGAGTGCTAATAGGATTACAAAACTGATTTTTTTAAATAAAGATAAGCAAAACTAAAGACATATCTTCAACTGATCTGATATCTGATACCTAAGATTCAGTCTTTCCTGAAGCTTACTAAATTCTCTCAAAGAAAAATTACGGCTAATTAAAAATAAAATGGGACATTGTGGTAGAAAACGTATTACAAAAACCAGAAATGAGCGTAATATTTACGTACAAAACAGGAAAAAAAAGTGAGAAAATGCTAACGAAATTGAGGCGGGAATTCAAATTTAAACCATGACACCTCGGCGGTGGCTTAAAGAAAAAAAATTGTAAATAATGTCACCCAGCAAAAAAACCTCTTCCAACAGGAACAATGGCAAAAAAACAGGGTTAAAGACCACAGACATATGACCGAGGAAGATTGGAGGACAGTTATTACGTAATATTTTCCCATATTTTAAAATATTTAACGCATATTCTCTCAAACATTTTTTATTCATCTTTGATTTATTTAGGTATGTTTCTTTAACGAATCCACAGTACAGATTCTGATGTATAAATTTGGATTTGCATTAAAACGACCGGGTGAAGAACACAATCCAGAATGTTTAGTGGAACGAGTGAAACATCCCTTAAGAGCATTATGGTATTGTCTGTAATAATTGCGCAACATGCAGGTAGGCTAAGCTATATATATATTATCGAAGGACTATTGCATCCAAATATTGGAAACAAATCTATTGCCCCATCTCACAGAATGGTTTCTAGATCGTACCTACATATGTACATATTTTTAACGGAGCTGAAAATTCGATCCGGATTTGCTAATATCCGGACTCAAATCTGCAAACTATTCGATTCCTGAAATCCGGATCCAAGTTATCCGGATCCGGATCCAAACTATCCGGATCTGGATCCGAACTATCCATATCCCGATTAAGCAACAGAGGATCAAAGTTTCATTCAGATTGCAGTGCTTAATTGGGAAAATATAAATTTCATGATATTTGCATGAAAAATGCAATCTGGAGGAAATTTTGAAACTTGTTTGCTTAGTCTGGATCCGGATAGTTCGCACCCAGATCCGGATAGTTTGGATTCGGATACGGATTATCTGAATAACCCGATTTGAGGATAATTCCTGATCCGGATAGAAAATTATGCAGATACTTTCAGCTCTAATTTATACATGATTCTGCACCTTGAAAATTAATGAAACGGGTGATTGTGTCTCGTCATTTGCAAGCGGCAATTGATTAAGATGCTCATAACAATATAATAACTCTGGAATCCAGGATAATTACAAAACAAATGCATAGACAGCATGCCGGGATAAATTGAGACAGTTATTGCTGCAAAAGCGTGTATTACTAAATATTAACAAATGGTCGTTCTATTACAATAAGATCAAAAAAAAAAGTAACAATTCATTTTATATTTGTTTTTTCAAGTGCGACTACCGGTCGTAGATAATAATAAAAAAATAAAACTTTGTTTAAAAGTAACAGCATACTTATCATTATCAATAAGTTAGCTATAATCTTTCCTCATCTTTCAGACAACAAATGAATAAAGAAATTGTTTTTCTTTCGAAGCAGTCCCGCAGTCATCGATAAATTGATAACTTCATACTTTTCGAATAGCTGCGCAATACAGTGGTGCTGCATCGACCGAAACAAATGGGAATTACTAAGAATACGGGATAAAACTTTACTTTTCAATGGTTCCAAAGTATCTTTGACTCATCTGGCAACGTGTGGTCTAGCATTGTCATGTTGAAGAATCACCTTATCATGGTCGTTTTTCCATCAATACTTGATTCAAATACATAGCTAGATTGATTATTATTCTTACCGATCTTCAGTGATAGTTTAAGACGTCTTCAGTAGTGCGTAGTTTAATACGACTTTTTACTCCCAACATATATCTACACCACATAAACTTAATTCCATGAACTGATAGTTCGTCAGACTTTCGATAGATTTCAAGGGATCCCATTTTTGCATGGCTTAATAAGGAAGCTGTAAAATCGTTGGGTCAAGTGTATCGAGCTGAAAGGAGTAATTCCACAGGACTTCGAACAACGTTCTGAATAGTCGTCTATCTTTGATTTTGTTGAAATTTCCCAGGAAGTTTGGCTATATTGTGAATAGTACTTTTCCTGAAATATTTTTTGTTGCGACCCATTTATATACTTTTATTTAGACCTTCCTTCCTAACATCACTCCTCCCCCTCAAATTTACATTTGAAAAACTTCCGTTTTTCGAAGGAAGGGTAGTCATATACAGTCCTTTCACGGATATGGCAGGATCAATCTTGAACAATAGTTCCAAAGAGGACCTTACATTTACCTTTATAATGATGTTACTATTTATGATCAAATGTTTTAGTTATAGATTTCTTAAAAAAAAGCGTCATACAAATTTTTAGTGTTATCCTTGATCCCGTGAAAGTTTTACATCAAGGGCTCAATTTTTCCTCTTCTCAAATATGACCAGGCCGTTACCAGTTTAAAAAAAAAAATTTTTTTGTAATCTTTCTAAAAAAAACGTTGCCTGATGGACAATTGTTAACTATGCATCATTGATGAGTACATCAAGCCAAAAATTATACAATACATGATGCTTTTACAAAACAAAACATGAATTATATGGTATACTTACTACGATAAGCTATAATGCAAAGAATAAAGACTAATTTTATTATCCACAAATTGTGATTGCTTTATAAATGCTCATATTAATAAGTATAATAATAATGCCATTTTGAAAAAACCGTGTTTCGATAAAAACGCGTTTAAAGTTTTGAGAATAGTTTTTTATTGGAAAAAAAAATGAAGGTAAAAAATAAAAGCTTTCCGATAAACAAGTTAAAGTTGCAAATGTCAAAAAGGTCAGGACATTTTTTTTCTTATTCTAGAGGGTTTAAACTATTTTTTAAGCCAATAAAAACAAAATCGATTTTTCAAAAAAATTTACAGTGGCGTTACCCCTTAATAAACTGCAGCCTTCTGAAACAATATCAAAGATTACAATTTTGCGCCCCTATAATTTACAAAATATTGATGATAGAAAAATTTCGTCTTAATAGTTTTTGACCAAAATTCGTGGTATATTCTTTGAGAAATACCAAATCTTTGAATTACTTATCATGCTTGCTAGGCTTGTAATATCACCCTCACTTAAAAAAAAAATAAAATAAAATGAAATTGAAAAGAAACACTCACGACATTTGCAAATTGCTTTGGCATTTATCACTAAATTAAAAAGAATATATTATTGTACATGGAATTCAAATGTGATGCTGATGAAGTAACATGATGGATACATAATGTCTGTATGTACCTAATACACTCTCTCATATGCATGCATACATACAAATTCAGTGCCAACATAAATGAATAAGGGATTTGTCCGTATACCCAAAACAGCACTGAATTTTTAATTAAAAACGAAGGGGGTTGAATATGAGCAACAGAAACATTGCAGCAATAATTGCATCAATGAGAGTGGGGCAAGGATTTGTGGAAACAACACCCTTCAATAACCAGTAGACATGTTGTGTGTTGTTTTGCTCCGCATACTCAGGCGCAAAAAAAATCAATAAAAATGTAAGAAATAAAACCTGCATAGACCGTAGTTGTAAAAAGAAGAACACTTAAGGTATTTTCATCTTGTTTTAAACATAAAATGCGACCGCAACTACTGAACAAAAACTGATACCAATTAGGTGCATATGTCCTGCAGGATAATAGACTGAAAAAAATATGTCCTGAATCCATGATTTTTTTACTTTATAAGTTTTTTTTATATATATGTAACTGTCCAGGACAATGCTCTAAACTATGTATATAACTCAAAACAATGTTTCTCTTCTTTTTTTAAGGTAGAATTTTCATGATGGTGACTTTTTATAAAAGAAAAGACACGACGAAATGATAAAAAAACTTACGAGGTCGTACCATTTCCATCATGCTATGATATTTTTATACCCTATTATGATAAAAGTTTGTTTTAAATTTAGTAGCGGATGGAAATAACAATCATTGTTGTCCATGAATCTTGACAAAAAAAATTGCAAACTAAATTCTTATTCTTATTGTTATTGTTTTCTGTCGTTTCAACTTGCAAAGCAATCCTTTCGGTGAATCGTAATTGATTTATTTAACGCTACTAAACTCCACTCAAATTAAAATGACAAGCCACAATAAATTTCCGACGTTACAATGTTTTCCTGAAATGGATATTCAAAAATAAATAAAGGGTAAGGACCAAGAATAGAGCCTTGTGGAACTCCTCTTATTATGAACAATAGTTGTCGTTAAATCTGAAATATTCTTTAACAATTAGATTATCCCAATAACCACTGCACTGCTTTAATTCAACATATAAAAAATTAAATTATACGCACCACGCTCTGGAAGTCATTGTAACCAACAGAGTTCGCAGATCTTTGTTTTCTTCTCTATAATAGTACGTTATCACTGGACTCGAATTTACGTAATTTCGAGGAAAAATTTCGAAATTACGAGACCCCGTTTTCACTTCTATTTTCGTAATTTTGTTGACAGTTTACTGCTTGTCATATTTTGACATTTGATATATATGGAAAATGAATATTTTTGGTAAAACCAACAGAAATAAGTAATCAAAAGGCGACAATACAGCTAGATGAATAACAAACTAAAATATATTGCCTATGCTTATCAGAGTGTCAATTCAACTTGTACCTATAAACTTTAAAATGAGAGTATTATCATCACACCTCTATTAAACATAATAGTAAATTATCGAAAAAAAAAATTACAATGGAACAGGTGAACAAAAGTGTGGAAAAAGTTACAATCCAAATTTTTGAATAGATATCTTCTTCAGAAGGAATATGTTGAAGAGTGTGTCGAAGGTTTCGAGCGCTTACGGTTTCCACAATGTATTTTAATTTCAAGTATGCTTTTCACATATTTTTTTTTATTATAATATTCAGAGATTGGCGGAATAAAATAATTAAAAAATCTAATTTTCATTTTTATGTTATTTCTATATGAATTCATCGAAGGGAACATAACTGGCACATTTTTTTATTATAATATTTTTAATTTCAATATGATCTTATGCATGTTTTATTTAGCCCGTATTTGTTCAACATCGTGGGTACTTTATATATTGCTCAGATTTGAAAAGTGGTTGATTTGTTTTGTGGGTTTTTTAGAAATTACACTTGATTTATAATTTTGCTGAGTTTTTCCGTCTATTTTCATTTCATTTTTGGCAAGAATTTGTTTTTTTTTTTCGATATTTCTTTTCTTTTATTTCTTTTCCATTCTTCTGTTCATCCAACAAAGTTTGAACTTGATGCATTTTCTATATAAATGGGGATGAATTATAAAATACATATAAATTTATATAAAAATATGTGTATCTTCTAAGGTTTGAAGATTATCCTTCACCGTCGTCTTGTCCATTTGTCCACCGCAGAAAACCACCCAATTACCTTTTGAATGCTTCAGAATCAATTGCTTGATTTATTAGGAAAAGCAAAATTTTCCGAGTTGGGGTTAAATAATAACAATGTCAAAATAGATCACGCTACACTGACAGTCCGGGAACAAGGTATGACTGCTTTGCTATAAACCGCGGTCAATGTTTCGAAGCGAAGTTAACGCACTTTCACATCGAAACAGAAAACCGAAAACCGATAAGTTCGATTCCGAAAATTCGCTTTTGCTTTCACTTCAAAAACCGAAAACTTTTTTTCGGTTAAATAGAAGAAACATTTAATTATCATAAAATTTGTATGATGAGAGCTCATTCGAAAAAGCGTATTTTAATTTTACTTCGAAATGACTATCCATATTATAAATATAATGTATAATTTTCGAAGTAAACTCAAAAGTGAGGATTAGTATGACCGAAAAAATTTTTCGTCCCGAAACGTTCGATATGTGAAAACCGAAAAGAAATAGACAGATGCAACCGAAATTTCGTTTTTCGACTGAAAAAAACATAAAAGTTGTGTTTTTCTTAAAAATCTGAGATAAATTTTATTAATAAAATTACTAGTTTATCATATTTCCCATGATTTTATTAATCATTGCAACAAAAATCTTGTTTTAGAATAAATAGAGTTTTTCGGTTTACATTTTTCAATTTTGATGTGAAAGTGCCTTTAGCATCCCTTCAGAAATTTGGGATGCGTTCGGCAGAAAGTACGTAATTTCGATCGTAATTTTGTAGAAATAGAAATTGTGTTGAAATGAGCAGAAAAAAATGTATGGAAAATTGCATATTTTTGAGCTGATTTCGACGATTTCATCGAAATTACGTAATTACGGTCTAATGAAAAGGATAAGGATAATGTGATCAAGAGAAATGGAGTTCTGGCGCATTGATATTCGCTTAAATTGTTTTGTGGATATGTATAGAGTGTATAAATGTATTAAATCGGTTCACAAAATTGTAGTAAAACCTGAAACGCAACATCTTATCTTAGTTATATAACATGATTAATCTAAGCACCTTTTGAAACAAAATGTCAAATTAACGTATCATCTTCATTGAATAAATAACTAACAAGGTAACGGGGTACCGTGCGAGTACAGTGTACGTGTTTAAGCAATTCAATGACAGTATGACTCATGATCGGCGGGAAAATGACAAGAGGGCCTACTGCCTATTGTACGTCAGTTCAACATTTCTAACATTTCATATTTTATGAAATTGTAATTGCTGTCTAAATTATGTCAGTCATACAAAGGCAACGCCAAGAAATATTATCTGAGAATAAAGGGGCGCTAAAAATTTGTTTATTTTACATAGCAATTTGGATTATAAAAAATGTACCCCTTCAAAATGTCAAGATTTCCTTACTGCCATGACGAAACGAATACAAACACAGCACACTAATGCATTTCGCGGAATGGCTTAGGCTTTCACCCGGTATGCCGTTTCCTTATTAGTTATTTATTCAGAGGTGACTACTGGGACTCTAAATTGTAAATAATAAAATTAATGTACATTCCAAAAAAAAATTACAGATTGTGTAGAGGACTTTTTTGGATTAAATATTTTTCTAGAAATACCCTGATACCCAGTGATTCACACTCGAGACTAGACACGACGAAAAACCGGTTTTTGTATCTAGTGTGTCTCAACCGATGGTACAGGTAGGTGATACACGTTCTTGAGACAGCAAAGAAAATGTTCAGCTTTGTTTAAGATTACCTTATGATCTATACGCACACACATATATATAATAATATATATGCTCTAAATTGCGATATAGTTCTCAAATAGTGCTAAGAAACCCAGTTTTTACTATGGTGTATTTGTCTAGTATCGAGTGTGTATCATCGTGTATCAAGGGATAAATTTCCAAAATTGTATTTTTCTAAAAAACAATGTCGTTAAAATAAAGGCACCTTCAAATGCAACTTTCTTTAGTTCTATATTCATACACGAGTTTATTGAAACTCAATTTCCGCAAATGTCTATTCGAAGTTGAATGGTACAATTTTGAGGTATGAGTTTTAAATGAAAAGTAATTTTGTCAGAAAAAAACAGTTTTTATTCCAATTTAGGAGGTATTTTCACAGATGATTTCGAGATTCGAAAATTGAGTTTTACTTGTATCCAATTTCACTTTCACTGAATACTTACACAACACCTTAATTGAATTTTAACAAAGGCTATGAGTAAGTAGCAGAACAAGAGAAACCTTTCAAATTTTTGTTCACAAAGACGACTCCAATACCAGAAGTGGATTCTTTGGCATATCGAATATCGCGCCATGAAAATAACACAATCCAGTCACTATTTTCTCTAACCAATGTCAATAAAACCTCGGCTCTATGGGAAATTGGAACAAGGTCACTCTTCGCTAAATTCAAAATCAGGAATCATCATAAAAGGGAATAAAGCAGTTTACATACTGACAAGAAAAGAGCTTGCTTCTCCCCTGCTCTGATGTGCAACATATTTACAATGTTATTAATCGCTGTGAAGAAAGGAATTCCTTTACAATTTTTGTCGAAAGCAAACTGAAGGTGGAAGACCCTTAAAACCTATATACATCATATCGAGAATAATATACCCCATCTATAATATTATATAAGTAAAACATTATTAGTGCGGGACACTGTCTGATTAGTATGCGACTACTTCAAAGATTGAATTTCACTATATCTGCTCTAGAGGGACTTGCATCTATAGGAGTCCAATTATCTATAACTTTACAATGGATCGGTGATACGCCTAAAACAATGATATTCTCAGTGAAGCCCGAAACATAGGACATTCTTCAAGCCACAGATCAGATACCTTCCCACATTTTGTATCCATCTATGCACAATAATAAAGAATGGTTGGTAAAATAAGCCTCAGTAGTCAGTACCCACTTCTTACTATGCAAATATAATAGCTTAAATATTGTACACAAAGAAACAGATTGAACGTATGCTAGAGTTAAGAAACTTCTGATGAGCCCTATGGCTAGGGCGAAACTGCTCAAGTAAAGTCAAATAGGGGCCTACACGACCATTCCCATATAATAAATCTCTAAAATATTTTTTGTTCAACCATATTTAATTTAAAAGTAGTGAAAAATCTTATAAATAAATGTCGATGTCGAATTTTAAAAATATTATGGACAAACCGTGGATCAAATAAAATAATGAAAAAATCAGAAGAAGAAAATTAGAATTCGATTGGACACACCCCTTACGCTACGAGGTGAAGGTAATCATTTTATTGAAAACTTCACGGAAGCTAGCGCATCGAGAGGCCAAAACCACATGAAGAAGAAACGTACAAACAGTCGCAGCTACAATGTAGAAGATTTTAAAATGAACTGAAAGCTATATCCGTACAGAAAGCAAAAGTATTCATAAAATATGATTTCAAATATTTTCATGAGACACCCTTCCTCATTTAGGTAACATTTTATTTCGGTAATTTTCCAAGTTGTAGTGCCTTCTTTCGATCCTTTTATTGACAGAAACTGCGTTTATTTTCGACAAAGACTGCTTTTCTTTGACATACATAAGCTCCCGCTGTTTAAGAAAAAAATGATTATTTTTGACAGCAGCTGAATTTGCTTCGACAAAAACTACTTTTCTTTGAGAGAGACCACTTTTCTTTTAAACACACTTCTTTTCTTTGACAAAAAAGCTTCCTCTATAAAGTTCTGCCATATTCACTCTGTGAGCAGAACTGATTGCTTGCAATACATTCTCAAACTCCTGCTGCCAGTAAAAAATATTTAGATCGAGGAACCCCCTGTAGAGGCTACTTTTAGAATCGCTAAATAATTTTTAACTCTTCCAATTGAAACGTGTTTCTACAATACCTATATACCCACACCCACAGGAAAATATGAAAATTCATAAATAAAAAAAAATCAATCAACTTCCAGATTATTACATAAGAAATAAAATTTTAATACAAAGCCGAGCACCACTTTCTATTAATAATTACTTTTCATAAATGAAGGACCTTAGAAATATTGGTGCTTAGTTCACGGAAGCGAACTTTCATAAATTTAAATTTTCAAAAATTCCAGGCACGCAAACACCCCGCAGGCAAAACATTCTGGCAATATTGTAATAGGTAACCATGTTCACGTCACGTTTAATGCATAATTTCCATGACAATAATAATTAAAAATTGTAATTAGAGGAGCAGAGCATTAAGCATAACACTTAAGAATTCGTTGAACTTCGCTAGATGGCTCGATTAAAAAAATGCAATCAGTGTGCTAAAGTTGACTGGGGAAAGGGCAAGAGGAGACGGAAGAAGGAAGAAGTCTGGGCTGGAAAAAGTAAAAGCGATAAAATTGATGTATATTATTGGCGCCACAATTAATTTTATTTAAAATAAAAAATACTACTGAAATCAGCCATAAATAAGGTTAGGATGCCTCTTGAGACAACCCTTACATTTTGCTATAGCGTTAATCAGAATAATCAGCCCAGAGAGATTACATAAAAGTAAAAAAAAAATCCACTATATAATGCGCACTTCTCCCCCCTCTCTAAACGCTACTAATAACACTTTACAACGACGTATCCAAGTGATATATTTGCACATGCAAACACGCCTTGACCTGGCCTGTTGGCGTATGTCTAGTCAACTGAATTTGTTCCAAAATTATAGAGAAACAAGGGGAACGGGAAGAGGTTTGGAATGTGGTGACAATAACATAATTAGACCCTAGAAATATTATTGGGGAAAATGATGAGACAACAACCACGACTGCAATGACGACAATGACAGCAAAAACAATCCAAAATAGCATGACAACTAAGCCAAATGGTTAATTTGATCGTGTACGCAGCTTAGTTACTCCACACGCTGATTGCTTGTAATTGGATGCTTCTAAATTTCCATTGAGATTTTGTGCCCAGAGACTTTGTTCGTTCCTCTATTTTGCTGTTTAAAAGGAAATTGTCTTGTTGTTTGGACCGGATGTCGGGACTCCGTGCAAATTGTTACGTAAAATGTTGACAACTTTCGAAATTAGAACTGGCCTTGATAGGGGGTGCAGGAGGAAAATGTTTCGTTTTAGCTGTTTTATAGTTCAATGAGTTTCTAAATATATTGGGCTAAGGATGTACGGAGGTTGTTATACGAATGATAATACGATAATACGATTATTTTATTTTTTAACATTTGCTTTTATGTTCTGGAAACTTTTGAACTAGTCGTGAAAGCTTTGAGCCCACCGTTTTGCAGACACCTCAGAAATAAAATTTTCCTAGCTTCCACCGACATTGTAAACCTGTGGGCAGATAGAAACAAATCTAATTTTCAAAATCCTTAATTATTTATTTAAAACAAGACCACAAAGATATATCTCGATGTTGCAACTGTTTTTCGATCTAACCAAGTAGGTACCTAGTCAATATACCTCTTCGTAGAGGACCATGAAAACCTTGAAAACATTTAATATTAAGTGCTACGACGAGTGACCCAACGTTTATGAGCCAACTTATTGCTCACGAATACGAGTTTCATTTTGCAATGTTAGAATTGAACGGACGAACGTTAGCATAATAATTACTAAAAGCCAGCTGTTTCCAAAAAATATTATTATTGCCCGCACTTCGTATACTATCGTACAATACTGCATATATATGTGTATGTCTCCAATGAAGAGTCTGAAGAGTATATCAAGGACAAGCTCTACATTAGGCTAAATTAAATGTTCGATCTACCAGATGATGACAAATTCCTGAATCGGGCTCGATTAAACTTACCTCAAAGAAATCATCGGAAGGCAAAGCATGAGCACAGTCACCAATGACAACGATGGCCTCTTTATTGATTTTATAGCTTTCGCTAGCTTACTATATGTAAGTAGTTCTACTTCAACCATAAAATGATACACAAAGAAATCTGGATATCACCGGATGAAAGAACCTGAAGTCAGATTGATCAAATGGTTATTACTCGTGGGTGGAAAAGTATAGTCAAAGACGTCATAAGTTTCAGAAAAGTGGATGTAGGAAAGGTTCACCAATTTGCCAAAGGATCGCCACACTGTAATTGCTATAAATGGCTTCAAAAAGTTTTGAATTTGGCCATTCGATAGAGGAGACTTTACCAAAGTTGATTTTATGGCAGTCGATACAATGAACATATAAAAACTTTTAAGGGAAACACTGAAATAGCATATGCTATTAACACACCACTTCTATATAGAACAACTACGTATCGATATGCAAGATATGAGAAATATACTTATGTAGACAGCACCGTAGGACCACACATTCAACATCTAAAAACACCTTTTTTTTTTCCTGTTCTCAATATATCTCCTTCTTTCATTCCATCATTTATTTTTTGGTTTTCCTCTTGATATTTACTATTAAGTATTAAGTAGTAGTTTTAAATTTTTTTTTTTACTTTAAACTCTTTTTCCTTTTTTGAATTTGAATTGAAGTTATTTTTGTTTTGTTCTTAATTTTCTATTTCCTTGTTAGTTTTTTATATACATATTATACAGATCATATTTTTTTTTTTTTTGAATTTTGAATTTATTTCATTACTTGTAGTATAATATTTTATTTTTTACTATTTTTTATTATTGAGTTTTCTAACGTTTATTTTTACATCTTTTATTTTTTCTAATTTTGTGTAATTTTTATTTCTTTTTATTAGTTACATTGCCTTAGCTTTAGTTGTAGTTTTGTATTTAAGTTTTACTCTTTGTTTTAATTTAAGTTTAGTCGCCTTTTCTAGCAATTAGATATAGATCCTTTTTTTCTCTCTTAATTTAAGTCGGTAGTAAGTAATTGGTGTAAGCTGTTTACTATCGAATGAACTTCTTAATAAAATAAAATAAAATAAATAAAATAAATATACATGCCATTCAACATCAGCTCGACATATATTTTTGTCGTAGACACTTGACGTAACTTAGCACTTCATGAAATGTAGGCAGATAGTGTAACAGTTTGCGCTTAACCACTTTTTACATGAATTCATACATTATATTCCATTCGGTTATATTGGTTGGTATTACACTATATTACACTATGGGAGTATAAACCCAACTCGGCTTTTTAATTTTTCTAGCCGAAAATAGTAGGTTTCAAAGTTATGGTTTTCCAGCAAATATAATAAGTCATTGGCTTTTTACTTTATGAAATGATTAGTAACTGGTTGAAAGGACTCTTTTAAATTTCTTGGCCAATTGAGGATAGTCTTAAAAAATCCTTTGAAAAACAATGTTTTACTTCATATAAATAAAATATATATAATTTGGACACTGCCTGAGAATTGGTACATGGCGTTTTAATGAAATTTCAAAAATGGACTAAATCGGGAAAACTCTTCTTAGTATTACTTTTGATATGGTTTTTTTTTACATTTTTTTCATATACTTTGAAAATGATCGGTCTTAGACGTTTTATGCCGCATTCACAATGCAGAGTGGAGCAGAGTGAGCTTTAAGTCCAGAGCGAAAATGTTCACAATACAGCGCAGAGTGAAATTCGAACTTTGAAATTAAACGTAATAAATCGCCATAACAACGCCAAATCAACAACGAACTTTGAAATTAATATAACAAAATGCCATAGCAACGTCAAATCAACAACGAACTTTGAAATTAATATAACAAAATGCCATAGCAACGCTAAATCAACATGCTTGTCGTGGTCAAAATAAAACCACCTTGTTGTCAAAAAAAAAAACACCTCAAGAGCCACTCTGCCCACAGATGGGTGACCATACAAAATTACGTACGTGCATTCATCATAAAAATTGGTCTTACCAATTTCAGCTTTTCACTTGTTATTATAAATTTCTGTGTTTTCTACATAAGTATCTACTAATTATATTTAAAATTATTATCATTACTTGTTTAAGTTTCAATTATTATATGACAGAAATAACAGTTTTAGCACAACTTTTTCATAAAAAAAAGTTTTTCAAAAACTTTATAGGAATCGAAATGGCTCCCATGAGATATATTTTTGTATATTCCACTAAATTGCACAATCATAATTTATCTGAGCTGTTTTTGTTTAAAAATTTCAAAATACCAGTTATAATCGGTCCCTGGATGGAGAAAGTACTTCTAGCTAGTCTATTTATTGCTTAAAAAGAAAAAGAAAAAAAAAACAAAGAAAAGGAGATTGTGGATGATATCCATTAAGAGGAGTCAGTACCAATATTTGCAAGTTTCATACATTTTTCAATGCAAATTTCTGGCAAACTATTTGTAACAGAATAATGATTTATATCTTAAATTAAAGGTAATGAAGAAGTCTAGTAAATAACGTCGAGAAAAATAAAAACAAATGCATTGGAATGGAGATATTAGCTCGGAAACTTGTAAAAAATGGTAAAAATTGAAGTCTTTTAAATAAAATTCCTGTGGGTAGGTATTCTCATTTCTTTAAATTGTGACTGTTTTAGAAAGATAAGGCCTAGATCTAGCAAAAAACGTCGAGTTTTTTTCATTTTTAGTGGCGCTTTTTAAAATTATTTAACTCTATAGTACTAGTTTTTTCTTCCGACATTTCACCGACGAGAAATTGCAATATTTATTTGAAAGTTGTTTAAATAAAAAGCAAAATAGCATATTTACCAATTATGAGCCAAAAAATTTAGGAGAGTTAATTCTCGTTAAAAATTTTCAAATTATGTGAACTACAAATTTTCATTTTTCGTCTTAAATTGTATGGTTTTGTTGGATGTTGGGTTCCTGTCTTTTGCGGTAGATGTCTCTAATGTGCTCTATGGTCTAGGTGTAGACTAATTTTGTATGAATTTTATCACTTTCAGGACACAAACCTACGTATAGTAAATTTTAATACCTACAGGTTCGCTGGTATTTAAATTGAAACTTTTGCTGAGTACTGACTCCTCTTTACAAAAGCAGATATAGGTATTGTGTTTTGTAACAGTTTTTAAATTGTCTAACTAATTGTTTTTATATAGGTATAACTTTTTAAAAATATTATATCTTCTCCGATTATATTGTTATGATTTCAAAATGCTACTGCTCTTAAAATTTTATTTTGCCATCTATCTAATTTCTAAACTCAACAAGTTAAGAAAAATATAAAAATTCGAGGACACGCTTTTTAAAATCACTACCCCTTTTCGCCATATTGTTTTTTTTTTTTTACCTATATAAATATTAAAATTAATTATATCTCTCAAACAAATCATGTTGGAAACAATTGAATATTGCATTGGCATCGGCAAGACATATATGCTGAAAGTTTCCGAGCTCTAGATAGTCCGAAAGTTTATGATAAGTTCGCCTTCTAAACGAACTTGATCGCACTAGCGCACAGAAATTTGTATAACCATTCAGACGCTTTGGTATGTGCGGTAATATGCAGCCTATTTCACAAGTCAGCCCGAATCCGGTGCATCGTCTGTATTATTCATCCAGATGATGTGATGTTTCCCTACACTTGACACATATTTGTAGTGTGGACCCATTTCTGTAGATATGCGAGCTGCCACCCACACGATATGAGATTTTACTAAAATTTCGAATATGTGGCAAATGTGCGGATCGTCTGGAGCCGGCTTTACAATATCTGCCTACATTTCACAAAGTGCATAGAGTTTTCATGATTTTCTAAGTTACGTCAAGCGGCTACGACATATACACTACTTCTGGAGATCGAAAAAAAATCTCCTTAAAATCTTGCTACAAGCTAAAGGGTTTTCCAATAAGAGGTGTTATTTTGATATTCAAAGAAAAATGCCATTTTTTGAGATAAATGATCGGATCTTTATTTCATTATAAAGAGGAAGGTATGCCGTTAATAATGGAAAATAACATCAGCCAAAAGACCACCACAACCACGCCTACAGGACCATATCCTTTCATGAATTTTTCCATAACCAAATCGCAAAGTGGCTGCCCTATGTCCTCGATAGCCTCACGAATTCCATCTTTGAGGTCTTGAATCGACGCTGGACTGTTGACGTAGACCTTCTCTTTCACGTGGCCCCAAAGGAAGAAGTCGCAAGGTGTTAAGTCACAAGATCTCGGTGGCCAATTGTGATCACCTCTTCGAGAAATAACACGGTCCGGAAACTTTTCCCGTAAAAGATCAATGGTTTCGTTGCTTGTATGGCACGTAGCGCCGTCTTGTTGAAAGTAAACGTTGTCCAGATCAATACCATCCAATTCCGGCCATAAAAAATCATTAATCATCTGTCGATAGCGCAATCCATTCACCGTAACTGTTGCTCCAGCCTCATTTTCGAAAAAGTAAGGTCCAATGACCCCGCGGGACCATAAACCGCACCAAACAGTCACACGTTGAGGATAGAGAGGCTTTTCAACAATAACTCTTGGGTTTTCCGAGCCCCAGATGCGACAATTTTGCTTGTTGACGAAGCCATCGAGGTGGAAATGGGCCTCATCACTCAAGATGAGTTTTCGATGGAATTCCGGATCATTTTCATGCATTTCAAGGACCCAATCAGCAAAGACTCGACGTTGTTGATGATCGGCCGGCTTGAGTTCTTGTGTTAACTGAACTTTATAAGCCTTAAGACCCAAATCTTTATGCAAAATACGGTGTAATGACGTTTGTGGAATGCCTAATTCCAAAGAACGACGAGGAATGGACAAACCTGGGTTTCTTCAACACTTTCGGCTACAGCAGCAATATTCTCGGCTGTTCTTGAGCGACGTGCACGGGTTTTATTCTTCACATCACTAACTTGTCCCGAGTGCTCGAATTTTTCTACCAATTTCTGTATTGCGGTCCGACAAGGTGCTTCACGACGACCCAAAAATGTTCGAGTTTTACGAACCGTCTCTGCAACATTTTCACCATTTTTATAGTGAATTTTAATAATTTCAATGCGTTGTTGAATCGTGTATCGTTCCATTTTTATTAATGGCGTAGTTTCTACTTGTCAAATGTCAAAAAATGACAGCTCCAAAAGTGACATCTACCGAAATAGCGGGCTAATTAAAATAACACCTCTTACTGGAAAACCCTTTACTAAAAAAGCGAATTCCGAAACAGATCAAAACCCAACCTATAGGACAGCTCGCATACATGGAAAAACGTTAATTACTATAACTAAATCTCCCAATAAAAAAGATTCATTGGAGCAGCCTACAAAAGCTAAATGTAAGAAGAATGTGTTAAAGAAAAAATCCAACAAACCAAAATTAAAAGAAGAGAATGAAAAATACTGATACCAAAAATAATACTAGTTTTGAAGAAAACGACTGGAATTGGTTATTCTGGCGCCTCTATTCAGACCCAAAAGAAAACTGCACCTGGACAGCCTGCATAATATCCATAACTTCTACAACAGCGTAGACGGAGAGGAAAGCAATCAGAACTTCCATACATATGTACGTAATGCAATTTTGCATTTTTATATCCTAGATGAAATCTATAGGTTATACTAAGTTTGTCATTCCGTTTGTAACCCCAGCAAAATGGATTAGACACCCAAGCATAATATTAAAAGTTATTTTGATTATTGCATGTCCTTCCGTCCGTCTGTCCGTGCGCACGATAACTCATTCACTTAGAAAACTGAAATTTTTTACACGGTCTTTAAAAAAAAAAGTAAAATTAAGTTCGAATTGACACAAATCGAGTAACTCCTTCATAGGGTTGCCATATAAAACTTTCGTTTTCCACTATATATTTTTTCACACTGCCTGAGATCGCGTCGACATATGTAGAGAACTGAAATTTGATACACATGGTGTTTTATAGTAACAAATAAAATTTCAAAAATGGACTAAATCGGGCAACCCCTTCTAGGTGTTTCCATATAAAAATTTGGGTTTTTTATTTATACTGTGACATTTTTATTGTACTAAAAACTTCTTTAGAATACGAAATCCTGTAAAATTGGTGATAATCATTTTTTCTATCCGACGAACCGTTCTAGAAATACATATATGCGAAAAACCACTTCAAAAATCAAACTAATCTATGCTAGTGCGGTGACCATACGAAACTTACACGGGCATTCATCTAGAGGGTGGGTATCATAAGAATTGGTCTTAGACCAATTCTAGCTTTTTTTACTTGTTGTTTCTTCCTTTTGCCCCAATAATGTAAGGAAAAGACGAGATATTTTTCCAGCAATTTTCTAAAATAATTTCGTTTTAGATATTCATAGCGAGATTTTTATTGTTTTTTTAATTTTTATAACTTAAAATTATACCTACACACAATAGTTTGCAGCAAATCAATAAACTCTATAGTTTTACTTTTATGAGGGCATTGCTTCTAGTATCCTATTTTGTCCTATCGTTCATACGCTTCATCGAAAGGTGAAATCTTTGGCTGTCTCACTCGCAATACTTTCAGATGTATATGATGTGTATATGTGTATGTCAATAATTACACTTGACACTTGAATAATGACACGTGCCACTTTTCAATTTCCATAACATCAAAACCATCAGATAAAATAAAAATCATTCCTCAGGAGAAAGGTCCTATGCTTTCTGAACGGAAAGAGCAAATATGATATATGAGAAATATGTATGTACCTTCAGCAGCTCGCAAATGTTCATTGATTATTCATTTTTTCCAACACGTTATTTGTACAATATTTCTAAAATACTATGTACATAATTTGTTAAGAAAATATGTATCTTTTGAAACTTCCAGAACGTTTTATCACTTTTTGGTTCATTCTTGTTTTTTTTTTAATTTTTTATCGGAATCGAAAATTCCTACATGTACATATGCATTTTAGCGAAATATTTATTATTAAAAAAAAAAATAACTGGAATGCCTTCTCGTTCACACCACATCACAGTTTGAATATAACCCTCCACTTGGGAACACTTTACATTTTACTCGTTTAAGAACCTTAAATTGTGCCAGCCGAAAGCAAACCAAAAAGAAAAAAAGCTACAGGCACCACACAAACTCACATGTACACACAAAACACTACTATGATATTAGGAAAGGCAGAAATAAATAGAATCACTCATGATACGGCAAAGATGGAAGAAAACGGTGAAAGGGTTATATGTTACCCTAACCCAAAAAAAAACTTGAAAATCGATTCCTCCCCGTCTTTTTCTCTGGGTTGATTATTATTTTGTGTCTGTTATAACGCTGCTACCCTAGCTCCATTTTTAGATCCTCGTCGTACCCTTGAATTATATCCCACCCCAAACTATGTACTACATATTCGTAGTACATGGGGTTCCTTTCAAATATTTACAGCCTGTAAATGAAAGGGAATAGAGAAAACTGGCCATATATGGTGGAATAGAGCGCTTTATTCTGAATGTGTGTCGAGTTCAGCGGTTAATGAAGACCTTCTAAGCTTTTCGTATATCGTAGTTTACAAGCGAATACATGAAATTGTGGAAATATGTTGTGTTGACACTTAAAAATGTCGGTTACGAGATTTTAATAAGTATACCCTCGTCAGACGAAAGATCAGTTAATGATCACGTGTGAATGATTTGAGAAGAAGAAAAAATTGTCCTTGCATCGACAAGGACCATATGGAGGTATGTATCCCAGTGTGGGAACTGTTATCAATATGAATATGCCTAGTTGTATGGCTTCCCGAGATAACCAGCTGCTACTAAATGTAGAAGGCTTTAGTCGTCCATTAAGCAGTTAAACTGAAGACTAAGAAAGAACAGTGAAATGAAAATTAGTATTGGTATAGGTTTTATCGAAGAAGTCTATAGTCGAATTAGCTTGTTACCAATTTTGGAGTAGACTCCCAGTGGGAAATATGTCAAGCGCTTGTAAAGGGAAGCACTTCCACACAATAGCCAGAAAATATCATTTCCGAAAGCGCTCTCTTACCATAGCCAAAGGCATCTTTGCGGAAGTAGATCTCTTTTCTGCGTTTAAGCTCATTTGTTTTATGTCGTAAAACGATGACTCATATGCATTTGAAAGTGCAGCAAAATTTTCATTCTTTAGTAGTCAATTAAAGTGTGAAGTTGATTGAAATTTAATTTAATTTAAAATTACACGGAGCGCATTCAGAATAAAACTGAAATTTTTAACAAAGCCCTTATCTTGATTCCCGCTGTATTCTCTACAAGCGCTCAAAGACTACTACCCTACAAGCGCTCCAAGAATGCTATCCTGTAAACGCTCCAAGATTGCCATCCTACAAGCGCTCCAAGAGTACTACCCTATAAGCACTCCAAGAGTGCTACCCTATAAGCACTCCAAGAACGCTTCTCAAGAATCTGCAACTGAGCGCTTCCCTCTGCGAACTTGCTCACGTTAAAATGATATTAACAAGGACACTGTTGGGAAGCAGTGTTGGTAGATTGAATTTTCACCCCAAAAAAATTGTAAAAGGGAAAAGGGAATAATCGCGTCTCTTAGAACAAAATCGTGGGAAAAATTATAAACCAAAATATTGTTTTAAATTTTACACAAAAAATTGAACTTTTCTGCATAATTAAGACAAAATTTAGCATGGAATATTATTAAAATATAAAATATTGAGACAATCTATAGCTACATATTTCTTGAAATAGCACGTTTAAAATCATGAATTAAAATATCAAGCACTTATGAAATAAAAGCTTTGAGAACTTGAATGAGTATAAGCGACGAGACGAGAAAACAGCGATTTCGAAAGAAGTACAATTTAAGCGCTTTCGATGTATAATTTGGAACTCTATCCAGAAAAATTAGTAAGTAACTCAAGAGCTTCTTAGCCGTCACTTGGAAGTTCTATAGAAGATTAGTCTATTGAAGCACTTCTTCCGAAGCATGCACCGCTGCCTTTCTCTATACCCATGTCCTTGCCTCATAGGGATGCTTACGGTTGCAAGCGCCCGACTGCAGTTCTCGGGAAGCAGTATTGAAGGTCTCTTTATGAGATTAAGGAAGAAGCACTGCGATGATTATTCAAAATAAAGCTTTTCAAAAGAAATCTTCAAAAATCTTCTTCGCCCATCATAGCATACCTCCTGGAATGCTTCTTTAGAACAGTGAAAACAGTGAAATGATTGCCTCTGTGTAGTAAAAAAGTAATGAACTGGGATAGAAAAGGGAAGCGCTGCAAGATTCTAGGAAAGCGTTTCAGAAAGTTTTTTAGAGCACTCTTTTTCCCAAAGGGACTCTCCAGAATATGTACTACATATAATTAGTATAATGCAATGAAGAATACAAATAACACGAACATACTTTTATAGAGGAAGAAGGCTTTCTCATGAGTGAGCTTTTGCTTAACTGTTAGATATGTAGTTTATTTGAAATTGTAATCAGTAAAAATGAATTTGTTTTCAAATATTACTCTAGTTGCTCCTTGTAGTGTATTTTCTATGGGTTTTCGTCCCAGGGAAAATCTGTGGGAAAAATGCCCGGAAATTCCCATTTTGGAGGGAATTTACATCACAACCACCTACCAACACTGTTGGGAAGAGCTGCAAGCTTCCAAAGGAGCGCTCTTGCATTCATCTTTGAGCACTCCATTCTCGCTGGGCTATTACGGCGTGTCTGCGTACCGGATTGATGAATATGACATTATAGTGACTTTGAAGTGAGATTTTTTTTTTTTTTTACCAAAATTCAAAATATTTTGCCAAATAGTCTCTTTATAGCTGCTTTACCTAACGGTACGATTTCTCGAACTTTGCAAAAAGGCTTTAATTTCAATGAAGACCTCCTCGTTCGATGGATTTTTTTCGTCATGTTTGGTAAGAAAAAGAAGTCGAATGGGACCAAATGTGTAGAATACGGTCGGTGATAGTGGAGCAGTTCGTAGCGCAATTCGACAGTTTTAGTAATGCCCACTGAAGATATGCAATTATCCTGTATACTCTTTTATTTCTAGAGTGGAATGATGGATCCATGTTTCATTAAAGGTTAAACTGGTAAAACTGCAATTGCACTTACAGCTTCCGTGTCAAGAAAAGTTCTGAGCCCTGAGGATGTTTTCCAAACAGTTTTTCTCTACTTATATCTGGCCCAGTAATATCATTGTCAGAGATTTCTTTTTTGATTCCCATACTCTCACTCTACAAATATATAAAAAAAAAACTGGTCAGAGAAATATCTCCCGCAAATAGGTCTTCGTTCTATAGTAAGACAAAGCATCGTTTTATTCATTGGCTCTTGTTTCGATTTACTATAGTTTGTTCTGGCTTTTTAGAAGAATTTGCTGCTTTTTAACTATGTAACCCTTAGATTTCCCGCCGTGACTGTCATCTCTTTGCTTTAGCTTAGACGCATCTGTTAGAGGAGACAACTTGCTCCAGTCGACATCATATTCCGTGTTCACAATATGGTGAAATTGCTGGATAAGAGGAATAGGAAATCTTGTGCGTTGCTCTGTTGCTCCAAGATTACTTCCGAGCGTTTATGAATTCCTTGCTACATGCGTTAATAAACTAATGCCATGTATCTTGATAACGTCAATTTGGCCACGGTAGCTGGACTATATATGCTTTGAATTTTATTGTTTCCTTTATTTACTCCCCTCCTGCATTATTACAGTGCAACTCGGACAGAGCTCTGGATTTACTTAGTGTCCTCCACTGATCCTGTGGTACCTTGATGAAGAGGATACTGATAATTTGTTTGTGATTCATTGGAAGAGAATTAATATCCAATATGAATTATATTAAAGTAAACTGGAAAGAATACATCTTTCGATTTTTAATTATTTTTAGTAATGAAGGTGTTTTAATAGGTCAATCTTATCCATATATGAACTTGATCTTACTTTCAATCAACGGAATCTATACAAAATGTCAGGTACCTTACGACCAAGATGTCTTCATAGTTGCAATTCAACTCTAGTTACCTGGAATAGCCGTCCGAGGTACATAAATTATTCGTTTGAGCGTTGGTTAGAATTCATTTTTTTTCTCAGGAATTTACTTTTTATTTCAAAATTTTCACCTTCGTATGACCCTTGGGTAAAAATCTACCCAAAAATTACACAGTGGAGAGGAAGACTTTTCTTCTAGTAAAGGATATGAAAACGATCGACGAAGAAAAAGGCTCGGGAAGGAGACTTCGGAAAATTCGATCCATATTCGATTCGACCTTAAGGTGGTTGAGCTAAAAATCAAAACGCTATCACCCTTTATCCGGGAGTGGATTTTTTTTCCACAAATCGAAAAAATTATTTTGAATAATTCGATTGCCTTCGGGGTCAAGCAAAGTACAAAGAAAACATATTGAAATCGACTCAAATTCGCTACTCACATATTTCCCAATTGTTGTAGTTTCTAGATCTATAAAAACAAACCTGTAATTGGTTATTTGATGCTGAGCATGATTGTCAAGTAATTTGTGTCGACGATGCAATGAACAGAAGACAATAATGGATCATCCGATAAGTTTGCCAGGATTCATGATTTGCTTGACAAGTGATCTAATTTACTGTAGATTTTTTTATAATCCTCACGAATGTGTTACTATTAACGAGCAATTGCTCTCAAGCAAAGTTAATATAATAATCCAGATCAAACGCAATACAAGTCGATGTTTGCACTCACCGATAAAGTCACCCTGCATTCCTGCATTGGTCGAAAGAATAAATGTAATAATATTACGAAGTAACTGCAATAACGCGATGTTCCCGACGTTGGATCATAGCAACAAAAATTACCTGATTTTATAATGTATTATAATACGATGAAGTGTAATGTCGAGTCGACACAGTGGATAAGATGCTTTCTTTTTACAACTGCAAGAGGAAGACTCACAGATGGCTAATGCCAGGTTTCGGCAATAAAATCGAAATGCGTATTGGGTTTGAATGCATATACGATTTATAACGTATACGAACGAAGTATATTTATATCCGAATTGGAAATTGTCTCAGAAGACACGTGACTATAGTACTGGACATAGGTCCACTCCACATGGAAACCTCAAAGCGGTACCGTTGGTATATCAGGTACATCTTCCTTCATCTCTTCTCTGGAAAAACGAAAATAGACATTGGACAGGTAGTCTGAATCAATCTGTTGTCTTTGTAAGGGAGTAACTTTCAAAACCGGATATATTCAATTCCTTTACGTAAATCATATTTCTCAAAAAAACAATTAAATAATTTTCGTGATTTATACTCATTTAAATAAATAGCATTCGCATAAATTAATGATTCATTAAATAATTTTTTTGTATAGAAATAATTTTCTTTGCATACAAAATACATACCTTTGGGTAGAAATTTACACCACCGGGGTAAACTGCGTTTTTTTTTTTTTTTTTACATATTAAGTTAATGTTGCAATTGTTGCCCAAAAACGGAGTTGAATTAATTGGTTAAGTGCTAATATGGCGTCGCTTAAAATTTTTATGAACGTAGGAATTTACTTGACAATTTTCTTCCAGAATTTTAATTTTTTGAGATGTGGTGAAATATGAATTTAAATAATTATCTTACCAACCACAATACTTCTCAAGGAGGATCCCGGTAACAGTAATAGGACGAGTCTGGAGAGCAATGTATTTATTGTCTAAATTTTTCATCTGTCCATTTGATTTGGCAACTTGTTCGTCTCGCACAACCCACATTCACAATCGGTTAGAATCCACCGACAAAACACTCATCGACTTCTCATAAGAAATTCTGCAGTCAATAGAATGCCACACCATATTGACCCATGTAAGCTCTACTATTTATTAGCTGAAGCCTTTCTAAAAGTTTAACGTTTTAGGTTTCCGGTAGAAAAAACATGCGTGAACCTTTGCAACTAGCACACAAACTTTAAAATATACGTGTATACATGAACTTTTGTAAATACACGTGTGTAGTTCGATAATAAATACGCACTTTGTAGTTTGGGTTCCTGTTTGAAAAGTTCGAACGCTCGTGTACACGTGTATCCAAATAAAGAATTAAAAACCGCTGCTTTAGTTAAAACCCCTTTAGATTTCATAAGTTCCACATTAGAAACTATTACAAAGAAAAGGTAAATGTATTTCACTATTAAAAAAAAAAAAAAAAAGGTCGTGTCGTGTCGTGTTGTGTCATGTAAATTGTTTAAATATTTTACCGTAAGTTGATTAATATGAATTACGTCAGTGAAATCAACACACTTTTAGGAGGAAGTTATAATTCCTCTTGTCCATTAGTTGTACGTCTGGTTGAATGTTGGTCTAACGATTCAATTGTTTTGGATATATGTACATATGTATGTGCATACATTTCGTTCCCAATACTCAACTACCCTTATTTAATTAATTCGACGCACTCTTAATCACCATCACCAGTGACACCGGTAGTACTCGTTGAACAACAAATTGTTAACAGAGCTTAGAACGAAATTTCTATTCGATATTGAAAGAGGTGTACTCAATTAAAATAAAACACCAAAAATACTAAATGTGACAATTTATCCGCAACACAACACATTTATATAAAAAATAAATTACTCAAGCTCAGGCCTTCTGAAGTGTGATCATTGAAAAAAACATCGGCAAGGGAACAGCAGAGAAAAGCCTAATGAAAGTCCTCAACCTTCACAGTCGCCTTCGATGATTATTCTTATCTCTTCGTTTGCATGTATACAAAAGTCACTTTAAAAGTTATAAAAATAGAAAAAAAATCGATAGTCACTGACAGAACTCTTGTCCTCTAATAAAGAACAACTTCAAAGACCCAGGAATTTTCTCTCATTTCTAGATACAACAATATCAAGACACGAGAGATTACAAGAATCGACAATCTTCCCACTTTTGCAATTTTGCCAAGCGGAGTCTGATTTGGAACGAGACGAAACTGTGCAATGGAATGATAACAAATTTTCAATGATAACAAGAGACTGTCGTTAAGTTCTCTTGTGGGCAATGAATCACATTAAATTAAGGAAAAAAAAAATCTTTAACCCTCCCTCATTTGGTGGAAAGCGCTATAGAAGTGAGATAACGGTTATGATTCTCCAGCCGTCTTCGAAAAGGTGTGCTTGTGGTTCAGTCATTTATGAATTTTTAAAGAAAAACTTTGACACATTTGGAGGCAACTGGCTCTTTTTGGTGGTGAACCTGTCTGGGTTTTTATTTTTGCACACTCATGTTTTTTTTTTTTTTTGTCTTATCATAAGTAAATATCACAATAATTTTCAAGTGTTTACACTTTTTAGAGAAAAGTCGTGATAAGATATTAACCTGATAGCGTTCATGTGCAATGGGCTGGTTTTATAACTCAAAGTAGGTGCAAAAATTCATATGTTGGCAATTTTTTGTTTCGTTTTTAGTATCTAGAAAGTTTGCAATCCGACTAGAAAAT
Source organism: Dioctria rufipes (assembly GCA_963924295.1). Lineage (NCBI taxonomy): Eukaryota > Metazoa > Arthropoda > Insecta > Diptera > Asilidae > Dioctria > Dioctria rufipes. The sequence continues at coordinate 67,914,838 of OZ002741.1, forward strand.
ATATTTATTAGTATACGGCAAGCTCAGGGAATACCCTAAAATGCAAGCAGCATATACAAGGCCGAAATCGGAGATATAAAAAGCAGAAGTGCTAATATATATGTACATATGTACGTTATCGGTGAAATTTTAAATGCAAAACAGAAGATGATAACCTATTTCAAATTCGCAATTAAATACATAAAAAAAAGCAAGACGAAATGTTTTGAAGGGTAACGTGCGAAGGAAGGACCCGGTTTTCAGTCCGAGGATTACCTACAAAAATTAACCTACAACGGATCAGAACAATAACCGTAGAAGTATCGAAAATAAGCTAAAGAAATTCCTCTCTTTTCGACATTATATAATAATATCTAACACTGCCGGACTTATCCCTGTCCAATATGGAATTGTATTCCATTCTAATCCTCATGTATCAGAATTTTTGAGACATTTTGACGTTGACGCTTCTGACGCAACAGAGAAGATGTGATCTGGCCAACTTAACGAGCTGGAAAAATTACTGTTAGGTGACGGTGTGTCGAAAACCAATGTTTCATCGAGTGAAATTGGAGTAATCATAAGAGCATTTTGAAATGTCTCTTGAAAAAGCAAATAGAACATAAGATTTTAGCAAGGAGACTACTACAGCTCGTTAAAAAATTATGACGATTTTTCAAAATCTGCAAAATACTCGTTCACGGCATCGATGGCCTCCCCATTCGTTGAAAATTTCATCCCTGCGAGACATTTTTCAGATTTGGAAAGAGTGACATTGAAAAATCACCGCGCGGTGAGAAACGGTCCACTATTACTGTAACAGTTTTTTGCAGGTAGTCAATCAAGATGATTCCATTGATTCCCAAAAACAAACTGTCACCATCATCCAGTTGCAAACATTCTATAACGATGGTACAAAATAAAACTCAGCCTCAGTATATTCCACAACTTACTGCCAACACTTGCTCGGGCGAAGATGCCATAAAATTTCCCAATTTTTTCTGTAGTAGCCTGAATAAAGGCCAAAACGCAATAGCGGCCAATGTCGCTTGACATTGAAGATTGGAACTGTCAAAATCAAATATCAATGAAAATCAATTAATCAATGAAATTAATTCCAATGACAGCCATCGGCATCAATATTAGCTGTGTTTTCTTGTGTACCTTGCTCTAGAGCTCCCATATATTGGAGAGAACAAGTTGTTCTGTCGATTTGAACCCTTTGTACTGTTTGTTCGCTTCATTTATAAATCTTCTATAAAAATATATTGGGCGCTCTTTTGTTCTGCCCTATTCTGCGGACACAAAAGAACACAGCTATTAATTCCGATGCCGAGTCCTGGGTCAGTTGATGTTTGATATTCAAAGCGACATAAGGCATCCGAAGTGGTTTGACAATTAAAATTATAATATTTAAAATGAATTTTCAACATAAGTTGGTGAAATTTGTACGGAAAATCCATGTTTGTATTTAAAATGTGACAAGGATTATAAAACTAATTTAAAACAAGTGAAAAAGCTAGAATTGGTCAAGACCAATTCTTGTGATACCCCAGATGAATGACCGTAATACCTAAATAACCCAAATTATTATATGACAACACCAAGGTGGAGTTGCCCGATTTAGCCCATTTTTGAAATTATATGAATTTACTATTCTATAAAAATTCCGTGTACAAAATTTCAGCTCTCTTGGCCTGAGAACGCAGTGTCCAAATATATACTGAAAAACGGAATTTTTGTATGGCAACCCCACGAAGGACTGTACCATTTTTATAGCCTAGATAAAATCTATATCATTCCATTTGTAACGCACAGAAATAATTATGGTAGAGCAAATTGGATTGGAAGCCCACGCATAATATTTAAAGTTATTTTGATTTTTGCATGTCCGTCCGTCCGTCTGTGCGCACGATAACTCGAGAACGCGTATACTTAGAGAGCTGAAATTTTGTATACGGACTTTAAAAAAAAAAGTAAAATTAAGTTCGAAAATGAGACAAATCGGGCAACTCCTTCGTGGGGTTGCCATATAAAAGTTTCGTTTTCCGCTATATATTTGGACACTGCCTGAGAACGCGTTGACGTAGAGAGCTGAAATTTCGTACGTGATGTTTTTACTACATTAGCAAATAAAATATCAAAAATGGACTAAATCGGACAACTCCTTCTTGGTGTTGCCATATAAAAATTTCGGTTTTTTACGTATGCTTTGAAAACGATCAGCCCAAGACATTTTTATTGTACTAAAAACTTCTGCAGAATACGAAATCCTATAAAATTGGTTATAATCATTTTTTCTGTGCGACAAACTGTTCTAGAAATATATGCGAAAAACAGCTTCAAAATACTTGAATAGATCGGTGACCATACGAAATTAAATACGGGCATTCATCTAGGGTATCATAAGAATTGGTCTTAGACCAATTCTAGCTTTTTTACTTGTTTTACATTTAAAATTCACACGGCAAGAAAAGGAAGAAAGAAAGAAAAAACAATCAAACCCTCTTTAGAACTTTTGTTAACAAAGATAAAAAATGTGAAAGCGCAGATTGCATGCAACGAAACGAAATGGCAGATGATTAATTTTCGTAAATAAATGAGAAGGGGCGGAGTTTTCAGATTTTATCTCATAAAATTTTCCCGCGCTTTTGTGAAAACATGTTGTTTTGAAATAATGGAAGAATTTGAGTCCATGTTGTTGCTGTAATCCTATGATATTTGAACGCAAGTTTTGCTCTGAAGAGGTTAAGTGGGAGAAACTCATGCTGCATTTTCTGATATTTTCGACAGAAATTTTACATCTCCCTTCCGCACCTTGGCCAAAGCGAAATTTATCTTTTTCTTAAAAAAGTGAGGTAGTGTGACCCAATGTACATTATTATGTATAGTTTGATAGGATTTTGAAGATATTCAATAAGATTTTGTCATTCGGCTAATCCTATTTTTGTTTTTAATTCGTTGTCTCAGTTGCACTATAATAGTGCATAGCCAAGTTCTTTTCCCCAATTAATTCAAAAGACGAAAGTAGGTATATGACATTATTTGTTTCATTCTAAAGAACACGACCAATTTTCAATTTTGTGCGGCTGCATCCTATCTTCTTATTAGATTATCTAAAACGATCGAGCTCTAGTTATACAGATATGTATATATAGATATATGGCCAGTCAAACCTTTCGTAAATTGCCTGGCATAGCAGATAAGCACCAGCTATGATATTTATCAATTTATAACAATGAAATCAATATTTTTTTTTATCTTTCAACGCGTTTTTCTCAAAACGAAATTTTTCGAATTTGCTGCAGTTCTAAGTCGAATACAAATCATCCGATCAACTTGAATCATATTTTAGCGTATTTAGTATTTGTTTCTTCATACCATGAACCTCCAGTTATTCGATTGGATAAAAGATTTCAATTTTCCAGGCAAAACACCATCAGATTTTAAGCGTAGTTTGGGACTTCTTATTTTATTTTTATATTGTTTTGGATTCAATATAATCGAGACTCCCGAGTCTAAAATTATGGTGATGTAGTGCTGTGCTGCAGAAACAACCGGAGTTATTGCCGTAGGAAGTCGTTTATAAATTATAATGTTTTAAATAAAATATAAACGAAATAGTTATAAAAATAAACAGCTGTGGTAAAAATGCCGGCTTGTTTGCTTACAATTGAATTGTCATCGGATGTCTATATGAAATCAGCCATACAAAGGCAACGCCAAGAAATATTATCGCAAAAATGGGGTAGTAGGAACACTCTTAAAAATGTAAAAAATTATAAAAAAAACTTAAAAAGTATAAACTGAAAAATTGTTTGAATCACGGGGTGGCAGGAAATAGTTTCAACCACTAAATTATGTGCCCGCTCAGAAAATATTGTAGTTTACGACTTCCATGACTAAACAAACACACATCGATGCGATTCTACTACATGAACAAAAATACTTAAATTTTTCTTCCTCATAGCCTATCCTTTTTGCTATATAATCTAAGGGTTTTCGCCACTGACATGTATAACATAAACTGCTTGATCTTCTATTTCACATGGATCCACTATTATTGTCAGGGGTGTGAAAACTATCTTAATTTCAAATTTCATTTTCGCTTAAATATTCATATTATAAGTCCAACAAATTCCAAATACATTCGATTACTTTTATTTGAATCTTATCTCCTCTATAACATCAAATATTCCTTAAACTCGATTTTTAAATAAATACAATTAATCATTTTATTTGCCTAACCCTAAAACTAGATTATAAATATTGTATTGCCATCTATTTCTATTCTATATGTTCATTTGGAAAATGCACTGACTGAAACTGTACCATGGTGGATTTCGTATAGGACTTATTATTTGAAGATCAGTGCAATAAACTAGTTAAACCAAAAAGAGAAAACTATAGAAGTGATCCCATGATAATGTAAGCGATTTCAGTAGTGTCAGCGGTCTATGTTATAAATGTCAGTGGTTTTTCACCCCAATATGCCGTTTCCTTGCTAGTTATTTATTCAATGTATAGTATAGGCATAATAGACAATAGAGTAGAGTTTCATACAGAAACACAAGGAGAATGACAACAAAAGGGACATCAAATACATATAGAATTGTAGTTGGGATCTGCTTTATTTGATAGTTAAATATGATAATCAAGAAATCGACAATGATTCAATATATTTAAACCCTAGATGAAATCGTAGCATAGATAGCTTGTAACAAAGAAATAATTATGGTAGGTACTGCAAAAGGGATTTTACATAGTCACCCATATTAAAAAAAAAAATGTCGAACAGTCCGCACGATAATTCAAGAAGATGTTGACTTAGGAAACAACAATTTTATAAACAGAAATATTATGAAAAGAATTAGGTTAAGTTCATAGATTCACAATACATATTTGCCATACAAAACTTTTTAGTTTCACTGGATATTTGAAAATTGCTTTCTTATAATAATTGTAGATCTAAGTTTGAAAATGAATGAAATAGAGCAGCTCATTCGCAGGGTTGCTATTTAAGAAAATTTCGAAATTTGCACATTTTTCACATATACTGGGAAAACAACAGTCAGTCCCAGACGTTTTTAATGTACTGAAAAGTTCTTCGAAAATGTGAAAACCTATGAAAATAGTTACATATAACCATTTTTACTGTCCAACAGACCGTTCTAGAAAAAAAAGCGAAAACCCATTATACGATCTAACGTGAATATTTTCAAAACAATTAGTATTACCTAAATGTGTGTGTCATCAGACAATTATAATTTGTTTCTAGACTTTTTTTTAAACCTGCTGTGTTTTATACCAATTAAATCAGGAAGAAAATTGTATTTAGGTATACTTAGTACATCAGCCAAAATAAAACTGATTGAATTGAAAACGTTTTAACCCCTCCGTAACCAATCTATCAAGTTTTTCAAAATTTTCGCATAAGAGGCTTAACGCATAATGGAAGCTGTTGATTCTGATAGAGATGCACTTACAAAACAAAAGCCGCTAATAAGTAATATAAGTAATACTTTTGTGATTCCTGTTTTTATTTTCAATTTTCCTCTCAAGTAAATTAATCCGAAGTCATGTCACAGTTTAAATGTCAAGACCTCATTATGCATACCCTGAAGTCTATATCCGTGCTGTCACCCTTTTCTTATGCCATCTGGCAAATTTCTTTTTTAAAGGTTCAGTCTTTAGTTTCCCCCATAAAAATAGAAAAAAGTGTTTTTTTTTCTGTAAATTATGTGTGAACACCTGTTAAATCCTTTCTATTCAATGAATGATTTCAGACAGCAAAACGCAGGCAGAGAATAGTGAACACAATTTACAAAACATTTAAAATTGTTAACTATATTTAGGCACTTGCATCACAAATTTAATATGTCAATCAAAAAATATATGAAATGATAGTCGTAATTTGTATCGCAGAATTTTTCATTGCAACCATGGTACTAATAATAACAGGACAAAAACACTCAGATTTGCTTATACAGGGTTTCTCCTTAGGCAAACAAAAACTTGTATGGCGGGGAGGGGGTTTACAAGGTGATTAAGAAATTATGCTAGGTATTCACAAAACACCCTGTATCTTTAAAAACGCAGGGCGTACGTTCTAGGTGAGTACTATCACCTCCTGCTCTATTGACCTCCTAAGGGTAAACACCCTGTATAAGAGCGAGGTTGTTTTAATTTATAAAAATGTATCCCGGTAAAAGTATAGTATTGGATCGAAAAATTTTAAACCAATTTTTATTACAACAGTTCAGCAGACTAACAAATTTTTCATTTTTTAGAATATTATGCAATTGCTAGCTACCATAATGTTATTTTATTTTGACGTGGAGGGTGGTTGGATTTGACTAAATTTCGGAATTTCTACCCAGTTTTTTAGGGTATATTTAAGAAGCCCAAGGCAGTTATAGAGTGCATCATAAATTATGGGGGAAGAATATCTTTTACTTCTCAAAAGACGTATTACCCCTCCTCCATCAAGTCGCCTCTAACACCCTGTGGATTATTAATCCAACTACCTGAGACAACAGGCAAACAAAATTTGTACACTTTTCATAGGAAAGTAAAATTATAGGTTTGGAAAAATTAGATTATTTTTTATTTTTATTTTTTCAATAGGTACGTTTTTTTTATCTCTGATCTGATCCGGTTCAATTTTATGTACGCAAAACAACAACAATGCGGTATCTATTGTTATTGTTTTACGTCCAGAAAATTGAGCCGGATCAGATCAGAGAGATAAAAAAACCCAGATAATATAAATATGGACATATTGTATATTTTTATATATACATGTGTATGCATATGGATGTACATAGATGAATTTATTATTAAAGCGCCTCTTGTTATATTATATTTAATATTCAGAATTTGACAATAGCGTCACCTATTGGATGCCTGTAAACATACATAGTCAATGAAGAAAATGATTGATTTTTTCCTACACAAAGTAAAAATTTGAAATAAAACAAACTTTTTATCGGGTTGTAAAACTTTTATCAGTTACTAAAACTAGAATCACAATTTGCATGAACGAAAGGTTTTTTTTTTTAAATATTAATTTTAATCCCTTTTTAATTAAAAAACAAATAAATTCTCTTGTTATTAACCCTTTAATTCCCACGAATGTGTATGAATAACCCGGAGTTTTGTTTTCTATGTAAATCAGTTGAAATAACTTCCAATATGAAAAAAGTGATGACAATTACTTTAAAATAGTTATAGTATAGATTTTGAAAAAGTGTTTCGATATAGCACCATTGGGTTGTAGTGGTAAGTGTTGTGATATAAAAGTGAAAAATTTAGGTTATCTTTAAAGTGATAATTATAAAAAAAAATGTCTCTTTATAAGTAAGCATAATCCTATTTTACATTTAGTACATTTAATCCTGGTTTTATACAATTTCCGATGCAACGTACCTTGGGTCTTCAATTGGAGGTGCAACTAGTCTAGGCCAATACGATCTTGATGGAGATGGATTAGCGTTTTAATTTTTTCTACTAATATAAGGGCACGTGCTACATCACTTTTGAGTTCCAATAGAGAAGAGAGTATTTTAGCTGCTCGCAATCTCGTCTATATATCATCCAAGCGTTAACAGCAGCCATATCCTGAAGATGGTAAAACAGCCTCATATAAACCTTTTGAGACCTTGTCTTATTCCGCGATATAATTCCACGAGTATGTCATGCATCGATTTATTGTACTCCAACAACAGCAGGACAAGGTATTGACACATATTTCTTTTCTTTTGTTGACCATCTGTCAACGTTTTCAATCGGGTCTTTACCTATGCAAGTGGAAACAAGATGTATAGCCTTATTGTCATACCACTTAATGGCACAAATATTAGTTCGCGACTCTGTTCTATTATTGATAGAACCACGGCCTTCAGATTTCACTGCAGCATCACTTCGAAAAGTATATCCTTGAAGACGGTTGGCTCGTACGGTACCAATTGCCTGCAATCCCATTGCTTTTAATCTGCTGATTACTTCATAAGACGTAAACCAATTATCAGAACATCTTTTGTAGTTAAAATATTTCGGAAGATGTTCTACAAGGCGAACTACGATATCACCACTAATACCAAGCTCACTTTTTATGTATTTGTATCCTTGCCTAAATATACCTCAAGATCGTAGAGAATCCCACTTTTTCCAGCTCGAGCGAGAAAATTTGTATACTCCACTTATGTGGCTTATTTTTCATGTATTGTGAAAACCTAATTCTGCCCTTGAATGGCACAATCATTTCGTCAATTGCATTGTATTCTTCAGCTTTGGTTTGTAACGTATTATGTCGAGAGTGAATCAATATAATATATACCATATTATGGTCTAATTTTGTACAGTTTATCGTATCTCGTTTAAATGTAGGAATCTCTTGATTGATTCGAATCTATTTCGGCTCATTGTTGAGGAAATATTGGGAATATTTGTTGATTCAGCCCAGTATAACAGATGTGAAGTTTATAATGCCTATTGATAAATTTATTCCAATGAATGTCTTTATTTCCTCAAACGATATGTTTATTGAACGAACGGTGACTTACGTTTAATAAGCGTTTTTTTGGAATACCGTCCTCAATCATGGTACTCCCACAAAATTTCTTGAAATATCCAATAGGTGTAAGGCTTATTGGTTCATTAAAAATAAACAAGTGGAATATCGTCCTCGGAATCAAACTCATCTGAACATTCCCCAGAAAAACTGGTGGCAGACTGTACCTATTCTCTGAGAGTATGCAACCTTTACTTTAAAGACATTGAGTGGAAGTTTTGTTGTATCAGTTTGCGGAATGCCTACCTTTTTTTTATGTATACCGTGAAGTTACCATTACATCCCAATGGTGTCATATGACACATTGGTTTGACAACAAATATTAACAAATCAAATTGCAAGTGATATGAATTATCCAAATAATTATAACAATTACTTGCTTTTCGAGTGAAAATATATTTATATTTCTTGTTTTTAAATACTTTATTTTTGATTCGTTTTTGCTCAATTATTGAGCACCGATCACACTGAATTCTTCAACCCAATTGAAGTAAAATATCGAATGCGTCAATGCATTATGAAGCCAAGCAGGTCGAAAAACCATAAAAATTTCTTCTGCATAAAAAATTAAATTGTTTCAGTTTTCCGATGCCATTTTGGATTTCTCGAAAAGGATGGTGCCATATGGAAGAACCATTGGGAATTAAAGTTTAAAAAAATAAACTGTCCGAGTACTGGTGTATGATGATGATCCTGATTTTAGTATCATGAGGAAGAAATCATTAGTAATAATCATGAGCAAGAGTTAATTAGGATTAATGATAATTTCGTTACTATTAATGGTAATGGAAATAAAATAAAATAAAATACCTTTTCATAAAAATTAAAAAATATCAGAAAACCAATCATGCATGTCTGATTAGTCGAAGGGAAAGAAGAAAAAAGCTAATTTTGATAGGAACCGTACCTAAGTAAAAAAGTAAGAGAAATAAATTTCTGTCCATGAAATAAAGACGCTCCATGTTCCCAAATCTAAAGGTCTATCTAAAATATATATATATATGGCCATAGGACAAAGATGATGTGTATTAAAAATTAAAAAAAATGCGAAAATTCCGAATAGTATTGGTCGTGCTCTCCAGTTGTTTTGCAGTTGACAACAAGAATAGCATCAGTGTCCAAAATTATCTTGGAGCGAATTAATGGAGAAAATAAAATAAAAGTGAATTCTGAAGTATTTTTTGCAATGATTAAATATTGCGTTTTCTTCGGTATTAAGTATTGATTTTATTTAATATGCTATCTTTGTCGGATTGCTCCTATTCTAAAAAAGTTCGTAGATATGTGATGAATAATAATGTTACTTTTTTTTTTTTTAATTCTTGGCCATTTGGCTAAAATATGACATACCTTAGCCAAGGGCAAATTGACATACCTGTGTCATTTTACTCATTGATTCTAAAAATTATGTTATTTTCAGAGGGTGGGCAATGCAAAAGAAATATAATATAACCATACAGAAGTATAAAAAAAAATCTATATAATATATATAAACTAAATTTGTTTTTAACCACTATTGCGTTTTATTCAAATTACATGGTTGGCCTAAAATGATACAGAGTATGGCGTTTTATACACACGCCGCCAATGTTCCATTTTCGATTTGAATGTCTGATTTTAGCACTTTATAATTTTTTTTTTTTTTTTTTTTAATATTCTGGAACATCTTGAAAGTGTCAAAAATGAAAAAACATTGAGCGAGATATTAAAATTAAATCATAAGTCTAAACTGAAATTTTTATAGTTTTAGTATTTACATCGTCATGTTCTCGGCATGGCACATTTGTACCACTAATTGTATGGCTCGGAAGAATGTATATGTAGATAAAATTATATAGATTCTGATTTAGAAAAACAATATTAATATCTGCTGTTAGGCATTGTTGCACGACAGAGTGGATAAGAATCTGATTTCCACGGCGGTGTCCACACTTTAGTTTTTCCAGGATTTTCGAAATTCCACATAGAATATGTAGGTACTATTTGCTTTTCTATTTGCTTCTTTCAAAATTATGTTACAAATTATATCATCGAAAAAGCAGAGAGCGTATGAGTTGATCTTCTTGGGCCACCTCGGTGTCGTAGGATATTGTAACGCAATGTTTGACAAATAGAGGCAGGATTGCGATGCCATATGGTGTTGTCTTAACGCGAAAAATATCTTGATCAGATCTCCTTCAGGACACATATCATTTTCTTCGTAGTTATCATCGCTATCCGTACCGTCCTTATGTTCAATTTCTATTTGAATGTTTGTGTCTCTATGAACATATTCAACATCTGATTCTTTTAATCCAAGTTTGTTCAATTATAGGTTGTGGAGTCTACTTGTCCACAGAACCATTCTCTTCGTTGACACCTACTACGAACGAAAAAATTACAACATATTCCTATAAAGAACAAAATAAATGAATGGATACAATCTAAACCCAACGCGTAATATTTCCTCTTCAGCCATCATTATCATTTCTTCAAAAAAATTTTTCGTCAAAAATAACCGACACTATTGCAAATTAAATTTTTTTCACAGAACTGTATCTGACACTAACAAATTTAGCAAAAAGCTCAAACTCACAATCCTACAATTAACCTTTCGAATTGACTTTAAAAAAGGCGTCATAATAATCCTGCATAGAACTAAAATAGTTAACAATAATTCTTACAATTTGTTGGAAATGCGTGAATAACAACAGAGTGGCACAAGTGTGCCATGCCGTAGGGATTTGAAGAATTTTTTTGCCGTGGACATGAAGGTTAAATATAAAGGGTTAAGATACAGAACGTGAAATGTTAATGGTATGTCGTTATAGGCCACCTTCCCCTATATAATGTAAAACAAAATTCGTATAGCTAAAGGGTTTTCCAATAAGAGATGTTATTTTAATTATCCCGCTATTTCGGTAGATGTCACTTTTGGAGCTGTCATTTTTTGACATTTGACAAGTAGAAACTACGCCATTAATAAAAATGGAACGACACACGATTCAACAACGCATTGAAATTATTAAAATTCACTATAAAAATGGTGAAAATGTGGCAGAGACGGTTCGTAAAACTCGAAAATTTTTGGGTCGTCGTGAAGCACCTTGTCGGACCGCAATACAGAAATTGGTAAAAAAATTCGAGCTGTCGGGACAAGTTAGTGATGTGAAGAATAAAACCCGTGCACGTCGCTCAAGAACAGCCGAGAATATTGCTGCTGTAGCCGAAAGTGTTGAAGAAAACCCAGGTTTGTCCATTCCTCGTCGTTCTTTGGAATTAGGCATTCCACAAACGTCATTACACCGTATTTTGCATAAAGATTTTGGTCTTAAGGCTTATAAAGTTCAGTTAACACAAGAACTCAAGCCGGCCGATCATCAACAACGTCGAGTCTTTGCTGATTGGGTCCTTGAAATGCATGAAAATGATCCGGAATTCCATCGAAAACTCATCTTGAGTGATGAGGCCCATTTCCACCTCGATGGCTTCGTCAACAAGCAAAATTGTCGCATCTGGGGCTCGGAAAACCCAAGAGTTATTGTTGAAAAGCCTCTCTATCCTCGACGTGTGACTGTTTGGTGCGGTTTATGGTTCCGCGGGGTCATTTGACCTTACTTTTTCGAAAATGAGGCTGGAGCAACAGTTACGGTGAATGGATTGCGCTATCGACAGATGATTAATGATTTTTTATGGCCGGAATTGGATGGTATTGATCTGGACAACGTTTACTTTCAACAAGACGGCGCTACGTGCCATACAAGCAACGAAACCATTGATCTTTTACGGGAAAAGTTTCCGGACCGTGTTATCTCTCGAAGAGGTGATCACAATTAGCTACCGAGATCTTGTGACTTAACACCTTGCGACTTCTTTCTTTGGGGCCACGTGAAAGAGAAGGTCTACGCCAACAGTCCAGCGTCGATTCAAGACCTCAAAGATGGAATTCGTGAGGCTATCGAGGACATAGGGCAGCCACTTTGCGATTTGGTTATGGAAAATTTCATGAAAAGGATATGGTCCTGTAGGCATGGTCGTGGTGGTCATTTGGCTGATGTTATTATCCATTATTAACGGCATACCTTCCTCTTTATAATGAAATAAAGATCCGATCATTTATCTCAAAAAATGGCATTTTTCTTTGAATATCAAAATAACACCTCTTATTGGAAAACCCTGTACAAGTGAACATAGGAAAAATTAGATATCGAAAAAGATATCTCGAATAGTCAAGTCGTTCCCATAAATAGTGCGGGTTTTTCCTGCACACATTTCACCTTGAAACTAGGCTCGTTTTTCTTCAAGCGCTCTGACTTAGCCACTCAAGCTGCTCGCAATAAACCTCCCTTGTTATCGTTTGATTTGGGCTTAAAAGTTCAAAGTTGACTAAAACCTTCATATCCCACAACACCTTATGTGGTTGATGAGCCTATGTATCGTGCCGGAGCTCTAACCACCATCCCCGCCGCTTGAAATTTTTGTCAATTATTAGGTACTATTTGGTCCAAAAAAGTGTCATTCCTGAGATGTGACACCAAAGACACAAAGAGCACATATTTAATCTTTGCGCGCGCCTAGACTCGAAAAGTTTCTGTGGAATCGATTAATCCAATTTGTTGACTTTTCGATGGCATGCAGATGTCGATGAATGATTGAATTGCCAAATCGAAGCTTCTCAACTAGTGCCTCAATATTTGCGATAGGCTTTTGTTCCAGAAGGATTTGTAAGACGTTCTCGTCGAGCTTGACAGATCTTACAAGACGAGGTTCGTCTTCTACGCTGTAGCTACCACCTTGGAATTTTTTGAACTACTGTTGACTTTGACTTGCGGTTATTGTCCATATACTGCATGGTAATTCCTCGCACTTTCCTTTACATTTATTGAGCTCATAAAGAGGAATATGCCGAATATTCTCGTTTTTCCCTTAAGGGGGTCACCCCGTGTGACCGCCTGTTTTTTACCTTTTTTTGGGATGTTGTTTTGACGAGCAATAAAAATGTAGAAGTTTGAACTTTTTACTATATATTAATTGACATTTCAGAAGTAAGCCAGAATATTTTCAGACCAAAATATTTATCCCAATGTGTGTGGCACCACTACAAAGGCACCCATGTCGAAAAAAAGTGTGTCGACGGTCTGCATGATTCCAGCTAATTGGCTTATCTGAAATCAAAAAACCAAACGGCGTTGCAATCTATGAATCTGTGGCTATCAAATGAACTAGAATCATTCGAAAATATTGAAAATTGAATAATTGAGATGTTTTTGAAAATTAATTTTCAAATTTCGTGATTTTTTTCGATCATTTTGTTACGAAAAAAAAACGGTTCGGAATTTTTGCATTATTTTAGTTCACTCGATGACTATATATGTGTCGAATCTACTGTTAAAATTTCAAAGCAATCAGAGATATCGTGGAGACCAGTTAGAAAAACGTAGTCTTGAGAAAAACGCGTTTAAAAGTTCAAATACGATTATCACAAATAAAATTCGAACACTTTGGGTGCTCAATTAAGACTAAACTAACTGTCATATTGGAAACAGAAAATGAGTTTAGAGATATAACGACTTCTATATTGTACATTTAAATCTATGTTTGTATTAAAAGGGCTCAGGTAAGAAACCAAAGCTCAAAAGAAGGGGTCCGATACTCGAGCGGACCCTTCGAATACCTGCCGTGATTAACGCTGTAACTTTCGATCGGCTCAGAGTATCGGAAAATTATTTTACCCACATATCTGCACTATATTTGGATACAACTTATGCAAAAAAAAAAAAAAAAATTTAATCTGGCACACGGGGTGACCCCCTTAAGCTTTTAAATACAAAAACCATGGATCGCAACTATTATAAGAACAATGATAAATTAAAAATAGTTATCTTTAGACTATTTTTGTTTTTAACCCTTGTCGACAACTTTTTTTATTCTTCTCAATAAATAACAGTTATTCTTCGATTTATTTTTATTGATTATCGGATAACTATTATTTCATAACTTCTTCTTTTTAGTTATGAAATATGAATTATCGATAACCATTTTAATTCTTCTCAATAGAAACAGTTAGGAGAATTTGAATACGAGATTCGTTTTTAATGTGCAAAAGTTCATAAGAATCGTCTAATAAAATTTCTGTGACAGAAATCGTATCCAGAAGTATAATTATTATGGATCAACCGAAAAAATAAGCTCAAATTGAAAAATAACTATTATTTATTGAAATGAAATAAAAGTTATCGATAACTCTTATTTCATAACCAAAAACAAGAAATTGTGAAATAATGATTATCTGATAACCAAAACATATTAATTAAGAATTTACCATTAAGATGCAATTTTTATTTTATTGGTTATATTTTTTTAAATTATGCCAGAAATTGAAAGTTTACCTTATGAGGATAAGATTGGTCCTATTCGATCCGATCATTATAATGGTTATTTTCCGCCCCAGATAACAATCAAACTGCCACTTTTCACAATTTGATACCAGCTTGTATAGGAAATTGAGTTGATGTTGATAGTAAATCAACACCCTTTTCCAACTTTTAGTGCTTGTAATTGAAAAAGCTTCATAATTCATAGAATAAATAAATTCCTTGAATCAAAATTCAGGCCTTTCACAGTTTCGAGAGAAAACTCCTTAAAAGACAAAAAAAAAAAACAAAGTTAATTTAAATTCGAGGCAGAAATCTTTGGTTTTAGACATTCGGGATTTTTATACTTTGGATTTTATCGCCTCTAATTTTGAAATTCTCAAAAATCTCTATAACTTCTTATTTCCCGATTTGGTCTCATATGAAGATTTTCTTTTCTCGGTCCTTGAATATTTGGGTGGGAATAATAAGATCTACATCATTAGATCAGGGGTATTTTGCGCCCTTATTAAATTCTGCAAATTTCATATTATTCTGCAATATAAAATTCTTTTCCACATCTATATTAATCATTTAGGACATATGTACATGAGGTCTCAGTTAGATAAAGCAGCAACTTATTATGGTAATGAACTATTTTGCACAGAGAATACAAAAATATATGCCTTGGAAGATTTTGAGGGGAGGGGAGGGAAGGGGGGGGGGCGGTACGTAGCCACCATGGCAATCCCAAAAAATATTTTCATCTTTTAGGAAATTATTAAGTTTTTATCTTTCTGAAAAATTTACGTACAAATATCAAACAACCAGCGAGTCACGTTTTTTTCCTATAAATATTTCAGGTGCACATGTGTTTATTGGTTTCGATTTTTTAAATTTTTGTTTTTTTTTTTTTTACAGAGTCACGAATGATAAAAAATTTATGCCTCAATAAAACCACCAGTAATATCTCTTCATTTCAGGTAAGAGGAATATGTAAAAAGCTTTCTTCGGAAAAAAAAACAAATTTTTATGAGAATTTTTCTCAAAGGGTTCTAGAATGATTGCTTATAAAATTTTATTGCTAGCTTAGAGAAAACTTACGTCAGGTATTTTTGAAAAGGCTATGGAATGCGCCAATTTTTATGAAATTTGCATGAAATTTTGCCGTAAGAATATTATGAAAAATTTTTAAGTGAATCTGATACGAAAAAGTGAAGGTCAATTTCAACAAAAACAATGGCTCATGACTGTTGGGAAGGAAGATTCTTTCATTTGATTTACTATAAAAATTATATGTATGTACAATGCACATTTATAGAGTAAGGTTGGTTGATGTTTAACAGGTCGTATTTTCTTTACATTATTGAGCCAACTTATACAAATTGTTTAGCTCAAAACTTTTCAATTTCGAAATGTAAGCACGAATTTTTTCAGTTTATTTTCTTATAAATGGTTTACGTGTGACGACACTGCGAAAATTTATTGGTAGTTTTTTATAAAATATGCTATACCCTATCTCTCCGGAATTGTTTAGTGTGTATACTATTCAATATGCTTGCGTTGGAAACAAGATACTGTATCCATTTGGTTTCTTGAGAATAATATACCTTAAGGTACGAAAACAAGATTATGTTTCAGCAGAATGGTGCTACTTCCCATTATGGCAGTGGAGTAAATAATTGGCTAACAGTCATATTTCATATACCTACATACTTGGATTGGACAAGGTGATCTAATTAATTGATTTCCAAGTTCACTCGATCTAACTCCAATGGATTTTTACATCTGGAGTGTCATAAAAGAGATCTTAGAGATTTAAGTATGAATCAATTAAAAACATTAGACACAATTAAATCTTATACTCTTAGAAGAAGCAGCTAAAATTAGGAGCAATTTTGAAAGCCTTGACATTCCTGAAGACGTCGACATATGTATATAGACAGATATAGACGTTTATATTGAACTAAAAAGATCTTCAAAATATATATGAAATCATTTTTACTGCCAGACGAACCGCATTCGAAATTATACGAGCATACATCTAGGTTATCATATAAGAATTGGTTTATTAGACCAAATTTAACTTTTTTACTTGTTCTTAAACTAATTTAATTCAATAAAAAATTTTATGAAAAATTCAATTTTTCTATTAACAAATTTGTTTTAGTTAATTTAATATTTCGCAAAAAAAAAAAAAAACTTTCTTCAAAGCCAGGTGAAAATGTTCTAGCTCTGGTTGCCCAGCAGTCAATAACAAATATAGATTTTTCGTTACTTACTAAAACTCATAGTGTCATGAATGAATCGTATCTTCGAATTGTTAATGATTTATTAATCAATGATTATTATCTGATTATTATCAGAGAAGTTTCTGACTTATTCGGAATGCCTTTTTAATCAATTTTAACGGTCAATACAGACATCATCGTATACTTCGTCCAAGTTTGTTCCTCGATTGCTGTTGCTTAATGGTCAAACAGAAGGCACATCGTATCAACATCTGCGACTTGACAAAGGACGTTCATCGAAAATAGGCCAAATTGTGGTGCAATCATAGCTGCCCCCTTTACCATGGCCACCGTAATAGGAAACTCATCGAATAAAATTTTTACCTTTTTTATATTTAACTATAGTTTTTTACACGACTTCTTACTATTTCCAAAATTAGAAACTTAAGGCTTTGAGTACCGGGGAGCGCGATAGCGCTTCTTTATGTATATGTGAAAAAGTCCAGAACCTCTGAAATTTTTCTCAATAAACTGTAAAAAGAGACATATACAAATATGTAAAACTTTCTAAAAGAATACTTCAAAATTGAGCATGTCCTGTGGCACTGCAAAACCGAATAAAAGCCGCCAGTATTTTTCGCATATGTATGTATGGAAAAAATCTGCGGTTACTCAAAGAGTAAAAGGAAAATGCTTTGAGATTGTTCAAGAAGAGGTTACAGCTGGTTTTGGAGATGGTACCTACTTGATCAGCTTGAAAAAGAAGATTTTCCAAGAAGACTTTTGCAGAAACGCTGGAGGACAATATTTTGATGGCGATGCATCCTAAAGTTTAATTATTTAATAATAAAGATATTATTAAAGTCATTCGAGCTATTCATTATTATTATATTATATTATATATTATTATTACACACCTCGTACAAGTTATAAATATGTGGTTTTTATCTGAAACTATCCTTCTACTTTTTAGAACAAAATTTGCACATTTTAACTGCTCGGTGACATTAAAAAAAAAATAGTCAACCAGTACTATTTTGCATTATTTGAAGTACAGTAAGCACAATAGTTTGATCATAATAACCATCTAATTTAAATAACCCAATAATATCTAAGTTTTTCTATCTTACCCCCTTATTTAATTGCAAAAAAAAAACTAAAATAACAACAAAAAACATTTTAACAAAAACTTTAAAATATTTCATTTATATTTTTCTGATAGGTAGGTATTTACATTCTACATTTATGGTGAGATATTAAAAAGAAAAGCGTAAAAATATAAACTTGTAAAATAAAAAGTAGGCGATCTTAGTAATTACAGCACAAATCAATGGAAATTCCTAGATATTGATTTATTGCCATGAAATGTTTACAAAACAACGCACGATTTTTATATGATTCTTGCGTACTCATTCAATGTAGTATACAAGTAAACACATTATAAGAAGTAAACAAGTTCGCCCGGACGCTGGATCGTTGCTGTATCTAAACAAAATGAACACGCATTGACAGCGATTACAAGCACTTTGTGTAAATTAAATGTATGTACATACATATATGTATATTGTATATGTTTTTAGATCAAAAACAGAGCTTAAAGCATCGTAAAAAACATGGAGGGAAATAAAATTAATTAAAATATACACATATATCAATGTACAATGTACCTACATATATTTACATATACTAAGTAGGTACAATAAAATGATTCAAGTTTGGTGTAAATATGTTAAATAGGTAGGTATACCCAGCAATGAACGAAGCATCTACATTAAATGTTTGCCCTGTTTTAAACGAAATTTTATATATATACATATGTAGATAGTATGTATAAGTATACCTATCTAGTCAGATAAGGAACCACCAGAGAGACATGATAAAATATGCGATAATATTTTTCCTAGAGTTAACTTTTATTAGTAGTATAAACATAGTCCACACACTCGTCCTCCAGGAAAAACCAAAATAGAAAAAAAAAATCTAAAATCGATCATCGTCACACTAAAGAGTTGGGCCATATCTAATTTGGATAGCGGTGACCGCATAAATAGATAGATATTATATACACACTTACAACAAAAAAAAAAAAAACAAAAAGGCCAGAGAAATCGATACAAATCCGATTTTCATGCACAAATCAAATTAATACTTAAAAAAAAGGAAAACCATGGAAAAATAAAGTAAAATACCTACCTACAACAGAAAAAAAACGCAAAAAAAAATTATACAAAACAAAAAAACAAAAATTAAGCAAGAGAAAAAAAACCTACTTGACTAGAGGGCGTACAATAGAGGTTGACCTTCCGTTTTACTATCCCTCCCTGGGCTCTTTGCACTGCAAACCGAATTGTACACACTGTTTGTATGTATGTGGTGTATACATATGTGTATATTAACGCGTTCTAATTTTCCATGTAAAAATAAAACAAGACGAGGTAAAAAACCGCTGAATCAGATTAAAAATTTTTACACAAGTCGCTGATTACTGCTAAAAATAAATTGAAATCCTCGCGGTGCGTGTGGCTGGCACTGTGGCAATGGCAACTGATGAAAACCTACCAACAACATCAACAAGAAAAGCGTTGTCGTATATAGTAGCGCACTTGAATGATTCCAAATTTCTGTTTTGTTGATTTTGAATAAATCGAAGGACTTCAGTAGGGTTTAAGTTATATATTAGTATAAGTACTTAGATAACAAAACAAAAAATTATGAAATTTTTAAATAAGTAGTAGTAGTAGTACATTAAATTTCACTTTTTCACTAAAACTTATTTCCTTCACACTTTTAAATTAGGCCGCACAAAACATTAATTTTCAGTTAAAATTTTCTCCAAGGTAAAAAAATAAATAATAAAAATAAAAATATTGCTACCCCGAAAAGTGCCTATACTGCACCGCAAATCTCATTAAAATTTATCGACAATCTTGTGGACTAGTTTGATTGCAGAATATTCGCACAGAAGATCCGTATATGTAGTTTTGCCGTTAAGAAAACTCTTTTGCTGTGTGTTTTTTGCAAAAAAATCCGGTTTTTAAAGACAGAAGAGTAGCATAGAGCGCAGATAGTATTACTAGCTCCTCACAGTTGTCATCTTTCACTGCACAAAATTATTTTTTTTTTTTTTTATAAAAATGGATATGGAGTAAGTATAAAACAAAAACTAAATGAACCGCGATAAGAACAACATAAACGTTTCTCCAAAGCACAATTACTTTTCCGGTTAAGCTTCAAGTACGAACTGAAAATAATTTTGTTGAAAATTGACGACGACGACGAATGCGAGAGTGTTGTAGTGTAGTCACTGGTCAGTTCAGTTTTTCCAACGGCTTTATCTACGTCAATGGTTTCTACCTACTTACATCTATCTATCTATATCTCTCTGACTGCTTCGCTTTGTGCCTTCTACGCCTATATCTCAAAAATAAAGTGAATAAGAAGGAAAAACATAAGTCAAAGTCACTGTAGCTGACTTATTCGTCGTATATTATGCACGGAGAGTTGTACAGCAAAGCAACTTTTATATTGGTTCACAGTTGTGTGTTGTTGTTGTTGTTGTTGAACGCTAATCTATAATATGCTAGCGCGATACCGTCAACAGCAATCATCTGCTAGTAGAGGAGAATTATGCTAGTGCCAAGTCAGGTTAAAATTGATCGGGTAAGTCAGAGAATGAAGCGGCCAAAGAAAGACACTTTTATTCAAGTAATCAAGTGGGCTCGTCGCCATCGCCAACCGTCGTCGCAATATCGTCATAGTACAGGTTATTTTCTGCTATTTGAGTAATATATGCACTGAAAGAAGGTAAGACAATTTTATCGGTAGGTACCTACTATCTCAAGAAAAACACGACAAACTGTGAATGTTCAAGGCGGAAACTTATACTGAAAACATTTTTAATACTTATTATACAAGCGTCATGTTGGGTTATGTATGATAGTAACATATAATGGGCAATGGCCCCTTCTTGAACTGATATTATTGCGGCATGTACATTTTACAGTATATATATACATACACACAACTAACATAACAACAAGACTGGACTAATTAATTTCATTGCAAATATTTTTTAATAATTTTACCGCAAATATCAACAAATTATATAATAATATATGTATGTAGATAGGTATAGATGTAATTACTGTAAGTACTTGCCTTAATTTATTAGGGCAGAAAACTAATTTGGTTCAATCAAAAAGATTTTTATTTGACGTATTAAATTAGCAAAGAAAATTTTAAACAAATTGGCAGAAACTTTTGGCTAGTGGAGTGACAGTTAAAAAAAACATAAATGTAGATTATATACTAACCAGAAATTTCTCATTGATGTCGTAAGCAGAAAAAAAATATTCTCATTAACCTTGAACATAAAATCGTAATAACATTTTCATGGTCTCATACTTTTTCTGAGGGGTCGGCAAAATGAATTTCAACTTTAAAATAAATGAATAAAAATTAATATATAGGTAAGTGTACATTAGGGTGGCTCAAAAATGTATGGATTTGCACAAGTGTTAAAATGTCTAAATCCTCATTCGGAGTTTGTTAGCTAATGTTTAAAGTTCTATGCAAAATTTCAGTGAAATTCATTAATGTTTAGAGGTCGCTCAAATCGAAAATAGTGTTTTTTTTACTGTTTTAGACTTGCAGGAAAACTGTTTCAACATTTTTCTGTCATAACTTTTTAATTTGACAATTTTTCCTTGATTCTTTTTTTTTTAATTAAAGGGAACTTAGTTATGAACTTATTGCAGTGAAAGTCGTTTTAAAAATTAAATTTTTCTATTTTTTATAAAATTTTCAAAACGAAAATTCGGACCCGAAACTCAAATTTTTGATTTCGCGTTAGTTTTTTTGTAAGGAAAAGTAGCACGTAGGTGTACTTTTTCTACTATAACGTAATCTACAATCGATTATCTTCCAAACAACTACAACTTAAGGGGGTCATGTAGTGTATGAACTGTTCTCAAAATGCGATTTTCGAAGGTGAAGCCGTTTTACAAATTACAAAGAATATGTACCGGTTCATAAAAGTATAAACTTTTTCACTGTAACAAAATGATTTATACAAAAAAAAAACTTACAATTGTTGTTAAGACCAAGATGAACATTTAAGTTAAACAAAGTGAAAACCAAAAGTTCTGTATGGCAACACCATTTCGGGCAACCCCATTTAGTTCATTTTTGAAATTTTATTTACTATTTTTATGAAAACGCTGTCTACAAAATTTCAGCTTTCTAAGTAGACGCGTTCTCAGGCAGTGTCCAAATATGTACATAGTGAAAAATCAAAGTTTTGAATGGTAACAGCAAGAAGAGGATGCTCGATTTAGTACATTTTTCAAATTTTATTTACTATTATTATGAAAACACTATGTACCAAATTTCACGTCAACACGTTCTCCAACAATGCCCAAATATACCGTTAAAAACGAAATTTTTATATGGCAACCCTACGAAGGAGCTGGCCGATTTGTCCCATTTTCGAAATTAAATTCATATTCTTTTTAAAAAGCTCGTGTGCAAAATTTCAGTACTACAACTGAACGCGCTCTCGAGTTATCGTGCGGACGGACGGACAGACGGAAAGACAGACAGGCAGACAGACAAACAAACAGACAGGCGGACATGCAAAAATCAAAATAACTTTTAATATTATGCATGGATATCCAATCCAATAATTAGAAAAGAAGATGTCATTAGTACAAAGTCGTTACAATTTATGGGTCGGCACATCTTTGTAATTTGCGAAAATCCTTCAGCTTCGAAAATCGCATTTTGAAAATAATTCATACACTACATGACCACCTTAAGTTGTAGTTGTTTGGAAGATAATCGATTGTAGATTACATTATAGTAGAAAAAGTGCTACCGCGTGCCACTTTTCCTTACAAAAAAACTGACGCGAAATCAAAAAATTGGAGTTCCGGGTCTGAATTTTCGTTTTGAAAAATTTGTAAAAAATAGAAAAATTTAATTATTTGAAACAACTTTCACTGCAATAAGTTCATAACTAAGTTCCCTTTAATTTAAAAAAAAAAAAAGAATCAAGAAAAAATTGTCAAATTAAAAAGTTATGATGAAAGTCGATTGAGCGAGCTCTAAACATTAATGTTCCTTAAACCCCGGGCTTTGGAGTACCTGGTTCTTATCCGGGTACCTAGGTTTCACGGGTAAGAGTCGACCAACCCCGGAACTCGATTCTTTGGAATCGAATTGTTAGGAATCGATTCTTTGGAATCGGTTAATGAAGAATCGATTCCTCGGAATCGGGTATTAAAAAATTAATTTGGGTAATTAATATGGAAAATCAGGCTAAGCGCGACTCGGGTAACAGAATCAAATTGTTTTATTATGACTGAATTCACGAATTTAGTAATGTATTAAAAAATTAAGAACCTATTGTACCCGGATACCCGAGTAACCTTGGATCGAGTACCCGGGTAACCTGGAATCGGGTACCCAAGTAAACTTGGAGTCGAAAGTCTTGGAGTATCCGGGTACCAGATTCCACTTAAACCCGGGTACAAACCGGAGCATTACTAAACATTAATGAATTTCACTGAAATTTTGCATAGAAGTTTAAAATTACATTAGCTAACAAATTCTGTATATTTAGACATTTTAACACTTTTGTTTTTTTTTGAGACCTCAATGTACATGGCTATAACACATGATACAAGAATAACTAGTATGACCGACTTATCTGTCAATTGGATTATTATAATTATAAGTCATGGGAACAAAAGTCTTTCTATGAGTTTTGTCTCAAGTTAACAGATTATTTCCGATTGATGGCAACATTTAATCAAAAATGCAGCTATGGTAAATAGAAAATGAATTGACACTTATATAATAGAGGGGTGATATGATAATTGCATGTTGCAATCTAGTCCCGAAAAGCGGCCAACAATAGGACAACTTCTTAATTTTGAGTTTAAAAACAGTAGTCCGCTGCCTAAAAGTTTACCGGCATCTCGTTTAACAATGTGATCTCTTTGGAGAATCTTGACAGCAAGGGCAGCAGGAGAACACCCATAAATTGAAATAAATGTAATGGCAGTGAACGATACAAAACTGGACTCAACGTTCTTAAAGAATCACTTGCATGATGCTATTACGGCTTCAATATAGATGCCTATAGGTATAATGATCAATACAGGTAAGATGTGATTAATTTATATGAGCAACTATCAAATCTGATAAATACTAATCCTATTCAACTTGCCAGCAATCTAGGAGATGAAAACAACACTGAATCGAGCAGCGCATCCCCTTTTCTGGCTTAATTATGACGACAAGCACAGCTTTGAATAACAGCTGTGTAACGAAGGAATGGGTGCCATATTTAATGATACTACAAAATTAATTATACTGTCAAATGGCATAAAAGCTCACTTCATTGATACAGATGGAAAGGAAACAAACATACGTACATGACAACCGTTGAATAACCTTCAGTATTGTATTGTTATCGTATATCAAGCGTTTAAAAGATCTATTATTTTAAATATAATAATTGTAGTTTATTTATGGATGAGTTTCCAATTTAAGATGAATAAAACATATCCTCTCACGCCATTTTCTCGATTAATCGTTTTAACTACATCAGACATAGTTATTTTGCTGTCTGTATCATGGTCAGGTGACATAATTCTAGTCTTTACGACTCTAGATGTCGTTGTTTTTCCACCTCATATTTCTCCAGGACATTCTCCGTAAATATCTACACTGAAAGGAATAAGTTCGACTCCAGTAATTATTGTCCAATTCAATTTAACGTATTCCCATCGCGGAAATTGGAATTTCCTATCTAAATATATCCTCTATAAACTCCCTTTAGTATTTCTTCAGTTTTATATGCTGTGTCCACAATATTTCTATTGAAGAAACACCCATTTTCAACACAAGAGCTTGTCTTCTTTGCTTGGCAATTTGACAATTTGCCAATTACTTTTGTCATTGGCAATGACCTCTCCAATCGGCCATACCTTGTTATTTTTTTATCATGGCTATAACCTATATAAGTTACAATATTTTCTCACTTCTTGTTTGGTTTAAATTTCAGCTGAGTACTTTTTGGTACCTTGCTGTAGAATATCCTGACCACAACATCTTGTTCTGTCGTTTTTAAAGAAAACTATATTTTTTTATATTCGGGATGGTGCTGTGAAGTCAGATTTTTGCTTGAAAACTAATGGAAAATGTTATTAGTTTTAGATAAAAATAATTATACCTAGCATCAATAAGTTTGTTTACCATGGTTAAAATATGGTTATAAGTAGATATATAGGTGTAATAGGTCAAATTAAAGAGGCGAGTCCAGTTTAGAATAAAAACAAAAACAAAGTTATGTAGACCCCCTTTTTGTAAAAAAAAAAAAGTTAAACTTAGAAACAAAAGCAAGAAAATCCAAAATTTAAGATGAGGAGTGGGCTGGTGGGGCAAATGTTGGAAAGACCATGAAATGTTGCATACAATTAGCATTTGACGGTGACCGTACACCCTGTACTTTTTCAGATACAGGGTGTTTTATGATAACCAAGCATATTTTCATAATCGCCCTGTAAATTCGAAACGGTTGATATGTCCCCTCCCCTCCCATATAATTTTTGTTTAACTGCGGACCAGTATGGAGGAAACCAAAACCCTCGAGAATACTTTCCATGCCATGAAACAAAAATCTATATGTACATATGTGTGCGTTTTCTAAAATGTTCTATATTGATACTTATAGAAATGTGCCAAGCATTAACTTTATATATGCTATAGAGCCTAAGATACTATCCATACAGGAAAATAGTCTTCTAATAATTTAAAGCTTGGTTCCTTACATTCTCAAAGGCTTACCTTACTTAACAAAATTATAAAATGGTTTTGATTACAAAGTACCTTACCATTTTACGCTCACTAACTCTCAGCTGAGTAATAATTGCATGTGCGTATGTGCAGCCGGAGTCCGAATCTGTAGGCAGCTATATTCGATATGATCAGCCCACGGCATGACATCATGACGGCATAGCGTCATACACAATGATTACTCAGCTGAGAGTTTTTGTTTGAGGAATCGTAGTCATTTGGTTCAGATAACTTTTTTTAAATAATTTTGTTAGGAAAGTTATAAAAATCTTATTTCGGTTCGGAAGATAAGAAAGCAAGCCTAAGATTATCAGAACACCATTTTTCTGTATGAATAGTAGTTTAGGACGCAGGAGCTATTCAAATCAAACTTTTGTCAGTGTTACCTAAGAACACTGCAAATATTTTAGAATGTTAGGACTCTGTTGGGGCTCTCATGTGGTAACGAGGGAATGTGTTCATGGTTTTAAGTAAACGCACCCTGTATAGGCATATATATGAATGTGTGTGTGGGGGGAGGGGGGGGGGTGTATCCCAGCAAACAATTGAACGAAACTCCGCCGTAGCGAAATGAATTCGAAATAGAGGAAACACTCGTAGCTCGAAATCTCTTCGATTTTTTTTTTTTAACTTAAACGAAATTTTAGCAGCATGCACTAATTCCCCGAGAATTCGAAATTGATGAACCGCTTGTGGCTCGAAATCTCCTCGATTTTTTTTTATCATAAACGACGTTTTCAAACATGCCGAGATTTCCGAGAATTCGAAATAGACGCATCGCTTATAGCTCGAAATTTCTTCGATTTGTTTGCTATATATGTATATAGAAAT
The DNA here is from genome assembly GCA_963924295.1 of Dioctria rufipes. Classification (NCBI taxonomy): domain Eukaryota; kingdom Metazoa; phylum Arthropoda; class Insecta; order Diptera; family Asilidae; genus Dioctria; species Dioctria rufipes. Next base: position 67,941,645 of record OZ002741.1, read on the forward strand.
TACGATACAGCTCATATCAATTTCTGGAGAATTCGTTAAAACAAATATTTTCTATTCATGAAATTGTTCTTCGCAGGCATTCTAAGTTGAGATTTTATTGAGTGAAGTGCAAAGTGAAGTTTTACTACAGTGAGTATTTATTACTTATTTATTCGATATCGTATTTACTTAGTATTTCCAAAATGCCTTGCAAGAAAGGTCGATACCAGATCGTACTGATCGTACATCGAATTCAAAACGAACTACCAACACCTACAAGAACTTCGAAAGAAAGTCGAGCTAGCGAACCACTACTGTCGGGTCGTCAATACGATTCGATATCGTGTTCCGTTCTTTTCTCCTGCAATTCGTAAGCACGTCGCACGCGAATCCGACTTCAAAGCTTAAGTTCACCTAGTCGAATTGATTTACTTCGAATTCGATTCGATTTTGAATCGTAATGTTTGCAGGAATGTGGCAAATAAAGTTAATAGTTAACACTTGTATGTATTGTGTTTTTGCCCAATAGGCTTTAAAAGTGTGTCTTACAGAACTGACATGGACAGGCGGGCTAACGTTCGAACGATTCTTTTGTTCTTTCCTATTGAAACTTCTTTTCTACGTCCGTTCTACCCGCATGGCAACTTTTACAAATGAAATGAAATATCTAGTTATGTTCCTCAGATAAAAAAATAAAAAACTTCAACCAATGAATACGTGCTGTACTCAACCGAACTCTAGGTTGTAGCAACGTATGACCCGGTCAAGTGGTGTTAATTAAGCACAAGAAAGACAAAATGATGGCCACTCAAGTCAACTAAATTATATGTTAGTGCAAGGCAAATTTGCTTCAATCTACTTTCACAGAGTTCACTAATTGCTCTGATAGCTTACCTGATATACCTAATTAACTTTTAACATATAGATTTCTCCAGTTTCGATAGAATAATTTAGCTATGATTTGTCAAATCAATAATCGACTTCATCTCTCAGACTTCAGTTCATTTCATTCTTCCTCCCTTTGGCAACAACGGGTAAAAGCAAAAAATTACCACAAGGCAGAGTTCCAAGCAGTTTTATCGAAAAAAAATTCCAAAGTTGTACGCACTTTTAATTTCACTAATTTTACTAATTAGTTCAGAAGAGCTTTGATAAGGACCCAAAGAACAAAACCCGTAAATTAAGCTAAGCGGAGAAGCTAAGAAACACGTTAAATGACAGTTAAAAGTAGGGCGTGAACCGAACGAGGCCCCAGTACGTACTAGAATTAAAATCTATGTAGGAGACCGAACGGGCTCAACCTCTAAGCTAATTAACGCGAAGAGGATGAAAACAATGCTGGAAGAGGAAAGTTGAAGGGAAGCAGAAGCTCTCCAAAGATGAGAAAGCTTCTACACACCCGAACATAATTCTGATATGTATATATATGGAAACGGCGCGCAATATATACGCATCTCTGACACAGCCGTTCAAACAACCCTGACCTTTCGGTGGTAGACTGAACCTATCTTCGAGACTAATATGGAATAAAAGATAAAAGGTGGAATCAGAACGGCTCGCACTAATTTCAGACGTAACTCAATAGATTAGAAAAATAGCCTGTGATCCATAAGCTTTACCTCAAGACGTAACCGACATAATTACAGCAAATTAATTGTCAGCTTAATATGATTCAAAAATTCTTAACAAAGTCCGAGTTGCACTACTGGTCATATTATTATGTAAAATTGGAAGCAAGCTAGAAAATTCGATGTCGGTTTTATATATGGGAATGCAAACGGATTTACGTGGATTCAGTGCTAACTTGATTTAAAGCGATTTACTTGTTACTCAAGCAAAGAATCTATTGTAATCCAATTGGGTGCTTCCCATATATTTGCATGTATCAATATACAGGTGAATTGAGGTATATCTGTTTATTATATTGGATAAGTCGTTTAGGTTGAAAATAAATGGCCCGAGAATAGAACTCTGAGGTAAACCGCAACACATACTATGTATAACAGAAACTAGACAATGAGTCGCGAAATTTTACGGCTTTTTGTCTGAAAGAAAAAAAGTTTCTAAAAATTTGGACACATGTAAGGAAAAATAATTAAAACTGTAAAAAAAAAAGTAGGACAATTTCCTAAATTTAAGACACGTTTTTTCATAAAAATAAATGTCATTTTCTCTTATATGTATAAAGGGAAAATCAGGATGTAGGTACTTGCGCCACAAAACTTTTTGAATTGCCATCAATATATCATAAACTTTTTGGTCAAATTATATGATAATTGAACATACAATCTTTACGGTTTCATGTACCAATACCAAAAATATATATGTAAAAAATATAATTATTATACGTTATTAATTGATTTTAAATGAGCAAGTCGTTCGGTATTTTTACCCCTCTTGCCGGTGAAAAGTTCGACCTGTTGCAACCTGGTAAGAAAGAATAAAAAAGCGGAACCTATAAAGTTGTTATCGATATTTATTCATAACTATCATCGAATTCAAGACAAACGAGCATTCTAATTTAACATGATAGTCTAGCGTTATTTTAGTTGCATCACTTTAAAATGTTATTTTTATATTCACTTTTTGGGAAAATCTTTGTAGCCGCATTGCAATTCAGGTTGTTATTAATATTTAAATAGGTGGCTATAACCTTTAGTCTTTGTACCTAAGATTTACCCCCGCAGCACTTTTTACGCCGAACGGTACAAGAACATGTTTTTAAATAGAAAACAATGATAACAAAACTTTTAAATAGTATCAGAGTACTCACAAAGCCAATAGTAATATAAAGGTCCTTACTTTACTTAACCACGACGAGCACATTCAGGAAGAAACTAAAATGTCCGGCACGATGTTTTTTTGCCACTATTACATGTGCGCTCTTACCTAATGCCTAGCGACTGGCTACATATGTGGCGTGAATTACCACACGCCAAATGCATTCCTTGCATGTATGTTCTTTTTTTATTGCCATTTTATACTACGAGATATTAAAGGTGGCACTTCTTACTCGCGGCATTTTTTACCCCACCTATTCCACTTTTTCCAAGGTGGAGCTTTCCTTAATATTATCAAAAAATATCTGAGCTTGGTGGCACAAATTGTTGCCACTCACTTTAGGGAATTCTTTTTTACTGTGTACCCTAGATGAAAATAAAAGTGAAATAATAATAATGGCAATACCAAGAAGAGGTTGCCCGATTTAACCCAATTTCATACCCTAGAAAAAATCTCATCGGGAAAGTTTGTAAATCAATTTATAACGCATAGAAATAATTCTGATAGAGGTAAATGAATTGAACACCCACATGGATAATATTAAAAGTTATTTTAATTTTTGTATGTCTGTCCGAAGAAAGACGCTCACGATAACTCGAGTACGCATTCACCTATCGAGAAAATTGTCCAGCAAATTGCTTAGAAATAAAAATAAATCTTAGACCCAAGACGATGGCCTAAATCAATGTATGTAAATCTTTTCGATCGTTGTCGTTGTCAATTCATGCTATTCTGTAGCTGTTGCAGTCCGTCCCTTTGAGATCCTGAAGCTATCGCACAATTGTTCCAGATTTTGAATCAGATCAACTTTATTTTTATTTGTCTAAAATACGAGTACGAGGACTGCGCTGAAAGTTTTGAGAAATGAAAATACTAAACATTAAAAACGTGGAAAGCAGAAAATATTATCGTCCTACAGTTTTTTGTAACTTCCTGTAACTTCCTTCAGATGATTCAACCGAGGAAAAATGTATGCAAAACCGTTACAAAATGCATTTGGAAATAGGTTCCATCTAATGCGAGTGTAGCTCAAAAATGCGAAATGGTACATCACTTGCTGTTTACAAAAATGTGAGATCTACGGTGTCACCTATAATAAACTGCAGAGGTGCCTGCAGAAGGACGGACGAAATTTTTTAGATCTGGTTTAAAAGGATGGAAAAATGTATAGAAGTTCAAGGAATATATTGTGAAAAACAGTAACATTTCGAAAAACGTAAATGAAAATCTCAAAACTTTCAGTGCAACTTACGAAAAAAGAGAAATCAAGGTTTTAGAAGTTAAACTGACCGATATCTCAAAAACCGTTAGCTTTAAGAAAATGTTTTATAAAAGACATCCAAGATCACCAAAATATTTTCTACTAGTATGCTCTATAAATTTAATTATTAAGTCTCAGCTTCCGACTCAAAAAAAAAACATTGAATGCCACCTGAGACCTACCCTGCATTTAAATGCAGATTCGTTCACAGTAATACTAATTGGTTTCGTAATCGGATTTGCACTGTGTTCATGATAAATCACTGCAAAGTAATAATTGAAGTTATAAGCTACGGAACTAAAGCTTCTTATAAAAAAACATATAAGTTGCTGTTGCAACTTCGATCGCTAACCAGACCAGTGGGATTGTAAGATTCATGAACGGAATACGTAAGGATACAGTACATAGAAAATTCATTTAGATAAAATTGTATGTCTTCTTTTTGAATATAATAACTGCCAAAGAATATCCACCTGAAAAAAATTATATTTCCATTGGATCTCATTTCCTACTTATGTCTCCTATTTTATGTATAAAACAAAGCTAAAAAGGGTGCACCATAAAGCAATAAATAAGTTTAGTGCAAAAGCCATCCACTAGAAACTTAAAAAGTCATTGCAATTCAATTATCAATATTTACTCAATTAAATCAATTAGACTGTGAATCTCTAACTTCATTCGAAATTCAATAAAAAAAAAAGCAGTCTCATCTCGTTGAATCACTTTTAGATGGCATCACATATTGTTTACCTAGTCGTGTAACACTTCTAATTATTATTATCATAGTATAATACTACGGCAAGAAAAAAAAAAAGAAGTAACACCTTCAAACCTACATACCTACTAAATTTATATTCATAAAGCAATATCGCTTGTTGAATCAGCTGAAATGGAAAATTTTTCTTGGTATTGTTATCATCGTAGCACTGTTCTAGATATGGTCATATTTCTTTATGAGTTTTTATATTTAACTGTTTAGCGCCACTACTAAGTTCAAAGATGTACCTACATACATACATACATGCATGGCTGATAGTTGTAACATTTATAATGTTGCTGTGTTCTGTTTTTCGTTCAAGTTTACATCAAATTAAAAACATAAACATCCACACAGTGAATTTGATTTCTGTAACATCCCGGCGTAGATAAAAAGACGTTGGCAGACGTTGCTAATATGCCGTGACACGTCTGTCAACAATCCAATGCGAATGAATCATAACAAAGAATTAAAATTTAAATTCCCTGCTGAATGTTGAAGCACAAACAATCTCTGAAAAATGAACATTGTATCTCTAGTGGTCTGGTTGAGATGTTTTTTTTTTTTTTATATAAAAATGTAATCTATTAATTTAAATGTGCTTCCCTGTTTTCTTCTTAATACATGCATAAGTTCTTCTGGAAAAAAAAGCACAAATTCCGTCTAGTGATTTGGGTCACTATGTACATACGAGTATGTATAAATATTTTCCTTTAAAAAAAATCTGTGTGCTACCTCATACTAAAACAAAAATGGCAAAAGAATTGCAATTTAAAGGAAATATATAGATTTTTTTGGATATTAATTCCACAAGAATTTGTATTCTTTAACCCGCAAGGTCTTTAACATAGGTATACATATATGTATGTAAAAATAAAGAACGAAAGAACTTTCGACCATGAACTTATGCCTATCCTTCATTGCGTGCAGTTCCACCATAACTCCTAGTGTCATCAGCATAAATAAAACATTTATTAATATTTTTGCATAAGTTTCTACCAGTTGGTTCTACTATAGGTCAAAATGCCATTAACTTGCGAGTCTAGATGAACATAATATAAACATACATACATATGTATGTACACATGCGGCACTGTTCATGCACTCCATAATCAATATTTGTACTCGCATTTGTCCAGGATCACAAAAAAACAACAAAACGGTAAAGAGTTGAATGAAGAATAAAAACATCTGCTGCTGTGTTGTGAGTGAGCCAGTTTAGAGGACTCAACCAATCCTGCTATCCAAACAGAATTGAGTATCCTGTAATGGGAAGAAGTCAAAGAGGCTTGTTATGTTTATAAATTCTTTTGTAGCAGTTCCATTTCAACATAAAATATTTTTCACTTAGCCGGTCCTTATAAAACGATAAAAATTAAGTGAAAATTACTTTGGTATTAGAATTTTTTTTTAAGGCGGGGGACGAGAGATACTAAGCACAGAAGCCAAGGCGGCCTATTGTGCTAAGCTGCTAAAAACCTTCTCACCAAAACTTTCCAGTCCTCTTAATGAAGCACATCAGATCTAGGTGAGGCAACTTTTTCAGCTCATCCACAGATAGGAGAGCATACCTAACCGTATCTAGCCTGCTCCAGGCAAAGACCTGCGATAAGCATACAAGAAGTGTTCGGTTGTCAGAGAGCATGAGACAAACGAACACTTCAAACAGGACAGACAACAGCTCCCATTCTTGTGAAGCGCTCTGTGGCCGATGATGATGCCATGCCAACGACAATTCTCCATCTGTTCTTCCGATCTCCAAGAGAAAGTCAAAGAAATTCCTATTAGGCCCATTAAGAAAAAGTTTTGCACACTTGCAAGTGCTTAGGTTCGTCCATCGCTACTGATGTTACATTCATTCATTCGCTTTGATGAGAGAACAGATCACCGAGATGGCAACGACTACAAAGGGTTCCGGCCCAAGGAAGGGAGAACCAGAGCCAACCCTGGCTAGGAGGTCAGCCCTCTCATTCCCCACGATCCCCATGTGCCCAGGAGCCCACTAAACGGACACCTTGTTGTGGATACACAGCTTATCCACGGACATCCTGCAACTCCCCAGTAATTTAGATGTTATCCGAGGGCCACTGAGAGCCATCAAGGCTGCGTGACTATCCGAGAGGATAGCAATGTCTTTTCCCTTGATTTCCATATCAATAGCTATTTTCGTTGCCATTGCGATGACTTCAGCCTGAGAGACAGTGGTGTGCCTTCTAAGTGAGTACTCCAACCCAATGTCAGGTTCAAGAAAGTAAACACCCACACACCCCACACCGGCTACCTGACTAGTGAGAGAGCCGTCGGTGAAAATTTTTAGATCGGCCAGGGAAGGCTCGATAAGGCACTTCCCTCAGCCCATGATTAGCTTTCAGGGAAAACGACAGAAAAGCGACACCCAAAACATACCTCTGATACCCGTCGCATCAAGTAGCATGCGAGCCAGAGAATTATGTTCCCGTTCCAGTCCACACGCCAATGAGCAATGGGAAAAACCAATCCAGCCGTCCTTACAACATACCCATTAGCGCAATCGACACACACCATTTCGGCATCTGCCTGAATGACGATATTAGAATTAGAAATATACATCACAACATAAAATTATCCAAATTACGCAAGACTATTAACACGCACATTACACTATTATGGATGAAATAAACGCTTTTGTTCTAAAATTCTTTCAAGAATTTCAAGCAGTTTTATGCCCTTTAGTTCCGAAAACTTTTTAATACCGTTTAAAATAGCGTCGAACATTTTTCCAATATGTGTGAAAATTATTAGAAGTTTTTATAAATAGGAAAGGTTGTGTAATTTGATTGATTGATTGTTGTAAAATTTCAGCACATTTTAAAATTACTGTAACCAAAATATCAGTTCGATAATTCACTGATATTATTATTAATTTCGGGGTACATACACATATATTCAACCGGAAAAGTGGTGTAGAGTATATTGTCTCTCTGTCAAATGAATAGAAGAATACTCTCGGCACATTGCCGTTCGGTTCGCTTGCTTCAAATTTACAATCTTGTACCGAGTCATCTAATCCAATGCGCCAAAAATTGTTTCGATTACAGAAAAATATCGAAAGAAATGGTGAATTCTTTTCAACAAAACCAAACAGACACTGAACTGAACCAGAATCTGTCAGATCTACACCGAACTTTGCCCTGTCTCGAACGGGGACAAGCTGAAAAGAATGCAAGAAAGTAGAATATACGAAAATGTTCGTCCTTTATGAATTTAATAAAAAACTAAACCACTTCAATAAAATAATTGTATTTTCACAAAATGTCCACACATCCCCACTTTAATTACAAATACTTTCCATTTGACGTTTAGCTCCGAACCGTAACCACAGGTTTTCATGGAACAAGAAAGTTCAAAACCGGTGCAGAAACTAAGCATAGAATCGCTGTGAAAAGAACATACGTGTGGAACCAGTTCTGTGTCAGCGTGGTGAACAAAACACTTTAGTTTTAGGAACGGAACAAGTTACGGTTCAGTTCAGGCGAAAAGACTTCATCATATAATAAGCAAAAGTAACAAAAACTAAAAAAAAAATGAAAAATCTAAGCACATTAAGATACAATATAATGCCACGTTTACATGTAAGAACTGCAATACAAAAAACTTTGGGTCCTAAAAGCAGTAAGAATATACAAAAAGGTTAGCATCCTAATCGCACGATGGTCATCCAGAGAGCATCCCATTAGATGGGATCCCCCTCAAGTGTTGGACGTGATCAATGCATCGAAGCTTGAAATACAGTCGTTAAAAGCTACATTAAGCCTGTGAAAGCATGAGCTAATGAGCTTGGGAAATATTACGCTACCAAAATAAAAGTACGGAAGAAGAACTTCTTTGACCAGTCTCGTACGCATATCTCTCAACATTATATCAACTGATATGACTAGAGCTGACGAAGTCCGTCATAAATTTTCCTCAGAATACTATGGTCACAACAGCGGAAGGTAGAATTGATTACTACTCCCACATTCTTGACGCGATACATTAGGTTAACTTTGGCGATATTCTATAGAAAGAGAGTAGAAAAATTTAGATAACCCCAAGAAAGTCATTGATGTTGGAATTAACGTTGTTATGAAGGACCATGTATTGAGACTTGCAAGGATTCAGCATGAATTCATTTCATCATTTATGAGTGCTAGCAAATCCTCCATCAGTCTAATTGCTCTACTGATATAAAGCTGCATATTGTCAGCATACAAGTGAATTTTCAGGTTTTCAACAATATTAGGGAGATCATTTATAAAAGCACTACATAACAGAGGTCCCAATATAGAACCTTGTGGTACTCGAGATGTACAAGGCGTTCATTTTCGTAGTAAATTGTCAGATTCTGAAGAAGAAATCTTGCCCTCAGAAGGCGAACAGTAATCAAATAAGTTTTATTTTTTAAATAAAAACAAACAAAAATTATAACCATAAATAAGAAGAACAAAAACTTAAAACTGAAAGCGCAGATTGCATGCAACGAAACAGAATGGCAAATGATTCATTTTCGTAAATAAATGAGAAGGGGCGGAGTTTTCGCGTTTTACTATCATAAAATTTTCCTGCGGTTTTGTAAAAACTGGTATTTGCTGAAATATTGTGAGAAATATCCATTGTTTTTTATAGCATAACAAATGTTTGTTGGTGTAATTCCTATGATATTTGAACAGCACGTGCTTCTGTTTACATTCGTTTTGCTCTGAAGAGATTAAGTGAGAGAAACTCATGCTGGACTCTCTGATATTTTCGGGAAAGATGAGAATTTTATTTGACAGCAATTTATAATCTACATTTCCTTTCAGCACACCTTGGTCAAAGCGAAATTTATCTTTATCTTAAAAAATTTAGATAGTGTGACCCGATCTACATTATTAGTTTCAAAGGATTTTGGAGATGTTCAAGAAGATTTTGCCGTTCGGGTTTATCCTACATTCTCTCGATTCTTGTTTTTGACACGTTGTCTGAATCGCGATACAATAATGTATAGCCAAGTTCCTTTCACCCAGACTGTGTTCAACTTTTGGCTAATAGCCGGCTATAGCCAAATTGGCTTATGCTCTGGAGGTTATAAGCCAAGTATCTTGACGCTTATTCGAGCTGGCTATAGCCAAAAGTTGAACACAGTCCCATTAATGCAAAAGACGAAAGTATATGACATTATTATTTGTTTCTTTCTAAAAAAAAACACGAAAAGTTTCCAATTTCCTTCGGCTGTGTCCTATCTCCTTATTAGGTTATCTTTGCCCCGGCACTATATTGGCAACTAAGTTGGAGACAATGTCGCATTTAACCCTTTATTACTACCCATAGTATCAACCCTGATTTTCCTACCCTGGGGTCGAGAAAGACCCCACTGTGAAATTAGCCGATTTTACTAGGGAACTCGAAAGTTTTTTTAAGTATGAAACTTTCAATAATTTTTTGTAATATATTGAGCAGATGTATCGCTGGGCAGCTGCCGCATTGCGAGTTGATTTTTCTATCTTTTGATCGTGGACAGAAAGCGCACCTTGCACTCTTTCCGCGAGGAACTTCGAACTCTTCAACATATCTTTCCTTTCCAATTATTCCGGCAATCCTGTTCTTAAGCTAGGTAGGCAAAGTGCTGCGTTCAAAACGTTCCTCTAAATATGGTCTTAGAAATCTTAACGCTAAATTAAAAAACAAAAATGCGTCTTTTTTCACCAGATTCTTTGCTCCTTGAGTTTGGAAGACGTAAAGGTATAAATGAGCTTATTCCTACAACATTTAAAAGGGCAATAAAATACACACATTCGCCACCGGTATGTCTTTCTTGACACACTATATTTGTGACACAATTGGTTAAAAGTGTCCAGATACTACTTTACACTAAAAATATGTACAAATTGCGAAAAACATTGTAAACTTTTCTTTACCTTACGTATTGGGTTTGGCTAGTTTGCCCTGAAAAAATGTCTGGAATTTTCAGTTGCGGTAATTCCCACCCTGGGGTCGTAAACGACCCCAACCCCTTTATATTTTTCAGAAAAAGGAAATCAATTTTTTTATATTGACGCCGAATGAACTTCAGTTATCAGTTAAAACAATGAGTGATGAGAGTTTTCAATATTTTTTAGAGAAAAACTTAAATGAATTATTTATGTTTATGTTTTCGACCCTGGGTAGTAATAAAGGGTTAAAGCACAGTGAACGCGATGTGACAAATGTGTTTGACAGCGGTCACTGATTTATATATTGTGAAGGAATTGACACCAAGGATAATTATAAAAAAAATAATATAGCTTATGCGGTTTACTTAAAATTGAAAAACATAAAGAAAAAACTAAAAAGAAAACAGAAGAAGAAGATGAGATTGCTATACATGGGACGAAGCTTTTCGCACAGCATAAATTTTTCCCTTAATAATAATAATTCTAATAATTCCTGCTCAAAACTCATAATTTCTCAAACTAATTAACGAAATTTATTTTATACAAGTTTTTAATAACTAGTTGTTTATTTACTCTTATCTTTTAATTTACTTTGCTTTATAAAAATAACCAAATCCACATAACAAGAATGTCAATTATTCACTGTCCACACAGAAATGTCAATTATGTTGGCGACCAATTTAATTTAATTTGTGCCGCTCTCACTGTGTTTTGGCCTTAACTTTCATATTACAGATGTTTTAACGAAAAAAAAAAAAAACATATATGGTAGTATACGCACATAAGAAATGAGCTATTCAGCTCATTCTCATGTTTTTTAAAGGTGTAGTTAAGAAACTACTACCATAGATGGCACAAGAACTAGATGTCGCATGCCATAGCAGAGCAGAGTATACAGATTGTGAAATGGGTAGTGCATTCTGGAATGGACCATAACATGTTTTAGAGCATCCCGAAAACAAATGTATACATGTATACATTTGATCGACTTCCTCAATACTTCAGATACGAAAAAATATGAATCATTCAACGTATACATCATTTCAAATGTTGTGGTCCATTCCGGAATGGACCACCCAGCCATATAAATTTTGTATACTTTTTTGGTACTTCATGCGACATCTAGTTCTTGTGCCATCTATGCTACTACCTATTCCCTACATTTTAGGGAAAAAAAGCCTACTTGTATTTTAGGGATAAAAACGTAAGCTACGTTTTCCAAGGTGAAACTTTCCCTAATCTAATCGAAAAATACCTAAGTTTTGTGGCAAAAATTTTTGCCATTCCCTTTTTTGCTATAGTAAAAAACGAAATGTTTGTATGATAACTCTACGAAGGAATTACCTGATCTGTCAACTTAAATCTATATTATTTTTAAAAAGGCCGTGTGCAAAATTTCAGCTATCTAAGTAAATTCGTTCTCGGGTTATCGTAAGGACAGGCAGACAGACAGACAGACATGCAAAAATCAAAATAACTATTAATATGATGGATGGGTGTCCACTACATCTTGTTCTACCATCATTATTTCTGTGCGTTACAAACGGAATGACAAACTTAGTATACCCTATAGACTTCATCTAGGGTATAAAAATATTCACTCGTACAAATACTCAATGGAGCTGTTGCTAGTTGCCAAAATGGCAAATACGTAAAATTAAATTGAGGTGAAAGGCAAACGCAAAATCTATTCACCACAATTTAAGGGTACGTGATTACACTTAATTGGCGATTTAACGATTTTTTTCTGCATACTTTATGAAAAACCCATAACTTATGATTATGGTTCTACTGCAATGGTTGATAGGGCGATAGGCATTACTAATGTATGTATTTATAGGCATTATTAATTTACGTATCAATAGTAGTGAAACCGAACAGAAAAACTTGCTTTCCAATGGAAGAATGTACTCCTTTATGCATATATACGAACCCAGGACAATTTATAGACATTCTTTTACGTTTAAACAATTTTACTTATAATGTATTTAGATAAAACTCTGGCAGGTACTTCAGAGGCCATGAAACAGATACTCCCACTAATACATGATAGCCCAAAAGTGGTCCGAAATACTATCGGTAGTCCTGAGGCAAGATAGAAGTTTTATTTTGAAAAAGAGACTGATGATTATACATACATAATTATATAAATTGTCCTAATGACTAAATTATTGTTCATATACTGAAAAATATGGTTTTTCAGTTATTTTGAGCTTAATTTCTTAGCTTTCCACAGCTGTGGTCTAATTTATTTACTTTTTTTTTTAACAAAATTATAAAAAAAACTTAGTTAAAGCGAAACACTACAAATTAAAGATTATTCTAAAGCAAATTTTATTTCAGTTTAGTCAACTTTTAATCGATTAGGTATATTGCTTATCGATAAAAAAAAACAATAATCGACGTTGGAATTAGGCTCACCACAAACAAATATCCATTTGTTTCATAGATATCTCGGAAAGTGTTTATATATTTTGTTTCTTAGCATTTATTTCCTAAAGTTTTGTTTTCATAAGATTTTAAGAATAATGATCGTTATTATCAATCAACCAAACCGTTATTGTTTTCCCGATAGTTGCACATACCGTATTTTATGGACATTTTAATCATATCATAAAGCAATAGAAAAAGGTTTCTCTTCAAACTTACCTTGGCTGTCGATCTCCCCGATTTTCCCTTCCTTCTCGACGCTGCATACTGAACCCACACAGATCTTGTTTCTTAAAGCAACCAACACGCTATTGTTGTTGCGTTATTCAATAAGTATTGTGCAAAACAATACGCTTTTTCGCCACTATATTTGCGGCTATTTTTCTCCGTAAGGACAGCAGCTGCTTCCAAGAAATTAAAATACAAACACGCACATGAAATTGCAATACACTACAAATTCCGTTATAACTATTCTTCCTTTCCACAATACTTTTGTTTTAATAATGACGTAATTATAGTTATATTATTGCAATAAGATCCGCGCGATATTTACTTATTTTGCCACTTTCCGGTTGAATTGATCTTTAGAAGACACACAATTCTTAGAATTAAAGGTAGGAGGACGTGAAGACGAGTAGTAACAAGGCAAATCCAAAGAAAATGAAGATGCAACTTTCCTGTCCCAATTTTTCATTTGAACACAATTTGTAGGGAAACTTGCAGGTATTTTTAACCAGTTATTTACAATATTGTTCTACTTACAATTTATGTTAAAGCATACATGTAAGTATAAAGAAAAATTCACTGTCGTTGGTATTAGAAAAAAATATTTAATTTTAATACTATCCACTTGGAGTGAAAAAAAAAACACTTAAGCGCGCGACTGAATAACGATGACAAATTATATAGCAATTTTCCGATAACAACAAAGGAAATACAAACGCACACACAGTGTAACACTAATATGGAAGTTTAAAGCCGATGCAATATTAAAATTGTTGATGAATTTTTTTTTTCTTTTTAAATATTTTAACGTGTAAAGAAAATTGTAGTTTCCCTTCTTCAACTAAAAAAAAAAATGAAGAAACACAAGACGGGCAAGTAAGAATCTGAAGAAGAGAATTTTAAATTTAGGCTGCAAAGACGGTATAAGTCAGCAACGATGACATATTGTTTTTGACATTAGAAGATTTCTTCAGTTTTCACTTTGTTTCCACCGACTCCTTTGAGCACAATTAAAAACTTATTTATTTTTTGCACGATAGTTAAGTCTCACACACTGCTGTCGCTGTTCTTGTATTGATGGCACCTTTAATAAATATTTGTTGCGAATCGTTACTTTTATGAAATTGTACAATATTGTGCTGATTTTCTTTAGAAATAATTTAAAATTATTTGTCTAGCTGCCACTTTGTTGATATTGCCCAGAAAAATATTTTCCATGAAATTTACGACATTTTGTGAATGTCCATGTATCAGTCAAATCTGAAAAAGAAAAAAGTTATTAAGTGAATTTTTTTTAAATTTTTGATTTTCTGATTTTATTTTATATATAAGTTGGTATAAAATCAAAACAATTCTTTTATTCATCGCTGAGCTAGAAGAAACATTAAAGAACCGAAAGGTCATTTTGTCTTATTAACCGGGTTATATTCAAGTTAATTCATCAAATTATGGCACTTTTTCAATATAATTCGAAATGTCTAAAAATCTTAGGTCTTAAAAATACATACATAATGGCTCCATAACATGTGAAAGCTATTGCTCACAATTCCCCACCTTAAAAAATTGCAACAATTTAACGCCCATCAAGTGAACTGAGTATTCCTTGTGATATAATAAAAAACAAAAACGGTCAAGAACATGTGAGGCTCGCGCAATCAGGCTTTCGTGACAGAACTTTATCAACGAACAGTCGATCAACTGAATTTAAGTATACATATGTATATTTAAATTTAATCCAAATTTCCCTATGATAACTGAAAAATATTCAAACAGTCGGACGCAAGAGAAATTTTATAGAGTTGTCTTATAAGTTAATATAAAAAAAACATTTTTCCAGCAACTATGGGACTGAAATTTTTCTTTCATCTATGACTCAATGCCTACTAACCCTGATAATATCAAAATTTTAGGTTTAGAAAACTAGAGGATCAAGCGAAACTGTATTTTTTCGCACCAATTGACCAGAAAACTTTAATTTTTTTTAAGCCTTGATTTAAAGTAAGTTCTTTCAAGTTTTAAAAAAAATTCTTTCTGGGGCCTCAACCCATCTCCATTAAAAATTAAAGCAAATATATTTAATAATCTTTGACGGTCGAAATATGTGCGCCTCATGAAGACGACGTATTTCAGGTAAGTTTAAGTCCTGGAATTAAACCAGAAGTTTCTGTACCCCAAAATACATGCAGTGAAAAAAGGGAAGAGACTCAAATATATTAAGATAAGTGTTCAAAATATTTCCTTGTTTACGCCTTTGTGTACCCATTTTTTTTTTTTTTAATGTGTCAGTAGCAGTTCACAATATTATTTTCTTTTAAATAATTTCACGAAACCCCCCTTCAAAAATATTTCAGTTTTACTATTTCCATGAGCATAACGAAAACATGAACAGAATTCTACCACATAGTGGGAAATGTCGCAATTCTTCAGGCTTATTGCGCTTCCTTTAGTTAGGTGTTTAAAGGAGCTAACTCCCGGATCATAAAGACGCAAACACATAAATGAAGCTCCCGGAGTTATAAGAGCCATGACTCTGACAACAAGCACAGGAGTTTTCTTCTTTAAACTCCTCTTCATGTTGTCGGAGTCATGGCTCTCAAGACTTCGAGAGCTTCATTTATGTGTTCTTTCTTGCATACTCGTTTATGATTGGAAAGCAAAAAAAAAAGGATCCACTATTTCCCTGACAACATAATCACTTAAAATAAGTGCTTACTGCAGATATTGCTTCTATACCTATTTCTAAGCCTTAGCAAAAGGTAAAAAAGGTAGAATTTTTAAGACCGATTCTTATGACATCCTAGGTAGATGAATGCCCCCACATGTAATTTCATATCGCCAATCACCCATCTGTGCAAAATTCATTTTTGAGCAAGGTTTTCGTATATATTTGTCGGACAGTAAAAATTAATATAACCAATTTTATAGCATTTCATATTTATTTTCCACGTCAACCTTTTGGGCGTTACAGGGTGATTAAAAAAAAAAGCTTTTCATAAAACACCCTGTAACTTAAAAAGTACATAAGGGGGTCCACATCAGGTTGAGGAGTTACAGGG
Organism: Dioctria rufipes; assembly: GCA_963924295.1. Classification (NCBI taxonomy): domain Eukaryota; kingdom Metazoa; phylum Arthropoda; class Insecta; order Diptera; family Asilidae; genus Dioctria; species Dioctria rufipes. Next base: position 67,958,064 of record OZ002741.1, read on the forward strand.
TGATTAAGAAAAAAAGCTAGATTTTCATAAAACAGCCTGTATCTTAAAAAGCGCTTAGCGTAAGGTCACAGTTAAGAACTCATTGTATGCATAATTTTATGGCCTTTCCAGCCCCGTACCCTTCTCCTCTCAGGAGTTATTGGGGTCTAAAATAAAAATTTCGGATTTTCTTACCTTTTTTACTTTGACCTCTATTTTTTTTTTTTTGCAAAAAGGTCGTTAACATAATTCTTTTTTATAAAAACTATAGACTCTCCTCTTTAATTTTACCTATTACACTCTATGTCCTCATTGTAGCCGTTAGAGAGTTATTAGCTCACAACCTATTCAGGCCATACAGAAATTAGACGATTTTTTTTTAAAATTACGATTTTCACTTACTAAGGGAACAAATTATTTTTAAAAAACAGATTTGAGAATAGTTTAAGAGCTAATAACTCTTTAACGGCTACAGTTAAGACATAGAGTAGAGTTTACAGCTTATAGTTTTTATAAAAAAAAAGTTATGTTGACGACCTTGTTGCAAAAAAATAGAGGTCAAAGTAAAAAAAGGTAAGAAAATCCGAAATTTTTATTTTAGACTACAATAACTTCTGTGGGGAGAAGGGTACGGGGCTGGTTGAGGAGCCGTTGGGAAGAAGAAGTTCTGCATATAATGAGTCCTTAACTGTGACCGTACGCTTTTACTTTTTAAGATACAGAGTGTTTTATGAAAAGCTTTTTTTCCTAATCACCCTGTAACTCTCAAACGGTTGCTGTGGACCTCTCATGCCACACAATTTTTTGTTCATCTAGGTGAGTATTATCAGCTCCTTCTCTATGGACCACCTAAACGGAAACATCCTGTATAGTGTAAAACGAAATTTTTGTATGGCAACCCTACGAAGGAGTTACCCGATTAATCCCATTTCGAACTTAATTTTACTTTTTTTTAATAAGCAAATAATGCAAAATTTCAACTATCTAAATAAATGCGTTCTCCAATTATCGTGAAGAAGGATAGACAGACAAACAGACGAACGGACGGACATGCAAAAATCAAAATAACTTCTAATTTTATGCATGGGTGTCCAACCCATTTTGCCCTACCAGCATTTTTCTGTGCCTTACAAACGGAATGACAAACTTAGTATTTGCCCTATGATTTCATCTAGAGTACAAAAAGGATAGGCTATGGCCAACGGTGGCTCTCAAATCCATTTTTTTTTTTATTATTTCAGCATTTTCACTAAATCTTTTTAAATGAAATAACTATGTAATTTTTTTATAACATACAATCCATGTTATGTTCATTTTAGTTTTTTTGTTAAACCTACAGAAACGCAACTCGCGTGCGCACCTTATCAATAGTTATTCTTACTAAGAAACGCCAAATAGGTTTTTTAGGTGACAATCTTTACGTAAAAATTATCTCAGATATTCTACATCAACAGAATAATTTGTTAGGCGACAATATTACATACCATGATACAAAGATTAACAAGGTATGGCCGGAAAATCTTCCAATTGATTGCTTGACTCCTTTGGCGACAAATGTCAGAAATTTGTTCGTCTCAATTTCAATCGTCCTTTCATAGTGAAAATAATTTTCTATTTCTAAATTTCTTTGCTTTCCCACTAGCACATAATTACTTTTCCCGAAGTGATTTAAACGAAGAAACTAATATTTTATTAAATATTTTAATATATTCAAAACTTATTTCAGTCAATAAAATACGAAAAACTCAAAACAAATTCGCTGGAAATGACAGTAGGCTCCTCATGACGTAGCAACACAAAAAATTCCTCTCGAATCGGCCATACCTTGTTATCTTTGTATCATGATTACATACAAACTTTTTAAGAAACGTAAAAATATACTATTCAAAATTCCCGCAATAAACCCTTCAAGCACACTCGAAATTTTTGAAATAACTATAGGGTCAGAGAGGCAAAACATTCCAAATTACTGTCATGTTGCGGGATATTACATAATTAGGACTACCATGATAAAATGAAGGGAAATTTTCAATTTTATTCTAAAAATTAATTCTATACGTAGTTCTAATTAAGTTGTTGCTAAATATTCAGAAAATATTTAAGTATTCAATTTTTCTCGTTTCAAATTTAAAACTACGCTTCATATGTAATTACAACTACAATGCGTAATAAATTTTTGTTTTTTATAAGTAAAGTAAGAATCTTAAGAATCTGGACGAGTATAAAAATCTGTTTCTGCACGAAGTTTTATATCATGTAAATAATTAAACTTGAGAAATAAATATTGCGAAAATTCTCTGTACTCTGTGTACTTTTTTTTTTAAATCAAATTAAGAGCTCCAACAATTTATGTGATGGGCATACAGTTTTAAAGTTATTAATACAACTTTTTAAACTTTGAGAATAAGCGTAAAAAAATATTCTTTTAAGTAACTATATTGGCAACCTTTATCGATTATTATATAATTAGGCAGACAGAAATACGAAAAACAGAGGTACTGTAAGATACTTAATTTTTCTTAAGGAGCGGCAATTTTGGAATCATAAAAAATTAACAAATGAGTAACGGAATAGGTTTCTAGAATTGTCGACGACGAATGCATTATAATTTCCTAAATAAAGGATCAAAATATTTAATACCCTGATGTCAGAATACCTCAACGATTGTTTCGTTTTATTATAAATTTAGTTGCTATAGCCAGAATAAAGCCGCCACTTTCACATCCCAGGTAGAAACGCGATTTACCTATCATACCGGTCAAGTATCTATGCACTAATACAAATACCTGAATAATACTTGGTCTAATATGAATCATTCCTACATACCTTATAAGAACATATTTCAATGAAAGGTGGTCTGGATACGCAAATTTATATACATATTTTTTCATGGTTGTAATGCATTTAATCTCATTTAAGATTTCTTTTTAAATTAATAAAAACCAATTTTTAGTATTTTTTTTTTTTTTTGTTGTGGGTGGAACCATACTTCAGTTATATTTTTCCTATTAAGCCTAGTACGCTGTTCAAGCGAAAATTTCGCTTGCATTCTGGGCATATAATTCTACACCGAAAAAATTTGTGGAGAAAATGTAAAATCACCAATTAAACTTGCATTAAACTGACTGAAGTAATACACGTAAAATCACAAATTACATGTATGTGCCAAAGCGCCAAACTTCAAAGGGTATATCTGTCAACTTTTCCGTGCGAAATATATGTCTGGATATATAAATCGCTGCGGAAAAATGTCTCCACTTCATATTAGCGAGATCTGCATTCCATGACCTAAACACTGATTTTTTCTTTCGAATAGCATACTACTTTACGAAATCCCAAACCGAAATTTTCGTTGCACTTTTCGCCCACATTTTTTTTACACAGATATTGTATAGGAAACGAAATTTTCGCTTGACCAGCGTACTAGGCTTTAGCTAAAATAACTTTTTTTTTTTTAATATCTGGTAGACTTTTTTATCACGCATTACGTTGTGTAATTTTTCCGCGGAGTAAATTTATTAATTCTTGTTTCAATTTCTAGATATAAATTTACTAAATTCTTTTATTAAAGTAACCTCAGAGAAGCCAACAAAGCTTATTTGTTGATAGCTTGGCATATTGTTGTGCCGGATGTCCATATGGAGAAGGAAAATTTTTTATAAGAAACTAAAAAGAAGTGCTTAAATTTTTTGATCACGATAATACAAAACTGCATAAATTGATCGCTCAGGTTCCTGACTATAGCACACAGTACAACTGAACGTTGTATTGGTGCAGAAAATAGGTTGTATCTCTACCAAATCGAATGATAACTGTTTTAGCAAAACTGGGAAATGCAACACATTATTAAAGCGTAAAATAATATACTTAAATTTATCTTTAAACACAGAATTTTTTTAAATACCTTAAGCTGTCCTATCTTTCTGATGCATCCTTTTTTCAGGTAAATACGAAAAATTCCTAGAATATTAGTTAAAGGGGCCATTACGTTCAACATTCTCAGCATTCCTTGCATGTACATACTTTATGGCACACAATAAAAGTTATTTCTACTTCTTATCGGTTTTGAGAAATGAGAAAATTTCAGTTTCAGGGGTGTCTTATCATTTTGACGGGGAGTGTAGATACTAGCATAGACGGAACCAGAACTAGATATCGCATGCCATACTAGAGCAGAGTATACAAATTTTGAAATGGGTAGTGTATTCTGGAATGGACCATAACATGTTTTAGAGTGTGCTGAAAGCAAATGTTTTTATAATAGCAGTTTTGTATACATTTGATCGACTTCTTCAACACTTCAGATAAGAAAAAATATGAATCACTCGACGTATACATCATTTCAAATGTTGTGGTCCATTCCGGAATGGACCACAAAGCCATATAAATTTTGTATACTTTTTTGGTACTGCATGCGACATCTAGTTCTTTTGCCATCTATGATACTAGTCTTTAATGTCCTACATTATAGCTACCACCAGTTCAGGAGCAAGATGTTGGAGCTATCAAAAGTTTTGATTAGTACCTACTCGATTTATGATAATTTGTACTGTGGTTATTTTTAATGAAGGATGCTGTGATAAACCGAAAAATTACAATTAGATAGGTATGTTGTTATTATTACATAGAACATAAGATAATTGGTACAAACCGATTAAAGAACAAAATATAATAGTATCTCGGCCCGCCATTGCAGTGTCATAACAGGATACCTACCTACAACTTTCTGTTTTGCTACCTCAATTATCAGCACCAAATATTCTATGACAAAGGGAATAATTTTAAAAATTTATGAAATATAAGGAGAAATGCTGTTCAAAGAAAGAGCACAAAAATGTTTTAGAAGCGTTAATTTCTTGTTGGAACATGATCGTAAACATAAACTGCCAAGCCAAGCAGAATTTCCAATTAGATAAGTTGTCGAAAATGATACACATCTTGCCAGAAATCAGTGAATAAAGGCCATTGATTGCTTTAACCAATGTTATATATATGTATAAAAAAAAAAAAAAAAAAACAGGATTTATTGTTAACAGTAAAGGAACTTGTAATACCGAGTAAAACAAAGTCAGAGGTTCGCAGTTTTTCCGAAATTTAGCACCACTTCCGGTAACAATTAGACATAATGCAGTGTTGCCATCATCTCGATTCAATTAGAGAAATTTCATCATAAGACCGCACACATATTTTTCCTTTTTTGTAAGCTTGAAACCTTCGTGGAACCGCTTCAGTACAAGCGATAGTTTTGAAGTTGATTACAGTTAAAACATAAAAAAGAAACACTTAAGACATTTTACAGGTTAAAGTACCTATAGGCATAATATGGCTACATTTCTTCGTTTTAGCTGCTAAAATGATAAAAGCATACCTACAATAATAATTATTGTATAAACAACACAAGGCAGTCACGAAATTGCAAATAAATAATTGAAAAATGGCAGCACTACAAGAATAGCAAGAAACGTATTTCTCTCAGCGGAGACACATCCCTCCTCATTATTTTTAGTTACCCCTACAATCGCCACACCACACCAACCAGGCACAAGCATCACTGCTCTCTCCCATTCATATACATATTCCGGCACGACTTTGCCTTGCTTGCCATTTCCATTCCATCCAAAGCTTTGCAGGCAGGCTGGGGCTGTACTCTGCAGGAGAGAAGGTTGACTGAGCGAGTGTGAATTAGGTTAGTTTCACACACACTCGCACCGGACGCAGCTGTAACCGTACTCTACAATTAAGCCTCACTCTACTCAACTCAGTTCGATGACAGTCAAGAAAAAAAGGACAGCGGAAGTAGACTCCATTCCCCCTGATATAAGTTAGAACAAGACGGAAATAAGACTCAAAACATTTTCACGTCTGACGTAAAAAAGAAGAGGAACAACTTCATGTGACACTTTTTTCACATAAATCCTTAGCCTGAAAGAAACTTTCACAATTTGCAATGAAATTAAAATCACCTTTTATTCACAGAAACGAGCTGCAGAAATATATTTTAGCCCTTTTCTCACATCCAAATCAGGTAAATAACCAACAGTTACCAATAACTGGGGGTGGCGGAGGATTGCAGCAGCAACTAATATGACGATAGCTTAGCCACGAAGTATTCACTTTAACCGAGCTAAACGCATCATATTTGTAAAATAAATACATGTTTTCTTTAAGCAATGAAGAGTTTTTGAATTATTTACAAGCTTTTCCGTTTATATATTGATGCACAGTTTAATTTATCACGATTTGTTACCGGCGAGATGCAGAACGTCCCGAACAAATGTTCGCCATCATCTCGCTCAACACTACGAAAATATCACTCAGTCAGGTCTCCATCTCACATTTTACGCGTCACTGTATGAAATAATATAATTGCACTTGCGCAGGCCAATACTTGCAAACAGTCATGCCTTCCTGTGCGCTACAAGAAAAAGATGGCGTTCTGTGTAGCTGGCGTTCTAAACACATAAAAGAACAAGATGAAAATATCTCGTTCAAGTTTTTGCCTTTATTCTTTCTTTTTCATACTCAGTTTGGTGGTATGTGTTTCTCCAATCATTCTCTTCTTTTAAGGTACACACATTTGAGTACAATGGAGTTACTTTCTTTCGAAAAAGTACCACTCCCGTTGTTGAATTTTTCAAGCTTGAAGCTTGTTTTTGAAAGAAAACATACGCACTTTTCACTTAATCACAATTTTTGATCCTAATCAATTCACGTTTTACGTGAAAAGATATGAAAATATCTCACCGAAATGATCATCCTCGCTTCAGTAAACCAGAGGCAACACTGTCTGACTGTCACTATTCTGTACTGTCGTGCCGAGAAAACTCTCCTTCCCTCCACTGATATGAATCATATAAAATACCTGTGTGCTTGTGCTGCCATGTAGCCGAATAGCCGTGTAAAGCACTAAAGTTATCGACCGTTGGAGGTGAGGTTTGCGCAACTTATAAAAGGAACTGCCATGCCAAAAAAATTTTATCATATATTAAGATCAAAGATTGTGTGTAGGTCGTTTGCACAATGCAGAAGGAATGCGAAGAGCTTCCTTTTATATGCTAAATAACGGATATTTCCAGCTACTATAATTCTCCCGTATTTTCTGCAGAAGAAACGAATTTTTATTAACGATGTTTTTCTCATTAAAAGACGTAAAAAATTAAGTTTCATGTGGAATATGAAAGAATTATAAATTTCCGACTATTCAATATATTTCTAGTTGGTTGAAGGATAGAAAACTGTTTCTTGATCAGTGTTTTTGTTTCGTTTTGTGACGTGTAAACGGCCCCAAATAAAGCGCCCTTTTAGTATCATAAACACATATTTTTGTGTGTTTTATATCAAACTTAGTTATAGTTTTGTTAGTAATAGCCTTATGTAGAGAACTATATAGTGATTGCGAAATGCAATTTGACTTAGTACTTTATTGTGTTATAGAAGCGCTGCTACCGCTGAGCAGAGTAACCAAAAGGTAAGCCAGCAATGCCTCGCTCCAATATAAAATCAGTGATGTTTGAACTAGAGCTGAAAATTGGATCCGGATATCCGGATCTGAGAACTATCCGATTCCTGAGATCTGGATCCCGATCCGAACTATACGGTTCCATATTACCGGGATCCGGATCCAGACTAAGCAAAAAAGCTTCAAAATTGTTTTGTTTCATTGTGAAAATGACAATATCATAAAATTTATATTTTCCCAATGAAACAATGTAATCTGGAGGAAATTTTGAGCTTTTTTTACCTAGTCTGGATCCGGATGGCATGGCGGATAGTTGGGATCCGGATTATCCGTGTTTGAGGAATCTGATCCCAATTATTTCTGGACCTGATGTAGGGAAAGCCGTCATTTTTTCTTAGTAATTTACTCGAAACTTTTTTCCTTAGAATTTTTATGCATTGGAGGCAGATATCGGCACACATTGTATGATTGTATCAGAAAATAGCTCCAGTCGGAAACCACACTAAATAAAAATTCTCCCCAAAACATTGTCTGTAAATTTCTAAGAATAAATGAATGCTGTTTGTTCATCTACGAGTCTATGCTCATAAAAATTGTTAGCGGCTCAAGGTACCATTGCCGGCAATGCATAACCATTCTAAGGAAAAAACTTCCAGTAAATTTCTAAGAAAAAATTGCGGCCTCCCCGGCTACATCAGGTCCAGCTATCGTGGATTTTATATACAAAGCTGAACTACAATAGAAGTAAATAACTTTACGAAATTAAACCAGACTGAGGTTCACTTACGAAAAATTTATATTGTTAGCCTAAATATATATCACATTCCGTAAGAGTTATTATCTTGATATTTAATGTTTTCAATTTTAAAAAGTGTAAAAGTGTAAAAGTGAAAAAATTAACAAATGGAAGTTGATATATTGAAGATTTGTGCCTTCTATTAATTCGCAGTGCCTTAATGACATTTTCTGTGTTAAGTTTTAAAAAGTGTAAAAATTAACAAATGGAAGTTGATTTAATTAAAGATTTGTGCTTTCTATTAATTCTCAGTACCATTTTTATTCCATTTTAATTTTTAATAATTTAATTGTTTGGACACATCGCGTTCTTACGGAATGAGCGATTCTTAAGGCTGAACCACAATAGATGTAAACGTAAGTACATTTACTTACGTAAAGCGAACGCGCTCTTTAATTTAACAGGCGTACACAAATTAACTTTAACTCGAGTGAGGGGAACTTTCGTTAAATTTAAAAGTCAAATTGCAGTCAGTAAAGGTGCGGTAAGAATCGCTCATTCCGTAAGAAAATTAAGTGTTAAACAGTTAAATTATTACTAAATGATTAAAAGTGCAATGTAAAACTTAAAATGGAATAAAAATGGTACTGTGAATTAATAGAAAGCACAAATCTTCAATTAAATCAACTTCCAATTGTTAATTTTTTCACTTTTACCACTTTTTAAAATTTAACACATAAAATGTCATTCGGGCACTGCGAATTAATAGAAGGCACAAATCTTCAATTACATCAACTTCCATTTGTTAATTTTTTTCATTTTTACCACTTTTCAATATTGAAAACATTAAATATCAAGATAATAACTCTTACGGAATGTGATATAAATTTAGGCTAAAAGTATCAATTTTTTGTAAGTAAACCTCAGTCTCGTTTAATTTCGTAAAGTTATTTACTTCTATTGTGGTTCAGCCTTTAGTGACTCTACTTACGGAAAATTGGATATTTAAACTTAACGAAAGTTCCCCTCTTTAAAGTTAATTTTTGTACGCCTGTTAAATTAAATGGCGCGTTCGCTTTACGTAAGTAAATGTACTTACGTATACTTTTATTGTAGTTCAGCCTTTAGTTGTGGAGAAGTAAGAAGAATATTTCTTAACTGACAGTATTCCCTGCTTTTGTTGTGTTTTGTGCAGGTACCTAGGATTTTCAAATTAATTTATGGACTCACTGCATATCCTGGTTGTCTTCCAGTACAGAAGAGATGCTATAAAAATTTTAGATATGCACGTTAAAGCTTGTATGTAGGATTAAATCGCATCTACATTTTGTCCCCTAATTAGATATGTAATTAGTTTTTGAGTCCAGTAAATGAATTTCGATATAACTGCAAAAGAAGTGAATCAGTCCTTCTTAAGATGAAAAATGGCCGTTTTTCGGTACAAAAATGGTCATATTTTCAACTCATCATTATGAAGAACTGGTAAGTCGTAGTAATTCACTTTCCATGAGAAAAATTTCCACAACAGAGTACTAATGGATGTGCAACAAAGAACGGATGAAATATATACAGAATATAGGAACTGGAGTGTACTATATATAACCCAAGTGCAAAAAATCGTTCCTTCGGAGGTAAACAGACAGTTAAAAGGATCAGAAAAAACTACACTACTATATTGCCCGCTTCTCCCTCGTTAATTTGATACCAAACATGACGTATTTTGGACATCGCCAAAAATTGTTCATCTATATTTTTGTACTCTAGATCCTAAATCTGAAGGAAAAAACACAATGCTCTACGACCCTCCCACACAGTGAGCCGTCTTTCAATATTGCGATAACTCCCCAAGCATGTTAGAGAATTGCGAATGGAGAGTTACGGAGTTTTAATCGGGGAAAACGAAAATTCTTATCTCTCAAACTCCCAGAGTTACAGAATCCGGCCCCAGGTCGAGCCATCGTTGATTTTATGTTGGAGCTAGTGGCGAGGCATTGCTGTCGGCATCGACCTATTCATAAAAAAATTCGAAGGAAGAAATTTCCAGTAAATTTGTAAGAAAAAATTGTGGCCTTTCGTTCATCGGATCGAGGCATTGTCGATTTTATATTCGAGAAAAGCGTTGCTGATTTTTAGCTCTGCTTGCCCAGTCTTTGTATGCCATTATAGTTTGTCTATAATAAAGCATTTCTGCCTTGCTCTGGTAAAAAATATAAACGTGGATCTACGGCTACTGCTGCCCTTGAGGTTTTACTAAATCTTCCCCTCCTGGATCTTGTCATTCAGGCAGATGCCAAAAGGGCTGAGTGTAGATTGCGCTCATTGGAATATTGGGAGGTCGGTTGAACTAGTTCTTATCGACGTGTGGGCTAGAACAGGAAAACCCTCTGACCCGCATGCCACTTGATGCGTAGATACCAGAGTTTTGTTTTGGGCGTCCACATGTTATGGAAGTATGTTGAAGGCGACTTGACCAGGACGTTAAGTCCAAACTGCCAGCATGGGCTGACAGATCGCCTGATGACAACGATAGCACAGGGCGGCATGCTAGCACCTCGGCTAAGGGTGGCGGAGAGTGTGGGGGAGTTCCCGAAAATACCTGCCGCTGTCATCATCCATAATCAAAAAAATTTCATGCCTGCATACAAAAGAGCCGACACACACTCGGTCCTGAAGGGACCCTTACGTCACTTACCTACTTACTGTGGAAGGCGCAGATGTTCTGCCTTCATGGCCTTGCCCCATCCTCCCTATGACTCTGCTCGGCACGATCTGCAAAGTCCCTTATGCTGACCTGTGGAGAGATTAGAGCGGACCTATGCGACCTTCATGCGAGAGGGCTCCAGGAAAGCGAAAGGAGAAAATAAAAGCTCTTAGAACATCATTACGTTATAATAGTTCATTATTGTTACTCAAAATTTCCATTCCTATTAAATTTTTCTCTTACAATTCACTCCTACTTCATTATAATGTACCCTGTACAATATTATTCTTCGCTTACCTATCAGGCACAGTACTACCTATTATATTAAAATATAAAATCTAACTTAGACTTAAGATGTTATAGTAAAATGATAAAATATTTTGATGACCTACAATTATTTGTGGGAATATTATATTTGCGATATTATGTATGAGACGTTGAATCAAATCATGGAAATTTCAATTAAATTAAATTTTAATTTAATATCCCAATAAATAAAATCAACTTACTTCCCTTTAATTTTATGGTACATATAAAGTGATTATTGTACTCAGGATATGAAAAAGTATAATATAAAGATCTTATCAAGGCTATAATATTTCGGCCATAATTCAGTTAAATAGAATAAAATTTAAGCGTTTCCTCAAAGTAAGAATACAAAGAAGAAAATATTATAAAATTGGACAGTATTATATAATTAGAAAGTATGAGTCATATAATTCTTTAATTAACAGTATCCTTTAAGGGCAAACAATAAATTCAGAAGTTCAATGAGCCGAGATAGATAGGAAATTTTATACTAATGACAGTGAAATAAATAGAAATTGTGAAATCTTTCTGACCTAAGTTTCCAAAAATAGTTGTAAAACTGTCTAAAATTTGTAGACGAATTAAAGTTTATAGCTTTACATAAAAGAGGACTGATATACTATGCGAAAAATCCTAATATTGTTGTCAATTGTCAATATTTTTGAGAATTTTCGATTTAGTTTTCACGGGTTACTTACTAGACCTGAATGAAAGTCGAGTAAATTAATTTTACTCTAGTCTAGAAAGATCATCGGAATATTGTAACAATATTTCACAGAAAGGTACAAGTAAGAATCATCATAAGGTAAAAGCAAACATATCATAATCGCGTGCTTGAAAGACTAGTGCGATTTAGACTAAACAGAGTGTTAATCGCCGCCATAAAATTCAAACTGATTCTATAACATCGATCGTTCCATTTATTATGAATTAGCTTCGTACCAACTATATACCGGACGAGAATGCCTAATTGGAATATGTCACAACCTGATCACGGACCTTGCGAAAAACTAATGCTCCCTAAATTCATATAAGCAAGTCGTATACTATTTATTTCAACATCCTTTAAGGTCTAAACAAAACAAAATGAAGTGTCCAGTACGCCCAAATAAAAACACAAACGCCCAAGGCACAATACTACACACGTCTACGGATCCTGGCTCATTGTCTGCTGCCTACGTACAATTCGCTGAGTAGATTTTTACAGGTTTTTATTTACTCGTCACTTAATGGTTTGAAACAACTACCATAGATCGCTATTAACTAAAGTATTTCGTGGTATTTACTTGACAAACTGACAAGTCACATTGCAATGTTCATATGTTAAAAGAAAAATCGTACACTTTTGGTATTACTCTTATACGACACATGCGATACTCAAAAACTTCAATCGATACACCGAATTATAGCAGACTTGAACTTATCAGATCAGTGAATATAGATATTTATAGTCACAAGACAAATTATATAACGAATGGATTGAAAAGAAAATAATTAATTCCTTATTTCATATGATTTGATTGTCAGTCTCAGGAAGGTTTTTTTTTCCTTGTTTTTTTCTCACCAAAGAAAGAACACATTTTCAGTAAACATAAATCACGGGAAGTGTAAGAATCTGAAAATTGATTTTATAACTTCAAAAAGAATTATTTCCTTATTGCTACTAAGAAAAAGCGAATCTAAGCTATACATTAACTAAAGGGTTTTTCCCTTGTTTCTTAAATTAAATATTCTGAATATAAAAATGTATTTTTTTTTTTTTTTTTAAGAGAAATGTGATTACCTAAACTATATCAGCTAATATGTACAGCATTCTTATTCAAAAAAAATATAGGATGATATATGCCATCAAATTTTATCTTCGATTATTATGTGACACTGAGAAGCTCCTACAAAATGTCTGAATGTGGCATCTACTTACATAATGGTTAAGTAGGAATCTTATGTAGATAACTCCATGTCAAATTTACCTCAAACATTTGCTTTTCATACGTCTCTCTTTTCGAGGTTTTTCCCGACGTACGCCACACCAGATTCGAACTCCAACAGATCCCTTTTCTCACCTCACAAATGGGGCTCCGGAGGGAGACGCCAAGTTTTATGGGGTGCCGTTGGCGGATTAATCTTTGGTTACTGTGCGAATAAAGTACCAGGTGGGGATGTAAATTTATTAATAACTATAAGTATTCTTCGAACTTACGTGAGGATTTTGTTTTCTTCGTCGGATTGCGGCGAGAAATATTTGATTTTGCGGGATTTTAATTTTAACGACCTTACTTTCCTGCTAGCAAACTATGACAGACCGATATCGATGGTCTTCTTCTTCTTTCTGTCACTGAACATGACACCGAGCTTGAGGAAGCATTTCTCTCGGTCGGGGCGCGTTTTGGTTTCATGCTGTAGTCGACAACAAGCCGGGCATACACGCTTCAGTCCGTGGTGGCATATTGCTATATGCAATATGCTACGACCATAACAGGGCAGAGTGGTCTGCGCCACCCGTGGTTCAGACGACGCTGAAAAATGGTCGACTGAGCTAGCCGGTCTTACACATAGGCCTCATCACTGCGGGCGCTCAATGTGTGTCACGACCCACGACCCTATGCTTTCCTCATCCTCTGACTCTACTTCCGATGACACGTCGAGGACACATCCCTGAAGTCTCGTCAGTCTTCGATCAGACTTCGACATCCTTCTCCGTGTGGGGAAGCCAAAGCTACATCGACAAGCTGGTAACCCAAAAAATCCAGCCGGTCGATGCCTCTCTGCCTTCCTTCACCGAGATGCTGAGGAAGCCCCGCGATCAGTAACCTAAAGAACTGATCGCTAAGCTTTCCCGGCGCAACCTCTCACCCTGATCTCAGACTGCGATTGTTCAAGGGTGTGTCTCCAAGGCGTCGTCGAAGTAGTGACATGTTGACAGCCGAATATGGGAATGGATTCCAACAGGTATAGCACCCACCATTGACGGGGCAATAGGAGGGCTTCGTGATATCCTATAGTTTACCAGTTAAGCTGGCTGGATGCCTTCTTAGGGCTACCAGGTATAGATCTAGTACTACTATGTCCGATGATTAACGAAATGTTGCAGCTGGACAGACAAGGAAAAATTTTCCTCCTAATGAGGCCGATCCGGAAGGGACTATAAAAGGTTATCTACTCACAAGCGGTAGGGGTGCTATAATGAGATTGACTTTCAACAGGTATATCACCCACCATTGACGGGGCAATAGGAGGGCTTCGTGATATCCTATAGTTTACCAGTTAAGCTGGCTGGATGCCTTCTTAGGGCTACCAGGAATAAACGACAATAAGTATCGACGATGTTTTCATACTGATGATCACTGCTTGATGTCTTTAGCGTGATAGACACCTAACAGTTTTCCCCGCAGATCCTCAAGTTCGTATAGTGAGTTTCCTTTCCTGGCTCTAACCCGACATTTAACAAATTTTCGTCCCAGTTTAGCACTAGTCTGCTGTTGGAAATTGCTTTGGGCAAAAGTCCTTCTAAATACCTCCTGACCAACTTTGAACTCGATGGGTTTTGCCCTGAGATTGTAGGCTTTTGAACCCTGTTCGAATGCGTGTTGTAAATTTTCCTGCACTCTCGCACGGATCAATCTCATTTTATCTTCTGCGTCCACTCTCAGTGGCTCATTAAGAGTTCCAATGCTCCTCAAGATGGAATAGGAGCTGCCATGTTCTATCATTTGTTGACCGAAGAGTGTTCGATAGGGAGAGAAACCAGTAGCTTGATGGAAAGAGCTCCGGAGGGAACTAGCTATTTGGCTCAGTTTCTCATCCCATCTGGTGTGTTCCTTCTGGATATAGGCCCTAATCCCTGACAACAGAGACCGGTTTACTCGCTCTGAGGCGTTTGCTTGCGGCGAGTAAACTGCCGTTCGCATATGCTTTACCCCATACTTTTCCAGTAGTCTGGCGAACTGAGCCGAGCAAAACTGGACTCCATTGTCAGAGACTATGGTCTCCGGAACTCCGAACACGTGAAACACTTCAGTCTCAATGAATTGGCATACATTGAGCGTAGACGCTTTTCTCATAGGTTTGAGAAGTGGGAATTTAGAAAAGTGGTCAAGAACTATCAGAATGCAGACGTTTCCTTTAACTGACCGAGGATATGGACCTAAGAAATCGACGTACAGCTTTTGCCATGGTCGTTCTATCACAGACTGGACTTTCATCGGTGGTCGCAAAATAGTATTAGGAGCCTTCGTTTCTTTACACACGTCACAGGCGGCTACGTAATTTCTGACATCAACTGTCATTCGTGGCCAGTACAGATGTCTTCGCAGACGTTCTAGGGTTTTCCCTATTCCTCCGTGTGAAGCTAGCGGCGGATCATGCGCTCTCGAAATGACGTCGGTGACAAGCCCACGTGGAATCCAAAGCTTCCACGCTTCTTCCTCCTGGATCGGATCGCCTGTTCTCGGAACAGTCCGAATATAAACGAAGCCATCCCTGACGCAAAGATCTGGTAGTTTGCCAGAAGTCGTTTTAACCTTATGCCTCAGTTCTTCATATTCCAACGAATTGAAATATGGCGAACTAAGGTCAACTTCCGGGCCAGGATCTTCGTTTGTGTTCATGCTGTCACAATGAATGCGTGACAGCGCATCAGGGACTACGTTCAGGCTTCCTTTCCTGTGTTCAATAGTGAAGTCGAAGCCCTGAAGCTTCAAACTCCACCGAGCAAGTCTTCCGCTGAGGTCCTTTTGAGACATCAACCATTTCAAGCTCGCGTGATCCGTCACTATCTTGAACGGCATAAGCTCTATGAAGGGCCGGAACTTCTGTACGCTCAAGACTGCAGCTAGGCATTCTTGCTCTGTGACGGTGTAATTTCGTTGAGCGGAGTTCAACTTTTTCGAGACGTAGGCTATTGGCTTCTCGTGGCCATCGTCATCTAGCTGAAGCAACACTCCTCCAATACCTTGTTGGCTCGCATCGCACTGAATGACGAACGGTTTGGTGAAGTCTGGACTCACTAGCAACGGAGCAGAAGTAAGTTTTTGTTTGAGTAGATCAAGAGACGTCTGGGCTTCAGATGTCCATTTGAACTGACTCGGGTTTTTCAAAGTGTCTGTAATGGATGCAGTCAAATCAGCATAGTTCGGAATAAACCGTCTGTACCATCCTGCCATACCTAGTAGGCGTCGGGCTTGCCGAACAGTTTTAGGTGACGGATAGTCAACTATGGCTGATATTTTGTCAGGGTCAGTTCTCATACCTCCCCTTCCTACAATGAATCCCAGGTATTTAGTCTCCTTGATACAAAACTTGCTCTTCTCGACGTTTATAGTAAGGCCAGCTTTCCTCAAACAATCCGCTACCCTGGCTAGCAGCATGAGATGAGTGTCAAAGTCAGATGATAGAATTAATAAATCGTCTAAATAGACGAGAACGTTCTCACGAAGATCGAAAGGAATGACTTTATCCATGAGGCGGCACATCGTTTGGGGAGCGTTGCATAGGCCGAATGGCATCACTGTGTACTGATAGAGAGGATGACCAGGTACTGTGAAAGCGGTCTTCTCTCTGGAATCAGTGTCCAGTGGGATCTGCCAGAATGCATCTTTCAGGTCCAGGCTCGTTATGTAGTTTGCCGGAGGAAGTCGACTCAGAAGTGCGTCTATCTGCGGTAGCGGATAGGCGTCCTTCTTCGTAACCGAGTTGACCTTCCTGGCGTCAAAACAAAGCCGGACCTTTCCAGGCTTCCTTACCAGAACGACTGGAGAGCTCCAAGGACTCTGGCTCTCCTCTATCACACCCAGTGATAGCATTCGCTCTAATTCTGCATCCATCAAACTTTGCACTGCCGGGGAAATCGGATAAAAGCGCTGTTTTATCGGGGCGGCGTCATTCGTATCAATCTTGTGAGTGACCAATGATGTTTTTCCCAGGCCTAAAGAGGCGAAAGAGGGGAAAAGCTGTTTTGTGCTCTCTAAGCGTTGGTGTTCTAAACTAGAAAGGATATGCCCATCGGTGTCAGAGGTAGCTATTCCACTTGGATTCACTTCTGCGACTATACCTAGGACATCCGGAGCTAACCCAAAGAGGCGCCAGAAGTCTATTCCCAGATATAGTGCCTGTGTGAGCCCAGGAACCACGTAAAAACGCACGTTTTGGGTCTTATCACGGAAAGTGACGTCCAAGTTCACATGACCATGAACAGTCGTCATGGCACCATTAGCTACTTGGACCTGTGTCCGATACTTCTTCCATTCAATCTCTGCTTCAGCAAGCTTCTCGAGAGCTCCCTGGCCTAGAATACTGACAGTGGCACCACTATCAAGTAATCCAGTCTCAGTTCGCCCGAGCAGCTTTACTTCTGCGTACGGTCGAATGTCGTCTGGCATCGACACGGAAATCTGTGCTAGTTTTTTCCTTTCCAGTTTCATTCGTCGACAGTATTCTCGCCAACGAACGGTTGATCTTTTCCTTTTCGGTCTCATATCCCGGTCGGGAAACATAATCTCAGCTAACTCTGCTACTGAGGAGAAAATTCGGTCTCTTGCTGCTCTGTATCTCCGCAGACGCGTATGATACGGCGTCAGCGGATGTAAAACTGGCTCACGCCCACTCGTCATATCAGAGCTTGGTGGCCGTTTTAAGATAGAAATGGCAGGAGGCCAAATCTCCCGCTCAGTAACCTTGTCGGCTACACGTGCTATAGGTGTCAACGGGACATCGAAGATTAAAGACTCTTCTAATGAAGTGTCTAGCAATGTCACGGGCTCCCCAGAAGTGGAAATGGGAGCTTGAAGATCTGCAGAGAAATCCATCAAGTTCTCCGCCTCTATCAAAGACGTAATCGTACTATCAGGTGTTTTGCTGATATCATCAGAGTCACTGAATGATATCAGAGGACATATCAGAGAGTTTTCGATAGTGTCTGTTAATGGAGCGGACCTTCCTCCTTGTTCAAAGCTTGCACTGGAGTGTTTGATGCATTGATTGCTCGTGATGTCGACGCTGGTCGGAAAGAGGTGTTGGTATTCCCGACCCGTCTGAAGTTTTTCTGTTGACATTGAATGCAATCTGGCTTGAAGGTGTTCTTCCGTCCACATCCGTAACAGAATACAGTTTGTCGTTCCTGCCGGCAATCTTGGTAAAAGTGTCCAGACTGGTCACAATTCCAGCAGGTTACATTTTTAGGGGTTGAAATGGCAGATAGTGAGACTTCGTCGCTACGTCCAGGTGATATATTCAAGTCAGCCTCGGTCAAATGATATCCATCCACCTCACTAACTCTTTGTCCGCGATAAGCGTTCCAACTACTTGCTGTTGCGATGCGCATCTGCGTCGCTTGGATTTGATTTACCAGAATCCTGAGCTGGTGGATGGTGTTGGTAGGATGCAAGCAAATTTTATTTTGTATTTCCGGCAGTAAGTTTGACTTGACTATTTCCAGAAATTCAACGTCTGGCAACGGGTTCTGCAGTTGGTCTCGTAACTGTACTAGATGCTGGTAGTAAGTGGCAAATGACTCTCCTCCTTTCTGCTTGCGCAGCATAAGCTGGACTTTGACCTTAAGGTCGTCTTTGGGTACTCCCCATTCAGCTAATAGAGCTGCTTTCACATACTCCCATGACGGCGTGGAATTTTGCCTCAGGAGAGACCAGTACCAGTCCATTGCTGGTCCAGAAAGCAGAGTAGTCATGTGACGCACCAGTAAGTCGAAGTCTCCCTCCAAAGCCGAATAAGTCAAGGCTTCTACTCGGAATACAAATTCATCGACTGTGAGCCGAGAACTGTCACCGCTGTAAGAGATATTCCACCTGCGGATAGGGCTGCCAGAACGTCGCTGTCCTATGCCTGCAGGAACACGAATAGGTGGTGGTGGTACAGGGTTTGGTGCGGGCTGATTTAGAGGCTGACCAAACGCGGATGGAGGTCGATTAAAGGATTGTCTATGCCCATTGGGAAAATCGTCAGATGGTCTGGGATTTCCCATAACCGGAGGAGGACGTGAAAAATCTATTGGTGGCACCATGGCTGCTACTTGCTGACGAACACTATCTACTAACTCAGACCGTAATGTACTGAGGCTGCGTTCGAGACCTTCACGTACCAGGTCCTGCATTTGTAAGCGTAAGCCTGCCAACAGCGCATCCGTAGCAGCTGAGGTGTGGCCTTGGGCTGGTGGTAATGGACTGTCTTGCCGTGAGTTGGGATTAGTGAACGTCCGGGAATGCAAATTGAACATTCCTGGAGACAAAGAGCGTCTATTAGGTGGTGGTAGGTCGAAAGTAGGCAGATTGAAGCTCGGCACATCGTGCTTAGTAGACTTCACAGGCTTCACCTTCTTCGGTCTCTTTGGGATTGCACCTGTATATTCGATAAAGTCTTGTTGTGTAATATGGCACCGACAGTTAGGACAACTAGCATGTTCACCTATCCAATGCTGCAGGCATGCCTGGTGAAAAATGTGTTCACATTTGGTTATTACAGGCTTCCTTTCGACTGACCAGCTTGCATCACGACAGATGGAGCATGGTTCAGGTAGCATTGACATACCGTTTGTCGCAGGTGGTGGCGTTCTTACTGTACCCATAGTGAGTCAAAATTGAAAACGTTTTGCAAACCAAAGGTTCGAAGAAGAATATCAGAGAAATTAAAAAAAGGTCAACAATCGAGATCACAGGCTCAAACAGGATCGAAGCTAACGAGCTACTAAATTTGAAAGTTGGGATGAGATACTATGATCCAAGGAAATATCTTCCCAAGCGTCCGAAGAAAAATTTTTTTTTTTTTTAAAAATAAATTTTGCAAAACAAGGACTCGAAGAGTTAATTTAAGCTTCTTAAATCGAGATAATATGAGGATTGAATCCCCAGAACAAAAACCGATGTCAGGAAGCGTCAATAACTTCGTCGACTAAATTCTCATAAATTCTGCAAACTACAAAGAATCCAAAAAAAAATCGCAAAGACAGGTCAAACGTTTCAACAATTTTCAAAGATCAGACAATCTCTCCCTCACCTCCAGGAGCTAACTCCCACATAAGAGGTCAGGTCGCTCTCTCTCCCCCAAGGTCAAAAACAGGATATAGGCAAGTGACGTGAGTGTGTGCATTGAAAAAGTCAGAGCTCTTGCAGAAATCTGGGAAGAGTAAAGTCGGAGGTATCAAAGACTGAGAATGCTGCCAGAGATTCTTCAGCCAGGCAGTTAGCAGTATGCCAACTCCTGATCACTGAAGATCTCCAGCATCAATCCCATCCTCCGAGAACTCGTTCTCTTCTCCTCACCGAATCGTCGTGTCCAGCTAGTTCGCTAGCCGGGCAGAGTCATGAGTCTGGTCAACTAATTAGCTGGAAGCCAAGAAGTTGTCTCGCAGATTCATAACTCTGTCCAGCCAGTTGCCCAACAGAGACATGTCCCCACAAGAGCTCAAACGAAAATTTCGTGAGGCCACCTACCATTTCCATGGCAGAAGGCCAGCGGGAAAGATCATCCAAAAACATTTCCAAAAACTTTCAAAAAAAATCAACAACTGTTCAGGCTTGAGGCTTGACCGAAGTCAAACCTAAAGCCGGATTTCAACTTCCAAAAAACTTTCATTAAATTCAAAAACGTTACTTTACTTTAATCCAAAAATTCAAAATATCAAAGACTTCCAATAAAACTTTCAAAATTTTACGTTACTTTACAAAAAAATTTTCAACAAAACCAATTAGACTCAGGTCCACCCATATCTTCTACTGGATGTGAGACCTGAGGTCAATCAACTGGCAGACACCAGATGATCATCTCTCTCAAAGTCTCAGTCCCCAGTAAAATTTATATTTAGACCACCGAAGTCTAACTGAGGTGGCCCCACGTTGGGCGCCATTTTGTTATGGAAGTATGTTGAAGGCGACTTGACCAGGACGTTAAGTCCAAACTGCCAGCATGGGCTGACAGATCGCCTGATGACAACGATAGCACAGGGCGGCATGCTAGCACCTCGGCTAAGGGTGGCGGAGAGTGTGGGGGAGTTCCCGAAAATACCTGCCGCTGTCATCATCCATAATCAAAAAAATTTCATGCCTGCATACAAAAGAGCCGACACACACTCGGTCCTGAAGGGACCCTTACGTCACTTACCTACTTACTGTGGAAGGCGCAGATGTTCTGCCTTCATGGCCTTGCCCCATCCTCCCTATGACTCTGCTCGGCACGATCTGCAAAGTCCCTTATGCTGACCTGTGGAGAGATTAGAGCGGACCTATGCGACCTTCATGCGAGAGGGCTCCAGGAAAGCGAAAGGAGAAAATAAAAGCTCTTAGAACATCATTACGTTATAATAGTTCATTATTGTTACTCAAAATTTCCATTCCTATTAAATTTTTCTCTTACAATTCACTCCTACTTCATTATAATGTACCCTGTACAATATTATTCTTCGCTTACCTATCAGGCACAGTACTACCTATTATATTAAAATATAAAATCTAACTTAGACTTAAGATGTTATAGTAAAATGATAAAATATTTTGATGACCTACAATTATTTGTGGGAATATTATATTTGCGATATTATGTATGAGACGTTGAATCAAATCATGGAAATTTCAATTAAATTAAATTTTAATTTAATATCCCAATAAATAAAATCAACTTACTTCCCTTTAATTTTATGGTACATATAAAGTGATTATTGTACTCAGGATATGAAAAAGTATAATATAAAGATCTTATCAAGGCTATAATATTTCGGCCATAATTCAGTTAAATAGAATAAAATTTAAGCGTTTCCTCAAAGTAAGAATACAAAGAAGAAAATATTATAAAATTGGACAGTATTATATAATTAGAAAGTATGAGTCATATAATTCTTTAATTAACAGTATCCTTTAAGGGCAAACAATAAATTCAGAAGTTCAATGAGCCGAGATAGATAGGAAATTTTATACTAATGACAGTGAAATAAATAGAAATTGTGAAATCTTTCTGACCTAAGTTTCCAAAAATAGTTGTAAAACTGTCTAAAATTTGTAGACGAATTAAAGTTTATAGCTTTACATAAAAGAGGACTGATATACTATGCGAAAAATCCTAATATTGTTGTCAATTGTCAATATTTTTGAGAATTTTCGATTTAGTTTTCACGGGTTACTTACTAGACCTGAATGAAAGTCGAGTAAATTAATTTTACTCTAGTCTAGAAAGATCATCGGAATATTGTAACAATATTTCACAGAAAGGTACAAGTAAGAATCATCATAAGGTAAAAGCAAACATATCATAATCGCGTGCTTGAAAGACTAGTGCGATTTAGACTAAACAGAGTGTTAATCGCCGCCATAAAATTCAAACTGATTCTATAACATCGATCGTTCCATTTATTATGAATTAGCTTCGTACCAACTATATACCGGACGAGAATGCCTAATTGGAATATGTCACAACCTGATCACGGACCTTGCGAAAAACTAATGCTCCCTAAATTCATATAAGCAAGTCGTATACTATTTATTTCAACATCCTTTAAGGTCTAAACAAAACAAAATGAAGTGTCCAGTACGCCCAAATAAAAACACAAACGCCCAAGGCACAATACTACACACGTCTACGGATCCTGGC
Organism: Dioctria rufipes; assembly: GCA_963924295.1. Classification (NCBI taxonomy): domain Eukaryota; kingdom Metazoa; phylum Arthropoda; class Insecta; order Diptera; family Asilidae; genus Dioctria; species Dioctria rufipes. The sequence goes on from OZ002741.1 coordinate 67,980,834, forward strand.
TCATTGTCTGCTGCCTACGTACAATTCGCTGAGTAGATTTTTACAGGTTTTTATTTACTCGTCACTTAATGGTTTGAAACAACTACCATAGATCGCTATTAACTAAAGTATTTCGTGGTATTTACTTGACAAACTGACAAGTCACATTGCAATGTTCATATGTTAAAAGAAAAATCGTACACTTTTGGTATTACTCTTATACGACACATGCGATACTCAAAAACTTCAATCGATACACCGAATTATAGCAGACTTGAACTTATCAGATCAGTGAATATAGATATTTATAGTCACAAGACAAATTATATAACGAATGGATTGAAAAGAAAATAATTAATTCCTTATTTCATATGATTTGATTGTCAGTCTCAGGAAGGTTTTTTTTTCCTTGTTTTTTTCTCACCAAAGAAAGAACACATTTTCAGTAAACATAAATCACGGGAAGTGTAAGAATCTGAAAATTGATTTTATAACTTCAAAAAGAATTATTTCCTTATTGCTACTAAGAAAAAGCGAATCTAAGCTATACATTAACTAAAGGGTTTTTCCCTTGTTTCTTAAATTAAATATTCTGAATATAAAAATGTATTTTTTTTTTTTTTTTTAAGAGAAATGTGATTACCTAAACTATATCAGCTAATATGTACAGCATTCTTATTCAAAAAAAATATAGGATGATATATGCCATCAAATTTTATCTTCGATTATTATGTGACACTGAGAAGCTCCTACAAAATGTCTGAATGTGGCATCTACTTACATAATGGTTAAGTAGGAATCTTATGTAGATAACTCCATGTCAAATTTACCTCAAACATTTGCTTTTCATACGTCTCTCTTTTCGAGGTTTTTCCCGACGTACGCCACACCAGATTCGAACTCCAACAGATCCCTTTTCTCACCTCACAAATGGGGCTCCGGAGGGAGACGCCAAGTTTTATGGGGTGCCGTTGGCGGATTAATCTTTGGTTACTGTGCGAATAAAGTACCAGGTGGGGATGTAAATTTATTAATAACTATAAGTATTCTTCGAACTTACGTGAGGATTTTGTTTTCTTCGTCGGATTGCGGCGAGAAATATTTGATTTTGCGGGATTTTAATTTTAACGACCTTACTTTCCTGCTAGCAAACTATGACAGACCGATATCGATGGTCTTCTTCTTCTTTCTGTCACTGAACATGACACCGAGCTTGAGGAAGCATTTCTCTCGGTCGGGGCGCGTTTTGGTTTCATGCTGTAGTCGACAACAAGCCGGGCATACACGCTTCAGTCCGTGGTGGCATATTGCTATATGCAATATGCTACGACCATAACACACAACAAGATGTCCGTCCCTTCAGTGGATTCCTGCTCAAAAGGGGAATGAAAGAGCTGAAAAACTTACCTCACCATGCCCCGATGCGCTTCATTAAGAGGACTGGAAAGTTTTGGTGAGAGAATTTCTAGCAAAGTTAACACAATGGATAGTCCTGGCTGGCCTCCATGCTTGGGATCTCTCATCACCCTCCTATATAAAAGATAAAAAAGCTCAGATAAAACTAATTATCACTAGGCTTTACATTTTTGCGCTTTTTCGAATTAGAAAAACCCATTTAGTACTCCCAAAGTTAGAAAAATATAGGTAGCTTTTCTCTGACCGCAATAAATACTCGGCTTCGCACTCAGCATCTTTTCGCAGTTTCAACAATGAACACCAAACTTCCGAGTAGAAACATAAGCCCGTTCAACATAAATCCAAATCCAATCCAATTATCGTAGCCAGAGAAAGCACCAATCATTATTCATCAACTTCTTTCGCTCTTATGCTTGGCTGCAATTGGGAGAGTGACTTCACTTCCCCTCCTCATCAAATAATCTAAAAAATCTAAATTACATTTCCGATTGAATATGCATGCCCACACACAGTAATGAACCAAGCCACTACCTTGGTAAAATAATATCTTATCGTTACTCTTTCATAAGGGGAATAAATGACTTCCGGTTTGATTACTGGTTGATTAATTGTATCATTTAGTTTATTTCCAACAAAATATATTTTTGCACAAACTGAAAAAATTCTACCAAAAAGAATTGTGATAATTCTGAATTCAAAAATATTACTTAACTTTTGATACATCATATTTTTATACTTGTGTGTTTCTGGTTGTCATGACAACTTATCGATCTTGCTACCTTTTCTTTTTCGGATGGTTTTGACAGATAGAAAGTATTTTTTGTTTACATTTTTCTTTTCTTACCGTGGCTAGTTATAACGATTCAAGGCATTTTTTCTGAAATTTATTTGATAAAAGTATAATTTATACATAAAATATGGATGAAGAGAACGAGGAATATATTGTACTACTTCATATTGTTGAAGGTCTTCAGTTAGTGTTATATTTAAATTCTTGTGTTTAATGCGCGGTTATTTTTCAGGAGTTGGTTTGGATCTTACAAGTAATGATGTTGTTGTATCTGCTTCACTTGGTGGAAATAAATTAGAAACTGAAATTGTTAAATCTGAAACTTTGACAGTTTTTAATAATAACTTAATTTGGGAGACGGATAAAAAATCTATAAAAAGGTAAGAACAGAAAAAATTATAGTTAGAATTTGGTTGCTTCCGTAGAATACTCATAGTGCGGAATGTCGAATACAATACATATAAATTTATGACTACATTATTGCTATATATAATCAAAAATATTTTTCAATTTACCAAAAACAAAAAAGTTATACAAAAAATTTGTAAGCCTAGATGAACCAGCAACAAGTTTAATATCGGAGTTCCGCATATTCTCGAGCATACCATTGCTGTCTTCAGCTAATTTTCGAAAGACAATAAATGGTCTTGGCGAAATTTTTCTGTAATTATTCTCATTGAAAATATAAAAAAAGGCATATTCAGAACAAAATATGAAAAAAGCGGAAACCTATTAAAAAAAAAGTGGAAAACAATCAATGAGACAATAAGAAATAGTATTTCGAAATGCAGTAAAGGAGGCATAGAAAAATTAAAAGTTAATGAAAATAACATTAGAGATAAACCATAAAATGCAACTACTTGAACAAACAGTGAATGTTTGCCCTTCACTAGTAGAAAAATTGGAAGGAAAGTGCTGCTATCCTTGTGAACCCACTAAAAATGTGTCAGTGAGTCCTTAACGAGGATAATAAATAATTTATCAAAAAGGCAGAATTTCCAGCCTGTTTGTATTCTATGGACATGTATAGTGCCAATCTTAAAATAATGAAATAAATAACTACCGTCCCATAGCGACTGTAGATTATAGTTGTCATCATTAATAGAAATAAGTATTAAGTGGGGAATTTGAGGAAAAGAGATCCTGTTACTAAGTAATTATCTGCAAGTAAAGTTGTACGAAAGAGTGTGAGAATTAGGCGATGGACTGCAAGTGGAAGGAGCATTTATTAAAGTAGTTGACTCAATAAAATGTCTGATAATGATAATGGATGGTAAACTGACTTGGAAACAACACATTACGTACATATGTAAAACGCTAAAATGATATACATGATAAGAAATAAGATGATAAATTTTAACACAAACTGAATAGAGCATGGTGAAACGCATAACTACGGCACACCGATATATACGTATACCTTACGATAGAACAGACAAAACGAAAGAGTCTAAAACATACAGCTGTACCCACTGTATCACTTACTAGCTCGCATTCTGGGACGGTTAAGACGATCCAGCAATCATGTTTCACGAGAACTTGTTGCAAATGCTTCAAATAAGTTAGTTAAGAGAACACGGAAAAAGACTTCTAAGTGGAGAAATATAACAGCTACCCAAGCGTATAAGCAAAACTCACGCAGGCTGTCAAAGCATACTAAATTCTAATCAAACCTGGATAAAGACGCTTTACTTGGCTCGGTTAATATTATGCTGCCACCACCCATACCACTACTGATAATTCTACTAATACTAAAGAGGTAAGAATGAAATACTACTAACGAAAAAATAAACTTAATTGAAAGTAGGAACCAAGAAGTGACGTCATTATTGAGCATGTAAAAGAGAATACTGTTTGTTTCTTATGCTTATAAGAAACTATAGTTGTTTTTCCATCGCAACAAAACTTATATGTAACCAACTTTCCATTTGGTTTTGTATTATATTCGGTCTTGTATTAGACTCGAAGACCTGTTGTGATATACTATAGGTCAGAGGCGTGGGTTCTAAAGAAAGGCAAGCATTAGAGCTTTACACCTTTCCGAATGGAGTCTTATGCTCTATATACGGTAGAGTCTGAGCTAGTGATGGTGAGAATAAACAACTGCATGATCCGCGACCCCAAAGTCGTCTTTAAGAAATCTTTTGAAGTTTTCCGGAAACGAAGAAAGTTTTCATTGAGCTCTATTGATGAAAATAACCGTGCCCAGTACATAATATAATATACACAGCGTGCCCCAGTTAAGGTGGATTTGATTCATATCGGAAGATTCCTCATGTAATATGCTTCAAAAAAACCCGCGATCAGTTTTGGTATTCGAAAATGTTAAGAGATAATGGTGTGCCACCAGCACTTAACAACTTAAGCTTAAATTGGAGATAATTTATTTGAGGATTCTAAAATATCTATCATAACGGTGAGTAAAGATAGATTGACGGGTGAGCAATAAGTAGAAAGCCGAGAATATATACTATTTAATAAAGCTTCAACCTCGCCCATAAGATGAATAGTAACAAAGTTGCGGGATGATTTACAAAAACATTCAAAAATTTTAAAGTATACTTATTTCAAATAGTGTGCAACAACTTTTCTATGTACAACTAATCTTGCTGTACATTGCTATCCTATTATTGACAAGTAATTAGTAGTAGTAATGAATAGTTTTATACTCAAATCAATGAGCCTTTGTTTCAATAGCAATTATGTAGAGCCTTTCTCACGATGCACAATTCGTTTTCTTTACAGAATGAAAATGGAAAATCTGCCGATAAAAGTAGAAATTCACACGGCAAATGTTACCCAGGGCCAAGAAGTTCGTAATTTAATCGGGTACATATTACTGCCCATACGAGGAGTTCCAATAACTTTTTCAAAGAAAGCACTCAACGTAATTGTTGAAAAAAAAAAATTAAAAAAAAAACAGCATTAAGATTTTCTTATTTAAGGTGAAACCTCACTGGCACAAACTGGTCGGTCTAAACGCGCAATGGAAGCCTCAAAAACCCGAACTATCACTATTTCTTACTATTACCGACAAACAAAATTTGGTGCAGAGGGGTGTTTTAGATCTTAAACCTGTGAGTTTGTTAAGCCAAGTTTCATAGTCTATGTTCAAACACAAGATAAGGTTAAGTAAAGCTTTGCTTTCTTATACAACCGTAAAAAATAGAGAAAATTTAATTCTAAACTTAAGATACATTTTGGGCTTAGGCTTAGACTGTAAATTGATCTTATTTAATTTTAAGTAAATTAATAATTCATAAAATTTCTTTAGAATACTGTCGAGAGTGAAGAATCAGTAGCGATGGAACCATGCAGTACAACTGAAATGCTTTCATCACAGCAAGGTCTCTACATAAAACTTCTACAGGATGAAGGATTGCTTCAAGTGGGCAGTCAGGATTGCGATTGTGATATTTTTATCGTAAAACTAATGTTTAAGAATGCAAAGAATTTAGAAAATGTAAGTAGTAATTAGAAGGAAGATATGGTTCGAATATTATCTTGCAGATATAAGTTTGCATCGCTTTCTGTAAGTTAGTAACACATGGAATTGTTTGTGGTTTATTCAGCATATGACAAGCTTTCGTCACTTGCAGATCCTGCGTTAGGATAGAAATTGAAAAGCTCTTTATTGTATAACCTTAAAAATAAGCGTAATATAATAAAGGCCATTGAGCCCACGGCCACCAGGACGTCTGGGATCTTTCAGTCTTATATTCTAGTGAGGCTTAAACGTACCTTATTCTATTAGTTCCTTTATATATATATATATATATTAATCCTAAAGTAGCACTCTCTACTTTCACTACATACTTTGTTGTCACTATGACTTCAAATCAGTAAAAAGTTTTTTCCGCATCTAGCGAACTCTAGCCGTTTTGCCCATGCCAGATTAAGATGGCGGTCCCATTTGTATTTCGTCTCCGTTTACGTCTGGTGTACCTTTAATGTCTTTTGATTTGCTCTAACCATTGAACTCTTTTTAATTCACGAGAATGAACATCTTCCTTGCATCCATTCGAATGGTTTGGCTACTTGTCATTAGATCTTGGAAATCCCCTTCTACGTTTCGAATGATGTTTAGGCCAAATCCCTCTTTAGAATCCTCCTTTTTATCTAGAATATAATTTGAATCTTCTTTTAATGCCTTCATTAAAATTTACAATTAGAGTAAAAGTTTTATCATAATCAGCATTTTCCACATCACAGTGAATGCGTTTTTTTTTTTTTTTTTTTTTTTTCTGAAATAAGGCAAATATTTGAAAAATTGTTCTCAAGATGTTTAATAGGTTGATGCAGTTTTTCAATAGTTACTGCCTCACGTTCTGAGTTTGTGTAGAGATAAGTTCCCACTTTACAACAAAGTTTTAAATTAGGTTCGACGAACCCTTCCTTGTCCTTGTTGTTTCAATTTCGGTGTTATGATTTAGCAAATTACTGTTAGGTGCGGGATCTGTAGCGGCATGCTTTAGTTGTAATGGAAGGTTGGAGCTCCCTAAAGATATCACGTTTACGAGCAATAATTATCTCCCCCCCCCCCCGTCTCTGCTTGCTTGAGTGCACATTCCTGTTTTGGGATCAGCCTGGCATGAAATCCTACTACTAAGTATCTCATCTCCAGCCTGGTCACATCACCCACGATATAAAGGATTATCTGAGAGGAAGCCAACATTCTCACCCACTTCTAACGAGCCATCTTTTGCAATAATTCAAGAAGGGATAATAAGACGAGAGATGGTGAGTTCTTAGGTGATTCCGACGTATGACAAAGCTAAAACTTGTTACTGCACAGAGCTAAATGAAACCCAACCTGAAGCAAACTGCACTGTGCGTGTTGCTATCCCTGAACTCTTCTACAAAATGCAATGTGTGTTCATAAGTCGATGCACATATATTCATATATCGAATTTCACTTGTTTTTGTACTATATTATGCGACGTCTAACATTCATATTCATCCTCATATCCCCAAACTTATCAAAACACGTATTTACAGAGCATCATTCGTTCTAATTTGTTCTTGTTTCTTTAGATTGTTAATCCCGAGGAACGAATGAATCCCTTATTTCGTATCCACTACAATTTACTAGGGTCACCTACACATTGCTCATTAGTCCCAAAGGGTAATGGAGTTTATAGCATCCAAGAAAAAATTGCTATTCACTTTCGGACTTCTTTATGGAGTCTAAGTGAATACTTTAACAAAGTTTTATATGTTCCCGTAGACGTCTACTTCAATGACACAATTGTAGGTAAGTGTACAAACAAAGTTGCTAAAGCCGAGGGACGTCCGAAAATTTATTTGCTTATTATTTTCTAGGACATGCATGCTTTCGATTTGCAAATCTTCTCACCACTACTGTTCTTAATGAATTCTTAGAAACGTACAAACAAACCGACAGCTCGTTGGATCAAGAAGGAACTTTCCTTGTAGACACCCTTTTTGACCTACCACCTACAACGCCAAAACCTTTCGTTGAGTATAGTTTCAGTCTTAAATATTTGTCTACCACAAAAATTGGAAATTGTGAAGTAATCGTCGATAAGCCCCAAATTGCGGAATACATCGATAACCAAGCCAGAGGCGATATTTGCGGCAAAACAGTCATTGAGTTACCACCAACCGTAGAGGAAGTAGCTCCGAATGAGTCTGAAACCATTAGAACAGTTCAGAGTGATTCAAAGTTAGCTTCAAATAGAGGAATACAAATAGAGGCTCAGCAGCAAAGTGAGCGTATTCCTAAAGTAGCACGATCAGAGCCTGTGATAATAAAATCCCCAGACCGGTTGAATATTACAAAGCTGTTGATGGATAAGAATAGTATGAAAACAACCAAAGATGCTCCGAGGACATTCAGTTTCAATTTAATTCTGCAAACTGTGAAATTCACTCGTCGTCCTGAGATCGGAATCTGGCAGATCAACCTTCACCACCCGAAAGCAGACACTCCATTCACTATCGCTAATGTCGAACTGACCGAAATCAGTTCAAATGTGATCGAGTTCAAAGATTTGGATCTGCAACTTCTGTTTGCTTCCACAACTGATGATATTCTTGACTTAATCGAATCAGAGTCTTGTGTTCTTACCATAAACGGTCCAAGGGGTATGCACGCCAGAGCTGATCTCGATAACGAACTTCTTTTGGTTAGTACAAAAGAAAAACGTTCTGGAGTGATTCTAATGGAAAACCAGTCGGGAGAAAAGGTAGCAATGGCTCATATTTTTGTCTACATGGACGATTTGGGAATAAACTTTAACAGCCAGATAAAGAAGTATCCCAATATTGTGGCGCCGTCCAAGCCTTACATGGACGAAAATTTAGCATATAAAATTGTCGAAGAGTTAGAAGAATGGAAGCTGCAGCAACAGGAAATGTTTTTGGTGGAACTCAAACGCAAAGAAGTGAATCACTTAGCCATGCTTTCAGCGGAATGGCAGAAAAGGAAAATGGAACAAGAAACGAAATTGGCTGAGAAGTTGGAACAGTGTACAATGCTCGCTGCTGCTTTAGACGACGCTAATTCACAAGTGCAGGTGAATGTCTTATATTTTACATATTTACAATTATACATATTTTTTCGCAATTGTTTTTTTTTTTATAGGAAAAGGGCATATATCAACTAGAACAGGAGAGAATAATCGGACAGACTCGGACAGAAATGGAACAAACCTACACGTCAAAGCTATTTGAGCTAAGTGAAAGGGCTAGACGCCTAGAGGACGACATGACACATCAAATGAAGCTGGAAGAACTTAAATGTCGTGAAATTGAAATGAGTAGGAATATGATTGAACGGGAAAATGAAAAATTGAAAGCTGAAAACAGGGAGCTCAATGATAAGATCTTAGATATGAAGAAGACATATCTACCTAGAGAACAGCTGGCAGGCCTTTTCCAGGATGTTGTAAGCATGAAACATATCTTTCTGTTGTATGTAGATAATAATTTAGAGTTCATCGATTTCTTTTAGAGAATTTTAAGTGAAAGACTTGAAGAAGTACAAAAGTCGAAGATTTTCTATAAAGATCAGTGGGCTAAAGTTATTCGCGAGGTTCATAGGATGAAATCGGAAAATCTTCAGCAGATGGAACTTCAGCTTAAACAATGCAGAAATATTGGGTAAGAATTCAGAACTCTTTTCTTAAAAAAAAACTACAATTTAAGAATCTCTTGATACTATTCTTACCCTCTCCGTCGTAAAAGCTAATAGGATTTAATTTGAAGGAACAGAGACAGAAGAAATAAGAAAAAAGTGTCGTGATTTCTATATTCTCTAATGTAAGGAAATAATTTAGGTGTATGTTTACTTTTGTGTAAAAATGTACGAGTAAGGATCAAGTAAAAACTTTCTTTCCGTAGAGGGGATAATATTAGATGAGTATGAAAGAAAAGAAAATAACAGGCACTTATTAGTAACACCTGGACTTTACATACATATTATGGGTAAAAAACTTCCATGTCTGTGTAAAAACGTTCGGGTAAACATCTAGACTTAATATCTTGTGGGCAAGCCTTAACATTTTTATTGGATTCTGGGAGTTTATGATTACTATTATCAAAATCATAGCTAGCACATGACTCAATTTAATATGTTATACCACAAATCAAATATGAAATTCCATACATCTATCCCTTTCCATCCAGAAACTCCATTCATTTCATCCATCAATTATATCCATTCACCCAACCGCACTCATCTCAGCCATAATTTCTTTCCATCAGCCCCCGAAACCATCCAATACATTTATATAGGAATCCTACCCAGTCTCGGTTTTAGAAATACTGGCGCCCTGGGCGAAATTTCTACAATGCACTCTATTATTTTGTATGATATTTTGTAATTCAGCCGCCCAAACGCCGCGGGCGAGAATGCACCATTTCAGGATATGCAAGGGCGGTCGCCCAACACTAATGCATGTACTGATTCTATCCATCGCATTCATCCTTCCCATTAATACATGCATATAACCCACCCATCTATACAGAATTTTCATTCATACCATGTAGAAATCCCATCCAAATTATTTTTCCATTCTATGCTTATAAAAACGGCAGATTATATCTATCCATGTATCTAGCCATTCATCAGGCCCATCCAATACACCTTTCTTTCAAAAAATCTATCCATCCTCTTAATATATTAATGCATCACATCAATCGATCCCTTTCAATCTGAAATCCTATGTCTAAATCCAGCCGTTCATCTTATCCCTCGATCTGATCCAACTATCCCATCCATTCATTCAGCCGCGTCCCTTTGAATCGTTGCAAATTTACATTTCATTGATTTAGAAATCCTGACCACCCCATTCATCCAATTTATGCATCCATACATTCACCCAGCAACTCTATGCAGAAATCTCATCCATATCATCCATGAATCCATCTCATTTAATAAGAAGTTTCATTCATACAGAAGTTTCGTCCATCATATCCATCAAAAAATTTTATCTGATCATATGTTTTATATCAATCAATCCATCCATCCGTCCATCCCATTTATGGTAACCGTATCCTCATCCCATCTATCCATTTCGTTCTTACAAGAAGCCTATATCTATCGCATCCATTAAGGAAATTCATTAATCCTATCTCTCTATTCTATGTATCCTCAAATGTTACCTCATCATATCCTATCTATCCATCCATCCAGCTCTTTATTTGTTGATCTCATCAACATATCTTTTCAATCCATAACCATTGCATATGCTTAAGAATTTTTCACAGCATACGTAAAAAAATTGTTGGTCGTGGCATTCTGACAGTGCCAAAACTGTCTCCATTGGCAAGAAATCTCAAAGTAATCTCGATTTTCGTTTTGAGCGTCGTCGCTTCTTTGCGACCTTTCCTGTAAGGGAATCGTGGACTGAGGGAAGTGCCTTATCGAGCCTTCCCCGGTCCGCTCTAAAAATATTCACCGACGCCTCTCTCACTAATGAGGGTGCTGGGGCGGGTGTCTACTTTCCTGAACCTGACATTGGGATAGAGTACTTATGGCTCTGAGTGGCCCTTGGATAACATTTAAGTTACTGGGGGATTGCAGGTCGTCTGTGGATAAGTTGTGTATCAGTGGGTTCCTGGTGACATGGGAATCATGGGGAATGAAAGGGCTGGCTCTGATTCCCCGTTCCTCGGACCGGAACCTGCCGTAGGCGTTGCCATCTCGAGTATCGGGTCTCACATCAAAGCGGATGTTCATCGGAAGTATCAGAAAAGATGGGTGAACCTGAACCAGGTGCACAAAACTTTTTCTTGATGGACCCAATAGAAATATCCTTGATTTTCTCATGAGGCTCGGAAGCAAACAATGTAGAACTGTGGTTGGCATCATCACCGACGGCCACAGCTCGCTGCACGATCATCTAACAATGAGGGGAGTTGTTGACAGCCCTGAGCGTCTGTTCTGCTTGGAAGGAACAGGCTGGATACTCTAGGCTCTGCCCTCCTATCTGTAACGGAATTGAAAACTCTTCCTCACCAAGACCTTACTGAGGATAGGAATGTCTTGGCGATAGGGCCTCTAGCAGGACAACATAATGGACCGCTCTGGCCTCCGTGCTTGAGATCTCGTTTCCCCTGCCTTCAAAAAAATATTCATTGCATAAACATAAAGCCTATCCATATTTTCTATACATCTCGTTCTTTTCATTCAACAACAATACAAAAAAAGAATTTTTCGTTCCTATGTGCCTGCCTATAGGAGCTTAACGAAAATAAGCAGAAGAAAACCGATTACGGTCTATAAAAGCTTTCTCGGTTAATTTCTTTCTTCGGAGCCTCGTTAAATGTAGCCAACACTTGTCAGTTAATTTTGTTCATTAATATGAACTGAATGGCCTCACATGTGACTGGGCCGCTGGGCCGCCGCGAAGAAAAATGTCGGCACTTGGTTTTTTCTGTAAGAAAGGTATCTGATCCATATTTCCTTGGGAAGAAATTGAACTCGGTTTTAGTAAATGTCCCTTCATTAGTTCTTCTGGTTTCTATACCTGCAAATGCTTACAACTTCAAAGGTATGGTTAGGATAGTAGAATTGGAACATTGTTCAAATTATTACGGCAAAAACTATTATCATTTGAAAATAAATTCACGTAGGACGACACGTAAGGACCTCGTCCCTCGACTGCGTCATTAAAGTAGGTTTTATTATACTATCTCCTAGTTGCTCTTAAGATTCTCTAACTTGTCAGACCAAACTCTACTAACTTGAAGCAAGACCCTAATGCTTTTATTTCTTCTTTAATTATAGTCTAGACGATTTTCTAAATAATGAACATAGTGAACTGTTACTCGAAAAGGATGAATTAATTTTAATCAAAGATGTTCTTGATTCGGATGAAGAAGAAGCCGTTAGCAACAGAAATGGTAAGTATCAGAAATGATATCAGAAGGGAACTTGTTAACTCATAAACTTTCATAGGTATTTATTCTCCGGAATCGATTAAGATGTAAAATGGACCACTACGATTAAAAAAAAACGTTTATTTACTTTTCAATAAACACACATTTTTTGTGCCACTAGTAGAAACTGCGAAGACTGATAAATAATATATAAATTCTTAAATAAATGTTGTAATATTGTGCTCTAAACTAATGAACAGGTAAACTCTTCAGCTGTCATATGCTTGCTTCCTGCCCTATCGCCTAAAAAATAGGTAGAAATTCGCAGATTTAGGTAGAATATCCTGTTCAACTCAATGATTTACCGACAGCGAACCTTCGGATTTCGCGACATGCAATAGTTCCTTGAAACTACTCGATATATCCAAATCGCCCCCGAGGTGGTTATATTTTGCTTCCGGTGACAACGTGGTTACTTTTGTTCAGGGAACTCATGAAAGGAAAGAGGAAATTAACATTTTAACACTGAACTCTTTCGGTCCAGCCAAAAGCTGCCTATAATAATATCAGGAATGTTGTGCCTGGGGCTTCTGTGTACAGCACTACATTTAAGTAAAGATTTAAATTTCTCTAAGGCTAGCCGAACTACCTACTACTATATTTGGAAAACCGCCAGAAAAATATCTGCTGTGGTGCGTATTCCTCTGAATTTTCGCCTACATATAGTGGTGTTCCGCAGAGGTCAATCCTCGGCCTTTGATATTTTTAAAGTTCATAAATGATATTTCTTGAGTATGTTGTTGATTGCTACCTATATATTTCCACGTGGATTGATGGAGGATGCTATATGTAGACTGAATGAAGACCTTGGATCAATATCCTCGTGGGCACAATAGAATAAGCTTATTCTAATCCATTTCTTTTGTACAGAAATAATCTGGACACCACAGACTTTCCCGAAGTGATGTTAGATGATACTCCTATTCTATACAACAGGTCGACAAAGAATCTGGGCATTATTTTTAACACTACGTGGTCTGACCATGTATTATAAAGATTTAGTTTCAGCGTCTTTACTCAATTTTATTTTTATTTTGGCCGAACCTCACGCACACATAAAGCGGCTTTTTTGATAGGTTCATGTATACATATTTTATACAGCATGCATACTCCTTTAGATTCCTGGTCGAAGTGCGTGACACGTATAATGCGTCGTTGACCGTCATTCTTCAACTACTGTATGGACGCGTATCGTACATACAGCTTAGCATCGACTCTAGAAAAAAATTTATTACATAATTACCATCCAAATACTACATTATTTTGAATGACGTCGCCATACCTCACGGTTATAGGTTAATAGCTAATAATTAACAGCTACAGTTAGGACATAGGTGTAATAGATCAAATTAAAGAGGAGTGCCAACAGTTTACACACAATACGGAGTGTTTCGAGAAAACCTAGCATATTTTCTTAATCACCTCTTATATAGCACATATAGGCTATAAGGAAGAAAAACCTATGCATCTCTCTTTATGTAGTGGAACCGCGCCCGATGTATTCGTTTTAGTCATAGAAGTAGTAAGACTACGGTATTTTCAAATGGGACCACATAATAGGTCTGTCTGTTTACTCGAAAGTTTTTACTCGGTGTAAAAACTTTTACGCATTTTTACTCACAAACCGTCTGTTTACTTTTAACTAGTAAAAATCGAGTAAATTTTTACGTTTCCCCTCTTGCACAAAGTTGCACATTTTTACTCATGATCAAGAGGATGTGTAACCAAGGTATATATATATCTTGATGTGTAACTATGATATGCAATCAGCTGACTGTCAAAAGTATTAAATTTAATATTTTGATTGCCTTTATAGGTATGGCTGACGTAATTTATGGTCTAGTAAACAAATAATGACAACTTAGTTGTGATATCTCTTTTTTTTTTTTGTAACACAACGCACTTTATCACTACAATTCAAGACTCCGGAGTCTCGATTTAAATGAAATCTCTTGCACAAAACAATATTTCACTGCTGTTTCACACTATTAGTAGAAATAACTTTTAATCACTGCTTTTACACAAAAATCACTAAAATAACACTGAACTTGTTTTCGTAAAATCAGAAATCAAGCAGAAATGTCGAATTGAACCAAAATAAAGTCAAAGCCCTCTCGTTATCCCCCCTCCCGATCACACGTACACGAGTTTTTTTTTGCATAATATAACCTATTCTGAGTTGATAATAAGATTAAGAATCCTCCCCTGACATTCAATTTATTGTTTGGCTAAGTGAGTAGCACTTCCTTCCCTTTGTTTGGAGTTTCGAAGATCTTCATCAGATCTTGACCAAATTTCTAAGGGACCACACTGAACGCATTACTTTCTAAATAAAAATATAATAATCTAAATTGGTTTATAAACACCGGAGATATGAAGGGGAAAATCCATAAAAAACATCAATCAAATTGAGAACCTCATCTTTCTGAAGCCGATTAATGATGGGGCATGCAAATACTTGTAAAACTGGATTTCTAGGCAGCACCATCGGGTTACGGACAGCCCACTATTTTTAGATGGAAAATCAGCGCGATATTTACTTTATATTGCAATTATTATTTCAAAAATTAAATATAAGGAAGAAAATATCGGGTAACTTAAAGAAAAACTCCGTTTCCATGGTGCAAAAATCGCTGGTAACAAACAGAAACTGACGAAAAGGTATATACATACATAAATAACATCAAAACATAAATTCAAATAAGATCCCTTTGAAAATTACAACGTTGGGAAAAACATAAATTGTCTCGGAAGTCTTGTTATTTTACCTGCTCCTAGCTGCAAGAAATTCCCAAATGTACCATACTGGCCCCGTTAACTTGAATAAGAACTAAATCAGCTGATTTAATTATTATTATGTCAATTAATTTAATTTGAACTGAACATTCAATGTCATGGGTATTGTTTGCTTCGTGAGTACAGCTCTGCAAGGAAAATGAGTCTTAAATATAAATCGTACAAACAATTTAGTAATTTTGTCAACTGAATTTGGTTCGTATTCTTTATACTGCTTTTTGTTGTCTACTAGAGGGCTCTTCCTTTGTTGCTTTACTAGTGTTCTTGTTGCAAAAATATTGTACCTTTCTCAATGGCAAGTTTTTCGAAGACACAACTGACTTCAATATAAATTTTAAAATTTCCTATGTAATGAAAATTGTATTAACTTTGATTACTTTAACCATGCTTACCCAAGGATGTTATATTATAGTCGCTCTCTGTAAAGTGCTCAATGAAAATACGAAATATCTTGGACCATTTCTTTTTCGTCCTTAGGAAACAGATGAAATTTATTTGAAATTTTGTTTTTATCGAATTTTTTTAAGAATACTGGGGTGCACAACAGTTCATGACCATTTTTAAATTTTGATTTAACTAATTAAATTGGGATCACAAGCAAATAAATCTCGTTCAGGGCAAGCAGGTATCAGATATCATCCATAAACTCAGTGGTGCCACTGCCTACTTTCCAATATTTCATAAGCTTCAGGCCATTTACTTAAATAGTCAAGAGCAACTAATATGTAACGGCTACCGCCATCCGTTACTGGAAAACGTCCAACGATGTTTACAGCTATCCTTTCAAAGGGAGCTTCGGCATTATACTTATGCATTTCTCCTCTGCTTCTAAGTGGCTGCCCTTTGCAAGAAGCACAACAGTGCATCTGCGACACCACTCCTCCACATACTCTCGCATATGTAGCCAACAAAACTTTTCTCGTATTTTAGAGATTGTCTTATTTACTCCCTCCAGAGGTTCCACTGTACGTTGACCTTCGATGTTGGCACAACTATCTCTGCATTCGGTTAGTTTCTTCCCACTTGCGTTTTAATATACCGCATTCAACATGAAGAGAATTCCATTTAGCCCAGTAGCGTTTCAGGTTTTCACTCTTTTCCGAAATATCATTCCATTCTGGTATTTCTTCTTGCTGTACCTCATCCTTGATTTCTTCAATTTTTAAATTATGTTTTCTAACGACTTTTCAGAACCAAACTGGTTTGCATGGATATCTTCTGTCATCCAAACGGGATTCCAGAGAGCTCTTTTGTTCATCCCAACGGATTTCTAGAGCATTCTTTTATTCGACAAAACGGGAACGGATTTCCAGATTTCTTTTGTTCCTCAAAAAATTTCTTCATCTGCAGAACTTATGAAAGCTCTAATTTGCTAATTAAAGTACGGAAAAATTTGTTCCATGTTCATCCCAGACTTTTCTTCAGCTTCAGGTTCTTGCGAACTGTCTCAGGATCCGTTCTTTCCTTTTTCAAAGCTTGTCTAAGTCGCTTTACCAGAACATTCTTAGTACAAATAGTCCAGAACCTTCCCGAAGATTCCATTCCAGAAACATCGATTCTCCGAACCTTAAGTTGTTAACTGCACATTATTACTCATCTTACGTGAAGTTTCCATTTCCAGTAGATGTCACTACCAAGCATCACTTCGCAAAATTTTGACAGTTAACGCCTATCGTTCACTCCGCACTTAAAAAATGTACCAAATAGTCGACTACAGTCAGCAGGACAGTCGTTCGTTGTCAACGTGACACGACTATACTACAGCAACGACTACGCTACCAAAGTGGCATCGAACACGCTCATATCAATTTACCTATATTTTTGTCAGAGAAATTTATTTTCTTTTGAAAGCTGATAGCACGACGGACGGAGTTTTCATTACTTTTCCCTTCAATTAATTGCCCACGTTATTCTACCAAAATATTAGTGAAGTTTGTCACATTTTGTTGTGAAATTTTTGTCAATAGAAACAAATTTTTCTGATGGCATTACATGGCTTCCTGGGTCCGTACTGCACTAATAAGATCATTAAAGATTTTAGTTGCGATTTTACCAGTCCTGAAATTGGATGGAATTGTCATCTTTTACTCGAACTCAATACTAGGCATATGTCGATTTCCATTGATATTGTTACGTGCAATAGAAAGAGACAACTGGTGACATCTACTGGCAATGGGAGTAATAACAAAACAAGACAAGTGGTGACATCTACTGGAAATTGAAAGTAAAAAGGTTCGGAGAATCGATGATAGAATCTTTGGGAAGGTTCTGGAATGGAATCCTCGGAAAGATTCTGGAGAGTTTGTAGAGTATAAATATAACAGAAATATAGCAGCTGTCGTCACCGCCAGTGTAGTAGCCTTGTCTTAAGCAGGCCATACGCGATCCGTTTTGCAGTGCAGTGCAGTGTTTGCCAGCGAAAGAAACTTGTGAATTAAATCTGTAATATGTGTTTTAATTACGAACTAAAACGCCACGCCGGAATAATATTTTAAGAAAAATACACGTCAATCAATGGAACAACTTTTGATGAGAATGAATAGTATTAAATTACTGGTAAACTTTTGACATTCCTACTTCTATGAAAATTTGCATATTGTTCTTTTGATTGATTGAGAGGTTTCGTTTCTGTTATCAAAATATAAAACTGAATTACTTTGTTTTCTCCAAATTAACATACATCAAAATTTTACCAGCGATTTTAATGTGAATTATTTGGAGTCTGCGTTAAATTTTACTTTGCACGAACTCGTTACTAGGCTTTAGGAACAACTGCGGAGCAAAATTTTTGTGTTTGTACGTCCAGGCACAAGGGGAGGAAAATTATTCCGCTTCGTGCTGAAGAGTGTAGGTTGCCTATGGTGGAAAGCTGACGCCAATGAAAATCTCCCTTTGTTTTTATTTATTGACAAATGACAACTGTCAATTTCATTCGTTTAATTTTATTCTATTAATTAAATGGGAAAGAAAACCCTCTGCTCCTATATTTTGCGGACACTAATAGAATAACTTGCTTGGACAAATGCTTACAACATGTGTCGTTTGCAATACAGTCAATTCAGGAATGATCAGCATCTTCCACCATCCCAACAATTTGGACTTAATGCTAACTTTTGTATCGAACCATCAAGTGAGTATTATCGGTAGACTCCTAAAGGATATTATTGTTTTTTATTTTAATTTCAAATTATATTTCAGGTTGATCCAGATGATTACCTCTGCATTACGTGCTACGACGAGTTGAAGATTGCATTTAATTTCAAACAAAAATGCCATCAATCAAAACTTTACAGGTCAGAAGTAACTGTGAACGCGGAGGCTGGTAAACTTGCTTTTCAAAGTTAAAAAGATGCTTAAGAAAATTAGTTGTTTTTTATAGATCAAGAAAATGATTTGTCACAGCAAATCGAGATCTCTAGCTCTTCTGCTGTTGTTAAAGAAGAGAGAAGTTGCTTAACAGCTTCAGAAGAGCAGAATTCCACGAAAAATGATAAAATTTCAACCTTGGCTCCTGCTTCAGCTGCGTATAACGAGAATGAAATTGAAGAGTGCATAGAGGACTACTTTGTAAATGAGAAATCCGATGATAATCAAGAAAACGACCATGAAAATTCCGATGACGGTAAGTACATCATACAAATGATTGAATCCGATGAAAGTTCTGAGATCAAGGAAAATTTGGAAGACGAAGAAGATGAAGAGGTGGAAGATAGTGAGGAACAAAAGACATCAGTCAAATGTGAAATCTGCGATAAAATATTCACGAAAACGGGGAACTACAGGAGGCATATGCTTCAGTTACATTCTGCCGGCGAAAAACGTGAAAGAATACCAAGAGATAAACACAGAAGAGGTCCAGTTCCTAAATATCACGAAAATGGTTGATACATGAAATTTTCAGTTGATAATCCTTTTTAAGTTGTTTATTTTACAGATTTATTCAAGAATTTGAAAGAGACTCAATGCGAGTTCTGCTATAAAATTTTCGACAGTCTTCAACTATTGCATGATCATGAGGAGCATCACAAAAAGGAAGAGCGCCCTTATAGATGTAATAACTCGGAGTGTTCAGCCCGTTTCAAGGATAGGTATAGTGTCCGCAGTCATATTAGTATACATACAGGCGAAAAACGTTACAAATGTCGCTATTGTGAGAAAAGGTTTCACCAGAGTGGCAATGCAAAAGCACATGAACGATATCATACAGGTGAGAAACCCTATCTCTGTCCTCACTGTGGGAAAGGATTTGCTGAAAACGGTAATTTAAAGGCACATATAAGACATCACACCGGAGAGCGTCCGTATGAGTGCCCTTACTGTACGAAAACCTTCCGGACACATTATTCACATAAAATTCATGTAAGATCTCATACACAGGAAAAGCCTTTTGAATGTGCCGATTGTGGGAAAAGCTTTAATTGCACTGGGAAGTTGAAAATTCATCAGAGAATCCATACTGGAGTTCGGCCTTTTAAGTGTCAAGTTTGTAGTGCCGCTTTTATGGACAGCAGTCGACTGAAAAGGCATTCAAAAACACACACGGATTACTCTCTTTTTAGTGAAGAGAGAGAGATCGATAGTGTTAATATTTAATTATGCTGCTAATGCCGAAATACTAATTATCTTACTAAGAAAGAAGTAAATATGTATTCCATTCCTTCACTATGGGATGGGGGAAACACATGTTTATCTCGGGCTAGAGTAGATTCGTTTTGATAATTGGTTAAAATTTTCCTCATATTCATACTTTGGTATTATAGAAAAAGTAAAATAAGTAAATAAATAATTTTTCGTTAGTTTTTAACTATTTCTACAGATTTCTGCTCTGGATTGTTCAGTTGTTTCATTGGGGTTCTAGATAATAATTAATCTTTGTCCATACATGCGCCGGCGCCAACTATCTATATACAATATCTAATCTATGGAGAGAGGAAGGATGCATAGAATGATGAGCAGTTAAAACTCGCTTTGCTCACCTTGAAGCTTGAATGAGGTTGAGGGGGAAAACTCTGGTTGAATCCGTATCTTGTGACCTATTTTTGTGATATCTAAGAGGTAGAGTTTTTCTCTCACTCAAAAGCTTTATATCATTTTAAAAACGATATAATTATTGAATAAACTAAATTCACAAATATTCATCAATATTAAATAATAGGTTATTTTTACAGAGGAATGTGGTTTTACGCATATATTTCTAGGAAGGTTCGTCGGTCAGAAAAAAACCATGTAAGTATAACGAATTTTATAGGACTTCATATTCTGAAGGAACTTTTCAGTACAATAAAAACAGAGCAAGACTATATCGCTTTTTGCGTTCAGAGCAGCCAAAAAGTAACTTTTCCCCTCGCGTTTGACAGAATAATGTCACTATTGCTGTTACTTTTCTTGATAGCACTCTGGACTGGCATTGTCGTGTTTGTCAAAGAGCATAAGTATTCTCAGGTAGTGTCTAGTGTCGATCACCAAAGTGAATAAAAGTTCTGTTGAAACATTTTCTGTAAATTTCAAACAAATTGAAGCATACTAGGCGTCTACGATAGTGGCCGAACCATCTGTTGTCGGCCTTAAATTGAGTCCTTCCCATCATCGGTTCAAGGCAACGTTGATTTTGTATTGGAGCATTGCTGGCTTCCCCATTGGTCACGTCATTAAGTAGTTGAGTTGACAGCTGGGGTATTGTTTGCTTGTTGATTGTTTTGTGTCCACTTAAATATTTGTTTAGGTTATATTTTTCCGAGGTTGTTTTGCGTTTTAATTTTTGTGATAATTTCTCAATAATGGCTAGAAGAAATGTATGGGAATACGATGCTTAGCATAATGCACTAGCAAAATTCTATTAATCATTTCGATCCATTACTATCACTTGGTTCAATAGCCATTAACTATTTCCTATAAAAAGTAAATTACCCCTTTTGTAACTACGTCTCTGCGTCAAACACACTTCGCGGCGGGGGCTCTTTGTTTACAAAAAAGTGTCAGTCAAACACCCTGCCAAAATCAAGATGGCGAAAATATTTGGCTACGCTGCCATACATAGGCGCTTTCGGCAAGCACATTCTCAGTGAGATAACCCGGGGGTTACACCTGCAAGTACAGCTTCCAACACGATTTTTAACTTGACAGCGGAAGTCAGTTCGGTTGATGTCTTATCAGCTTGCATGCAAGTTCATTTAAAAAATGGCATTGAGACGTAAACTCTTGCGTATATTGGAAAATTATGGCAATAAAAGAAGTATCACAATGATAAAAACCCAAGAAAAAAGGAAGATGAAGGTGTTGGTAAATGATGTATTGCAAATGATCCCACAAAATTTCATTTTCCTGGTATAAATTTATGAATTTCTCAAGCATTTCGTTTCCGCGCCATTTTAAAAACTGTATAACTGTCAAATTACTATCTCCCAGCTGCCATGATTTTTCATCATGCAAGTTCGCTGAAAGTTGCATGGCAGTTGGATTACACGTGCAAGAAGGATGGCAGTGCAAGCTGTACTTGCAGGTGTAACCCCCGGGTAAGTGATATATTCTCAGTTGGCTCACTGAGACTGCACTTTCAGTGAACTGTCTTAGTTCCATATTGAGCTACCAAATTCGAACGCAACCACTGAGCAACTGAGACAAGTGAAACTGAATTTTCTTGTCTCAGTTGACTCAGTTTCGTTATTTTGGGATTTTAATTACTAATTAAAGTTTAGTGATCTATTTGAATAAACTAAAAACACTCGTCAATTTATTACTATCCATTTTCTGTGGTCAAAATAATTTAAATGTCAAAATTGGAAAATCAGCTGATTGGTTTGAAGCTGAGACAACTGAGGCGGTTGCTCAAAGTTTTGTCTCAGTTGTCTCGGTTTACGCTGGCCCAATGAGTGAGCGCTGAGCTCAGCATGCGGCTATTAAAAAACGTAAACTTTGTAATGTAAACAACGCCCCACATACATCAACATGTGCTTATTGACTTTTGACTGACAGCGCATGTTTTACGTCGGAAAATCGTAAATAGATCGCTGTTTAAATAATTTTTTCAAAAACATGGGAAAAGTTAGGAAAAATTTTACGCCTGCTGTGAGTAATTCTTTTTTTTTGCATTATCAGTTCTCTACTAAATTTTCGGTTTCCCGACCAAATACGGTATCTATTAGTCAAATCAAATAAAATTTTATTTGGCGCGAGTCCACGTTAATTGTAACGTTGGGTTGAGTGCATAGGTAGAATATTACACTGTACATATAAGTTAATTGAATGACTGCTCGACATGCCATCGATTTTCAATTTAATAGGATCAATTTCTTTTTCGCGTTATTTTGCTCACTGGTTTTAAATAGAATAGAATAGAATAGAAAAATATTTTTTAAAGAACCTCAGCTTACGCTACGTTACAACGTTAGGTACATCGAGTAAGTAATAGCTAGTTGGTATAATCGGATAAAATACAAAGTCGTTAGAAAACTAAAAAAGGAGCAATGAACAGACTCATTGCGGTAGAAAGTAATTACAGCAATATAGTCAGACACAGTCTAACAATAGAGAGCCTAAGGCACTTATAACAGTAGAAAGGTAAATACCAATAACAACAAATGAAATGAAATGACATAAAAGTTAAAGAAAAGTAAAGCTGACAGTAGATAGCTTTAACTTAAAACTAAAAGAGCAAATAAATAAATAAAAATACTACTCATAAATCGACAGTCCATTTTTTTTTTTAGTGATAAATTTGCCGTGCTCTAAGCACACATTAGGTGACTCAGACCAGCTCTTTAAATTCCTTGTATGTGGCAGCTCTTCTAACATGGTCAGGGAGTGAGCTCCCTGCCCGAAGAGGTCATTGGACCCAAATCGAGTGCGGGTTCTATGCAGAACAATTCTGCGATCGTTAAGATTGCTCCATGAGAGCGATTGGTTTATGTAGGCCGGTAGTGAGCACCATCTAGCTTTGTGTATGAAGCATAACACTCTGAGTTCCAAGAGCTTAGCCAGGGGTTCAGGCATGAATAGCTGGACCAGAGCGGAGATGTGCGAGTGCCGTTTAAGACGAAAAATGTACCTTACGCATGCTTTCAATGCCCTATTTAATTTTGTTATATCCGAGGTATGCAGAGGGTACATAACCACATTAGCATAATAGAAATGAGGCATAATGAGGGACATAATCAGGGATTGTCTGATGGACTGATCAAGATGATGTGACACCGCGTACAGAGAGCGCAGGCCAAAGTATATTCGGGAGCAAACCCTGCTGATCTGTGGTCGCCATGTGAGATGGGGGTCCATGAGAAGACCAAGGTTTTAACATGTCTGTCTGAGAGAGGGATGATAAACTTTTGAATAAGCAGGTTAGGGAGCATGTCATTAGTGCTGGAAGGGTTGTCGCGAATGATGTATCTAATTGCTTGCGTTTTCGCGGGGTTGAGGGTTAGACCATTAGAATGACACCAGTCTGAGATGCTGCCGAGCGTTACATTGAGCGCCCCAATCAGGGACGGAAGCTCATCAACACTGGCCGCACCATAAATTTGCAGATCATCCGCATAGAGGTGGAATTTATGACCACCCAGCACTTCCGTGACGTCATACCCAGGCACTTGTTTTTTAACTGATCTGAATAAGTGTTTTGTTTGATTATTTTCATTGATTCCATTTTTTTCTGAAAGCGTACTAACATCGTTAGCTAGGCTTGCAATTGCGCTATTATTTTCACTAATTAATTACACTGTTTTAGTAAATTTTCCCGTAGACTTGAATCATCATGAAAGCTTAGTCACAATTTCTCATTAATGTACTTAGGCAGTAAGCACTTTCGGGCATTGAAAGAATAATTCCATGAGTATTGTCATCATTTCATCCAGCACCATAAGTATACAGTGAGGGTTTTTGTTTTTGCTTCCGGAACGTGACTCCTGGGTCATCCAGGGACATGTCAGAACCATGTCAAAAAGCTGTTAGCTCCGAAGTGCCAGGTTCGTGTTTTTGCGCAAAGGAAGCAATAAACGTCAAAAGTACCAATCACAAACTTTTTCTTAACCTCTTCTTCTTTCTTTGACATTTCAAAACAAGAACCGCGATGCTCCTAGTCAAGAGCAGCTAGGGTTAACCCAAGAAGCAAACAATAACAGAAAGTGACAGCTTCGAGAGTCACGAGTGCCATGACTCTGGCAAATCGAACACCCAGTATACATACATGCCTGGACGGCCTTACGTGGGATACAGGAACACTTCCATGTATAATAAATGAGAAATAATAAGAATTCTAAACAATCTAGACTAATAGAGGATATCACATTCAAGGAACGGAACCTATAGGTTAGGTTAGGTAAGAGGGGTACTGCCAGACGACTAACCTGCATCATACCTTTAATGGCTTCATTGTGCCCCTAGACTTCATGGGAATACCTTTCAAGCCCCATATCCATCCTGCTTTCCTTAGGAAACTCAGGATATACATAAGACTTTTAACCTAGATCCATCCTGCTTCTCTTAGAAAACTCAGGATATACCTAAATTCTACACTTTGCAGCTCCCCCAGACTTGAAAAGAAGTAGCTACCTAATAATCAAAGCGGGGCACTCGCAAAGCAATAAGACTTAAACAAATCATTTAAACTTGAAGGTGCAATAAACATCAATTTATTTTAGTACCCATGCCAAAGGCACGCATAGCGCTAGGCACATCATAGAAAGTTACATGGTAGATTAACATTGTACAAAATAAACAATAAAAGTACAGCACAGTATTCAACATCGTTTTAAAATAACATAAATTACAAGTATCGGCACTTAGAACAAAGCACCGCCTAGTGAAATATTGTAAAATAAAAATAAATAAATACATAGTAGATTAACATTGTAGCAAGAGAAACAATAGAAGTACAAGTATAGGTACTTAGAACATAGTAAAGTCTAGTGATATGTAACAAATAAAATAACATAGTGTATCAATATTGTAGAAATAAGCAAAAACATATAATTATAGGATCATAGAGTGCAGTACAGCATAATGAGATAACAAGTAAGCAAGTAAATAAATAAAATAAAATAAATAAACAAATCATGCAAATCTGTAACAACAGGAGGAGAAAGAATATGATGGCAAGGGTTGGGGATTTTA
This sequence comes from Dioctria rufipes, assembly GCA_963924295.1. Classification (NCBI taxonomy): domain Eukaryota; kingdom Metazoa; phylum Arthropoda; class Insecta; order Diptera; family Asilidae; genus Dioctria; species Dioctria rufipes. The sequence continues at coordinate 68,006,326 of OZ002741.1, forward strand.
GTTGTATGCTGTTGGCGTATAGAATAGCTCGTATGATGGATTCAGTTCGGAACCTTTGGGCAAACACCACTAAAATATCCTGGTTATACTCTCATTGAATGATATTGCGTAGATCTGTAGATCAACAATTCTGGGCTGTCTGCTAAGTAGCAGGAGATAAATGCGCATGCTGAAGCGGGGAATTCGAATATTGAGCTAAGCTTTTTAATGAACAGGTATCGAGTCGAATGCTTTACTAACGTCTGTATAGAATTTTTACTCTCATCGGAAATTCCATGAATATCATTGACGACCTTGTCTAGAGCAGTGCCAATCAAGAGTTTATGTGTAAGGACAAATGCATTAGATTTGACATTGCTGAATATATCCATAGTTCAATTACGTCAGAGTTGTTGAAACCAATGCGGAGAGATAAACCACTTGTTAGAAAAGAGTTGAAAATAGCGTATTTTATGTGGGTGCTGCAGATGTAGCGATAGGCAATGGAATTAAGGTCAACACTGACTCCAGTTTTTTATCTTAGCCCATGTTCTCTGACCTCCAATAAAAATTATAAAGATTTAAGACTTTAGCCGTACTAACATATTGAGACCTTTCGTTTTTTTTTCGGTACTCAGTGTGGATATCTGTTGATTTGCACCTCTTCAATTGTAAATATGTCACAAAGCTGACAAATTACGCCTAAATCATGTAGAATATCTTTTAACACTGGCAGAGTTCACTACACTATAGCAGACTTATAACGGATATGCCGGTAATAAAGAGATCTGATTTAGTCATTGAAATACTGGATTGGACGAATTCTGTCCTCTCAATATTAAAATAGAGAGCATCATGTTGAATGGCACAGAAATTACGATAGATCCATAGATTATTGAGACGAATATGCGATGTTGTGAAGATAACAAATCAGCTTCATGAGCAGAGACACCAGGGCACTGACCAGAAAGAAGAAGAGAAAAGGTGAAGGAAGTCATGACGAAATCCCGGCCGGGTAGAAGTCATTACTTTTGCCGAGTAGGTGTATTGTTGATAATTTGCAGTTCACGCGACGGGATCATGATGATTTATTGCCAAGATGCGGTTCCAGTCCTAAGTCAATGTTGAGGTCACTCGCTACTAGGACATTTGAGAACTAACTGCTAATTAAATTAAACAAGCTATTGTAAGCAGAGTCGACGAGAATTCAAGATTTTATCCTCAGTTGCTATTCATTGATTGAAAAATTGTTTCGGAAATAAAGTAGTTACCATATTTGTCAGCTTTTTCAGTCACCTACGTTGTACGCATCTGAAAAATTGAGGAAGAATATTATATTCAATGTAAAATGTATCTAGAAAAGTATCAATCTAAATTTTGGAATATGCTCTTATATTTTACAATTTGTGTTGTCTCAAAATTACATTTACATAAAGTAACAAGCTCTCTATAAATTACTGTTTCCTTTTCTTTAGCCAGCAAACTATTCGGAAGAAGATGATTCAGACCAGGAAGATGGAGACTTCAACGAGGATTCTACTAATGAAAATTCGGAAAGTGAAAGCTTAGTAGAGCAAGAAAAAAGTGATGAAAGAGAAAGTGATGATGGGTCTTCCTCAGACACTGAATCAAAAAATGTTAAATTTAAAAAAATTCCAAAGAGGGAGCTTCCAACAGTAGTTGAAAACAATCCATTTAAAAAGCAAAAAACTGAGAACAATTTGTATAAACCTCCTACGGTTGAAGAAATCCATCAATTGCGAGAAACTGAAAATCTCTTTCATTCTAATTTATTTCGATTACAAATCAAAGAAATGTTGGAAGAGATAAAAATTAGAGAAAAGTACAAGAATTTTATCAAGACATGGCTCGATGAGTTGAATGATTTTCTGAAGAATTTAGATTCTATGCAAGAAAAAGAAGATTTGGACAAAATAAAGTGGCTTAAGAAATCGGGAGTACATGTACCGATTATTTTCGATCAATTAAAATTGAAGCCATTTCAGTTTCAGTTTTTAAAGCCCAATCAAAATGCTTTTTTAATCGGTTCTGCTATGAATGGTTCAATGATTGGTCCAAATTTAATAGTGGACGTATGCATTTTAATGCCTGCCAAATCTTTTCAAAAGGAAAACTACTTAAATCTTGCTTATGATCAAAAACGGGCTCTTTATCTTACAGCATTGGTGGCTAAAATGGAAAAAAATAAATTTTCTTGTGCCGATATAAGATTTAATTATTTCCGGAATAATCTGTATAAGCCTATTCTGGAAATTGTGCCAAATGGGATTATGGCGAAAAAGTTGCGCTTTCAAATATTCGTTGCTGGAGAGAGCGATTCTTTTAAGATTTCCCGTTTCGTTCCATGGAATAGCAATATAAGAGAAAGTATTTTTTGTAAAACAAATAGCAGTCCAGATGATGAACTCGTATATGCGACACCCTGCTATAATGCATCTCTGCTATTCGATTTAATGATGGAACGCAACCAGAATTTAATTGGGTCGATTCTTTGTTCACAAAAAAATCTACAGGAAGGATTGATTTTGCTTAAAATTTGGTTGAAGCAAAGAGGATTAGATCATGGCTACTCTGGATTTGGGGCACATATTATGACGATGTTAGTTGTGTACTTGTTTAAAGAAAGGAAGCTTTTGCCATCGATGAGTAGCTACCAAATTGCTAGGAATGTTTGGAATAATTTGGGTAAGTTGAAAACTCTATTACAGGCTGCTCTTTATTCGAATAAAGAAAATGTAGCACCCTTATTAGGAATATATTGGAGATATTTTCATATATCTATTGTAATAACCTAAAAGTAAGTAAATAGACAACAGTGCTAAGAAAAAATCGAAACTATTTATTTCTGTACAGGCGTCGCTTACAATATATTCAGGGAGAAGCTGCTTAATTTAATACGAAATTCTGAAACTCCCTACAACTTGGGTATAGATATCAACATTTACAAAAGTTTGACATAACTGGATTATATTTTAAGCCACGGTTCTTCATTTGTGTTGTTTTTATGGCTATTGTTTTTATTGATAGCTATTTTCTGTCAAAATTTACCCTTATAACGCGTTATTGTTGATACGGATAGCTAAACAAAAGCTGTGCATATAGCTTTATATAAGCCCTACGCAATAATAACTGGCAAAAATCAACTGTTATTAAATTGAATTTTAATATAATTGTCTTCAAGAAATGTGACAAATCCTAAACATTGTATGTACTGTCCTTACTTCTAGCTCTTGTTTTTCTCTCTCTCCTTAATTTTCCGTTCCTTGTCAGTCTTTATTTTGCTTTGATTTGTTTTCGAATTTTATGTCTCTCTGTTCTTTGCAAACTCCCCTTTTTGTTTTTTAGATGATAGCCTTGTAAGACTAAGAACCTACTTTTATTACTTCTCTGACCATCTTTTGCTATAATTTCTTTCTTTCTTTGCATTAGTAGTGGGCCGGAGAATGTTCTATGTGCAGTAGACAGGAAGACGACATTTTCTCGGTCTATTTTGTCATCCAAGACATTTTCAAAATACTTGTTGAGCTGATTTGATTTCGTCCAGATCCTTGAGCTCTTGCAGAAATGGTTTGCTATTATGTCTAGTGTTAAGTCCCGCAGTACATTTATAATTCTTATTTCCGTTATTGTACGTATAGTTTGTGTAGATTTAATAATAATAGAGTTGACTGTAATGACAACAGTCTAAATAATTGTAGACCAGACTGTAATCTGACATTGGCGAGTTCATAATTTATCAATAATAATAATTGCAAAAAAGCTTGCATTAAAACACTTGGTCTACAAGCATGGTTTTCTATAGCCCAATAGCCCATTATGGCTCCTAAAAGATTCCTGGTGTCGAGTCAACTTTCACTAAGTAGTTTTATTATCCTCCTGTCTCTGATGACCCACCCATCAACTCATTATTTCGTAGACATCCCTGATAATCGTCCCTTTTAAAGCTCCGATCGGGATCCTCACATATGGCTGTGAAAATATACATGTGTCTGCTAGTCTATGAGATTGGTGCCATTGCCAGCTTCTGGAGAATTACCCTGCTCCTCTATGCGTACTCGTCTTAGAACCATTTGCAAATATAGTATATTTTCTGAAGTGTACTGCAATTGTCAAACGCCCTCCTAATATCAACCCCACGCTTTTAGCCGAAGAACGCTGGTTGGCGCAACACTCGCAATCGAGAACCAGCGACAACAGATCAAGCATGACCCAGGTATTTTGCTTCACTGGAGAGCGTAAGGTTCTTTCCCTTCAGCTTTGGAAATCTGAAACTTTGCTTCTGCTTTTTCCTAGTAAAAAGGAATTTATTTTTAATCCAATTTTAGTTGCCCAACTATCCTGCGGTGTACCTCTGTAGACTGCTACTTACAACCACATCTCCTCAGCAAGAACTTATCTTGAAACATTGAGTTAACCCAGTCACAGACCCTTATTAAATCCGATTCTCTTCAGTTCTTTATATATGATCTCCGTCTTGACGTTATTTTTTTATAGCAACATAGAATCAAACCAAATTTAAGGTCGGCAAGATGATTTATGTATAACTTATTGAATGATTGAAATAAACGTTATTATTCTTACTATTCCAGCAATCAGTAACTGGCACGAGGATGGCAAAGGTATAAGCTTATGTACTGAGCTATCTACACCGAATCTACCAACATTGGAACAGTTTCATGCCTACTATGATGTAGTTTTCATAGATTCTACAGGATTCATGAATATATGCGCTAACTTGTCTCTCGATGTATACTTGAAAATAAAAGCAGAGTCTGAAAGAGCGGTCGAACTGCTCAACAATAAGACAATCAACAGTTTCCAGTCGCTCTTTATGATTAAAATTCCAATTTATAACAAATTTGATCACATATTAAAGTTAGTATCAGCGATTTTTTATTACTTGCACAAACTATGCTAACTCCTATCTTCCTTTCAACAGGTTATGCGATAAAAATATTATCGAAAAGGTTTTACAAGCACATGGTACAAAAGCTGATAGAAATAATTTTGTCGGATATTGGTATCCTCATATATTAAAAATTATTTCAAAGTAAGCTAGTAGTTTTGACAGTAAATTTGAAATTCAATAAAATAATAATAATCATAATTCCCTTTAGCGTCCTTCGAAAAGGTTTGGGTCAAAGAATTCTATCTCTTACTCCAATAGAAAACACAGCAATATCCTGGAGTGTTAAAGATAAACCAATTGCACAACCAAAGTCCTTTATTCTGGGATTCGTTTTGAATCCAGAAAAAGCATATGAAATCCTTGACAAAGGTCCCCAAGCTAATGAGGATACATCCGCAGCATTTCGAGATTTCTGGGGAGAAATGTCTCAACTCCGTCGATTTAAGGATGGTTCTATAACAGAAGCTTGCGTTTGGAGTACCGCTTCAGCAACCTTTTCACAGAAACGCTTGATTGTCAAGAGAATTATTTTTCATCTACTGCAGCATCATTTTCAAATTGACGAAAGCAATGTGACCTACATGGCGGACGAATTTGATGTGTCCTATCAACTGAATCAAACGTTGTTTTGGTTCGCGGACGGCATTAAAGACGCTGAAAGTACTACACTTGACGTGATCAAAACTTTCGATAATATAGGAAAAAAATTAAGATCTTTAGATAATCTGCCTCTGGATATTCATTCCATTCAAGGCATTTCTCCAGTGTTCAGATACTGCGATCCTGTTCCAATCTTGGGACAAGGAAAGACCTACAAAAAGGAGAAGAAAACAGTTTTCCAAGCATATACAATTTGCGAAGGTGTTATACAATTAGGTATAGGAGCAGGAGTCTCTATTTTGTGTTCGTAAATAAATGTTATAAATATGTTATTTTCAGGCACAAGTGGAAAGTGGCCCAACGATTTACCTGCCTTTCAACGCATTAAAACAGCATTTCACCTTCAAATAGCTCGTTTAATGCGAACGCAATTTAATTTAGAGGCAGTAGGTGGTATTGATGGTATCCACATTATTAAGGATGGATATTTATATAAAGTAGAAATTTTCCATCCGAGAGAAATCGCCTTATTGAAAAAAGAAATTACAAGTAAAGGTATTGTCCAGTATAACGAGACGCCAGAAAGCTTAGAAATGGAAAAGCGACTTGGTGTTTTACCAAAACTAACCAGTGCTCTTCATGGTCTCTATCAACGTTATCCTAGTTTTGGTCCAACAGTAATGATTGCCAAACGATGGTTATATTCGCAATTATTAGATTCGTTCCTTTGGCCTGATGAATGTACGGAACTGTTAATTGCTTCACAGTATATGCGAATTGGTCCACTAGCGGTTGCATCTCAGCCACAAACTGGATTTTTTAGGTTCTTACATCTTTTGGCTTATACAGACTGGATAAATGAAATATTTCTGTTAAATTTCAACGATGAAATGAATCGTAAGTTGAGTACTTTTCAAACATTTTCCCTTAACAAGCTCATTTCTCTTTTCAGATGACGAAATTAGTGATATACGAAACAAATTTAACACAGAACGTGATTTATTTCCGCCACTCTTTATTGCTACCGCATATGATAGTAAAAAAGATGGCATTTGGAGTAAACATGCTCCGAGCGTGCAAGTGTTAGCCCGTGTAACTTTGCTAGCGCGTCACACTTTAGAAATTCTTCAACCGACATTTACAACTAAACAAAACATTAACGTTGATGATCTTTTCATAGCTTCTCTTGAAGGATATGATGTAATAATTCAATTAGAGCCGAATTTAATTCATACTTCCCTGGTACATAATTTTGGATCTCAAAGTAAAATAGACGCATCTATCCCGGCAGCCGGATTCGACCCCGTACAAAGGGGATTACAAGAGCTTAGGGTTTGTGTTCTGATGATTTTTTTTTTTCAGATTTTAATTTTTAAATTTATATTTTACAGGAAGCGTATTCTGATTTTGCTATTTTCTTTTACAATCCATGCGGCGGAAATGAAATAGCTGTGATTTGGAAGCCCGATATATTTGAAGAGAAGGAATTCAAGGTAACCTCTGTGAACGGTTGTAAAGTCACAGAAAGCGAGCACCTTAAATGTAATATTCCACAGATAATTGAAGACTTTAAGATTATTCTCCACGATTTATTCTTTAAAATAAATAATATTTCAAAGAAGTATAAAGATAGAAGTAGATAATAAATAATAAAAAACAAAAACAGAATGTTTAAATCTCCGTAACCCATGCATGCATTTCAATGACAAATTAAAGTTTCGGAGAAAATCTAAGTCACTGTGAAAAAAGGAAGATAGATTGAAAAGGGAAAATACTATAATCCTTGATATCTTATAGGTACCAGAATTATGCTAGATTCACACATTTCTAAAGAAATTGATAAATATTTATTGCATTCTGTACCGCCGAAGCCTGCGGAGTGTCGGTTAGCTTCAGTGGACATGCATTGTCTGAGGATTTCTAATTGCAACAGGATATTTCTTGAAGCTTCTTCGTCCAATGGTCTTTTCTTACATATCCTTTGTTCATATACCGCAATCCTTGACGAAATCGAGAACCTTTATTGAAAACAGCCTGCTATCAGGATAAATGATAGCTTATCGAGATTCTGCAGCTTTTGACAAGCAATCTTCCTGTTTACTGAAAGGGAAACTAACTGTGGTGCAATGAATAACAAAATCTTGTAGTATAAACAAATAACTTACAAATACTGTTGTAGAATCAAAACCAGCAACACCTCGAATATAAAATCGACAGTGATGCCGTGTAGTGGAAGTTCGCACCAGAACAAATTTCACTATATAGAGAGATTATCACACCATAATTTTTTTTTAACTTAAAATGCACATACAGTATAAAAGATTTGAAAAACTTTTTCGCGCCCTGTTATAAATTTTGCACCGTTTAAAATAGATGACAATACTTTGAACTTGCAGAAATGGTACGTGTAACATTCGAACCTTGTTTAAAGTAAAAGAGTACCGCTTGCATTGCCAAAAATTGCATGTATAAAACTCGCACCCTGTTTAAATTAGAAGGGTATCAATCGAACCTGTAACATGCGAACCCTGTTTAAAGTAAAAGGTTTCCCTTGCGCTTACAAAAATTGCATGTATAGAACTCGTAACCTTTATAAATTGCTAGGTTATCACTCCCATTGCCGAAAACTGCATCTGTAATTTCGTACCCTGTTTAAGTTATAATTAATCTTATTTATGTTAGGAATTGTACCTGTGACAGGCGTACCATAAAAAAATGAATCTCACGCACAGCTTAAATTGCTCCTGTTTAAATGAACGGTAGGTACTGATTTCCTGTCGGATTTCTTAAATTATATATTGTAATAATTCTTTACTGTTAAACTATGAATTATATAAATTTGTGATTTCCCCCTATAGGGGGGTTAAAAGAAACTATGGTGCGAATTTCCCCACTGGTGAAAATTGCTCGGGTCCGAATTTTCTCTTACTGGGCCTGCAAGTGAAATTCGCACTATGGGATGCGAAGGTGTGACTGAGGGATGGCTTAATTTGATGACATAACTAAGGCATAAATAGCGACGCCTTGCTCAAATAAAAATCGCCAATTCCTTAACCTGATGTATGCAGCTCTGTTTTTCGTCCTGAGAAATTCAAACGAAGGTTTTTTTCAGTACTTATTAGTGGTCAAGTGCTGGATCCTGGTCCCCTAGAAGTGTGTGAGTGTAGATAAACATTAATTACAAATTTTTCTCCAAAATTTGTATGAAATATTTATTGGATGGAGACCGACAACCACTGTCATCTATAACAACTAAAGGATGCTATGCCCACATTTTTTTTTAATTTTTCGTTTTAAAATATATGGAAAATAATTACCAGAAGAAATTAACTCAGGTTCCATGGTGAATTCATAAATATCGAAAAAAAAAATTAAAAAAATTGCCAATATACTTTCTTTAACCTGACATTGGGTTGGAGTACTCACTTAGAAGGCACACCACTGTCTTCCAGGTTTACGTCTTCGCCATCACAATAGCAGCGATATGGAGATCAATGGAAAAGACATTGCTATCCTTTCGGATAGTCAGGCAACCTTGATGGCTCTGAGTTCTAAATTACTGGGTGACTGTAGGTCGTCCGTGGACAACCTGTGTATCCAAAACAAGGTGTGTCTTCAGCGAGTTCCTGGTCACATAAGGATCATCGGGATTGAAAGAACTGACTTTCTAGCAAGTTCTGGCTCTGGTTCGCAATTCCTTGGACCAAAACCAGTCCTAGCCGTTGCCACCTCGGTTGTCGGGTCTCTCATCAAAGCGGATGATCGCATGAAACATCAGCAGAGATGGGCGAACCTGAGCAGTTGCAGGTGCGCAAAACTTTTCTTGATGGGTCCAATAGAAATTTCTCTCGCAAGAAAACATGTAGAACTGTGGTTGGCATTATCACCGGTCACAGCTTGCTTCACGCTCATCTACCAAAGATGGGAGTCATTGATAGCCCTGAGTTTCTGTCCTGTCTGGAAGGAGAGCCTGAGACAACCGAATGCTCTTTGTGTGCTTGTCCGGAGCAGGCTAAATACGCTTGGGCTTGCCCTCCTATCTGAGGATGAGCTGAAAAGCTTACCTCACCAAGCCGTGCTGCGCTTTATTTAGAGGACTGGAAGGGTTTAGGTTAGCACAATGGGCCGCCCTGGCCTCCGTGCTTGCGATCTCTCGTCCCCCTGAATATGCTTAACTCAAAAAGTACCATAGTAGTATTTAAAAAGAAGTGCTCAACATTACTTTTATTAATAGAGAAAGAAATCTTAAAAGTTGAAAAGTTTGAAATCCTTTTCCGACCATAATTCGATTTGAGTATTGAAGCTGGGAAGCCAAACTTAACTGGCGTAAAATCGAATACGTGGAGAAATAGCATTACCAAAATACTGCACTAATTAACGAAACAATTTGGAAAAACAAGTAGGCAAAAAATATGCTTTAAGGCAGAAACGCTAGGCCCCAATGCTCTGTAAAAATTTTCGGGTTTTAAATGAGGCAACACAATATCAAGCCGAGCATTTAGCCACAATGTTCGTCGGTGGTGTCAAATTGTTTTAAATTTTCGGAGGCGCATTGAATTCAGTTGCGAGGAAGAATGACGCTTGCTTGTATGTTTCGACATATAAAACCACCAAAGATGAAATCTGACTAGCGACGAAGATCTGAGCTGCACCCAAATGGGCCTGATACATATACACATTCAGCATGGGTAATTTACTAATAGATTACCATCCAGAACAAAAATAATAATTGCTGGCTAATAGTAATAAATTTGCAGGAATAGCTGACAGCACAGGATACCCCAAAATATCCACAAATAGCCTCCAACCAATTCTTGAAAATCATGGAACACATCAATCTTCCAGATGATTTTGGATAGCAAATATTCTAGTAAAAATTACTAAGAACTTATAATCTGTAGTTCTTTACCTAGCTTTTGTCGACAACAAAACTAGACTCGATTCGATTCAAATATGGAATGCACTACATTAACACGGAATCCATAAGAAAATTATTAGTGATTGGTAATGATATAAATTTCAGAGATTGAAAAAGATGTTTTAATTCTTTTATAAGGTAATCGTCAATCGATGAATCATGTGAAAAATTTGGATTGTTTTGTATTGTGCACCAATAAAGCATTTTGATTTTAAACCTAATGTCAAATTTCTGGAGTAAGCGGAGGCTTTGTTAATGGTGAGTGTAGTAGTAGGTATCTTATTCAGGGATTGTTTTAAGTCACTTTAAATCTCTAATAGCTTTAAAAATCAGTTTAATGTAGTTTTTCATTAAAATTAAACAAATCATTCGCGTGGTGCCTATTCATTTTCTTGTGATCGCAAGCGACCATTTGGATTTGTCAATCTGATGGAAAGCTGTTTGGCCCTCTCGACAATTTCTTTTCGCTTCTTTGATGAAACACCATGTGCAATTTCAGCACAATAAATCCTGTTCTGCATCATAAGAACCTCGACTTCCTTAACATTGTGAACAAGGAATTTCTTGAATCCTGTAGGCAACATATGACGGGTGCGGATATTGGATCCATAACCGATATTTGGCATCAAATATTGGCCCTTGAAACGACGACGTACCCTGTTGTCAATACCTTTTGGCTTTCTCCAGCTAGGCTGAAAGAGGGTATTAATGTTATTTAAGTGATATAAAAATTTTCTGTCAACTTACCTTTAGCTTTGCATATCTGTCCGACTGATGCCGAATGAAGCGCTTTGTGCGCTTCTTCACAATTTTAGGTCTATACGCTGGCCTAATAGTCATCTTAAAACTGAAATATAAAAAATAAATAAGTAAACTACAAACGTTTTACAAATATATAATTTTGCTTGTCAACAAAATTCACTATGGTATGGTGAAGGAAACAGAGTCAAGTACAAAGTTAACAACATGAAACTCACAAATTCCAGTTTAAAACGGAATACTCTAGAATTACTTATATTTGTTATACAAGTATTGTGATCTTTTGACAACGGATGCCTTTAATTTTAAAAGATTTAAGTAATCAACCTACCGCTTCAATGGGGTGCACGTCAAAAAGAAATCTTTATTTAGAGGTTGGCAGCGGTGACAAAATTCGAATTTCGATGGAGTGTAAGCAGGGGTGTGTGAAACTAAAAAATTGAGGGTTTTCACACCATTGGTTTACGGCCGCAGTAAAATTCCGAATATACTGTTTCAACTTTCCCACTTAAATCCTAGTATTATGTTCATTTCGCGGATAAATTTTGTATGGAAATTTAGTTGCGAAATATTTAACCAAATCGCTTGGTATTGTGTTTTATCAGCTAAAAGTTTGCTTAGTTTTGACAAGTAGATGGCAGTAGTTTTCACAATCATATATTTAGCATCAGATTTATATGCTAGATACTTTTTTCTACGTTAAAATCTTGACGTTTGAAGTTGAATGAAATTGGAATACAAGAGTGGCAGTGTTTCTGCTAAAAAATAACCCTCTTCATTTAGACAATTCTTTCGAGATTGGGAAATTGCAATAGCAATCCAAAAGATCACGAAATAATATCACAAATGCTGATTGTCAAAAGCAGCCACCTATAGTTCAAAACAATGAACAATTTTAACCGTGAAAAAGGCTAAATGACACAATACCGGGCTTAAAGCGAGTTCGAGTAAAATGTAACATTTCCATACAAAATTTGGCACTAGTAAAATCACAAGACAAAAATTTTACTGATGATTTTACTAATGCAGTACGGAGTTTGTCGATATAAACTGAAGGTTCCTTCTTTATAATATAGATAGCACTATAAATTCTCCACACATTTTACTAAATTTGATGTATTAAGCCTAGTACTAAGGTCCGCGCTAAGCTAAATTTTAGCGGGTCTCCAATATCGGGCCGTTCTTTAGCAGCTAAATTATGACAGCGGAGACTCACAGAAAAGATATATTAAAAACAAGAAGAAGAAGAATTTTGCAATTTGTTTACGGAAATACAACGCGCGGTGATAATATTTCTAAAAACAGGTAGGTAAAATTATTTGGAAATACCTATTAAAAATATAAACATAATATGCATTATGTATACAATAAAAAAAAATTAACAATTGATATTGAAAATACGGCCACCAAAAGAAATCTAATTCATCCGTACTTACAGCAAAGATGTACAAAACTACGTTAACTACAAAAATCCGGTCAATAAATTTATTAAATATCAGAACTCTGAAAATAAATATTTTTAGCGTGCTAAAGAACGGCCCGGGCGGATAAATTCAAGCTAAATTTTTTGGAGACTTACCGGTGGTGCCATCTATAATCAAAACCCAAAAGCAAATTTAGCGCGATGACCTTAGTACCGCTTTCGCTAAAATTCAAGATAAATTTTCGCCAATATCTTTTAGCTTGCTAAATTTTCATACAAAATTTAGCTTAGCGCGGACCTTAGTACTAGGCTTTAAGAGGAGTCAGTACTCAGCAAAAATTTCAATTTTGATACCAGCGAGCCTGTAGGCAATAAAACTTACTATACGTTGGTTTGTGTCCTGAAAGTATGAAAATTCATATAAAATTAGCGTAGACCTAGACCACAAGTCGCATTAGAGACATCTAGCGTAAAAGACAGAAACCCAACATGCGACAATTTAAGACGAAAATAAAAATTTGCAGTTGAATGAAATTGAAAATTTTTAACGAGAATGAACTCTCCTAAATTTTATTTTGCACACAATACTTAAATATACTATTTTGCTTTATATTTCTACAACGTTCAACGAAATATTACAATTTCTCATCTGTGAAATATCGAGATAAAAAACAAGTACTATTAGAGTTAAACAATTAAAAAGAGCGCCACTAACAATGAAAAAACTCGACGTTATTTGCTAGATTTAGGACTTATCTTTCTAAAATAGTCATAATCTAAAGAAATGAGAGTACCTACTAGCAGGAATTTGATTTGAAAAAAATCAATTTTTACCATTTTTTACAAGTTTCTGAGCTAATATCTCCATTCCAATACAATTATTTTTATTTTTCTCGACGTTATTTACTAGATATCTTCGTTACCTTTAATTTAAGATATAAATCATTATTCTGCTACAAATAGTTCGCCAGAAATTCGCATTGAAAAATGTATGAAACTTGCAAATCTTGGTACTGACTCCTCTTAAGCCTAGTATCGAGTTCGGGCAAGGTAAAATTTAACGCGGTCTCCAAATAATTCACATTACAATCGCTGGTAAAATTTTGACGTGGGTTAATTTGGAGAGAACAAAATTATTAATTTTTATATTTTTATAGCTCAAACTAAGCTCCTCAATCAATCAAAAAACAATATGCAAATTTTAATAGAAATAGGAATGTCAGAATTTTACCTGTAATTTATTGCTTCGTGCATTAAAATGCCTAGTAAAATGTGCCATCTATTTTATACCGGCGAACTCCGTACTACATTAACAAAATCATCAGTAAAATTTTTGCTTATGATTGTACCAGCGCTAAAATTTATATGGAAATGTCATATTTTAATCGAACTCGATACTAGGCTTTACTGGTAAAATTTTGACTTCCTATTTATATGAAAATTTGCATATTGTTTCGTTTGTGTTATCAAAATATAAAAATTAATAATTTTGTTTTCTCCAAATTAACATACTGTTGCGAGCGTGGCTCTTGCGGTTCGTTATTTAAAACACAATATTAAATATTTAATATACAAGTTCTTTATTTGACTCTAATCTTAACAATTCACAAACTTCATATACTTTCTATTAATCAACTCAACTCTAATTATCGCTTAATACTGTACTTTCAATTATCGCAATCTAATTAAAACACTTCCGCACGTTATTACTTTCGCTTGTTAACACTGCAACGTCTAAGACAAGACTCTTATTCTGGCTATGACAACTGTTATATTTATACCCTAGAAACTCTCCAGATTATTCTCGAGTGTTCTTTTTTTCCAGAAGCTTCTTGATTGTTCTATTCATTCTATTCCTGAACCTTCCTGTAGATACCATAATCAATTCTCCGAACCTAAAGTCGTTTACTTCTCCATTGCCACATTGCCAGTAGATGTCACCAGTTGTCTCTTTCTATTGCACGTAACAATACTGTTGCGAGCTGGGCCTTTCGTTCGTTATTTAAAACACAATATTAAATATTTAATATACAAGTTCTTTATTTCACTCGATTCATATAAAATTCACAAACCTGCAATTATTTAAGAGGAGTCAGTACCAAGATTTGCAAGTTTCATACATTTTTCAATGCGAATTTCTGGCGAACTATTTGTAGCAGAATAATGATTTATATCTTAAATTAAAGGTAACGAAGATATCTAGTAAATAACGTCGAGAAAAATAAAAATAATTGTATTGGAATGGAGATATTAGCTCAGAAACTTGTAAAAAATGGTAAAAATTGATTTTTTTCAAATCAAATTCCTGCTAGTAGGTACTCTCATTTCTTTAGATTATGACTATTTTAGAAAGATAAGTCCTAAATCTAGCAAATAACGTCGAGTTTTTTCATTGTTAGTGGCGCTCTTTTTAATTGTTTAACTCTAATAGTACTTGTTTTTTATCTCGATATTTCACAGATGAGAAATTGTAATATTTCGTTGAACGTTGTAGAAATATAAAGCAAAATAGTATATTTAAGTATTGTGTGCAAAATAAAATTTAGGAGAGTTCATTCTCGTTAAAAATTTTCAATTTCATTCAACTGCAAATTTTTATTTTCGTCTTAAATTGTCGCATGTTGGGTTTCTGTCTTTTACGCTAGATGTCTCTAATGCGACTTGTGGTCTAGGTCTACGCTAATTTTATATGAATTTTCATACTTTCAGGACACAAACCAACGTATAGTAAGTTTTATTGCCTACAGGCTCGC
Source organism: Dioctria rufipes (assembly GCA_963924295.1). NCBI lineage: Eukaryota > Metazoa > Arthropoda > Insecta > Diptera > Asilidae > Dioctria > Dioctria rufipes. Next base: position 68,021,688 of record OZ002741.1, read on the forward strand.
TGGTATCAAAATTGAAATTTTTGCTGAGTACTGACTCCTCTTAACTCAACTTTAATTATCGCTAATACTGTACATTCAATTATCTCAATCCAATTAGAACACTTTCGCCCTTTTATTACTTAGCTTGTTAACACTGCAATGTCAAGTCAAGTCAAGTGTGTTTTGCGTAGATTTTTATTTGCTTTGTCGTAGTTTCCATCGATGTTTTCTCTATTTGTCCTCGTTTGTTCGTTGGGGCTCATCTTTAGCCCTCAGTTCAATTTGATGTCATCTTTTTTCCTCTTGTTGCTAGTTGTCCTTTGTGACTTCCGAACTTTCAGTTTTATTGACTTCTTTTCAATTACAGCTGATGCGCCTTATCAGTCGTACCTCATGTCGTTCTCCTTATGGAGTTAGCTGTTAGTAGGAGGGCGGGGGAAGGAGATATGAGAGGATAGGATGTGGATTTTTGGGAGTGTTTAGGAATCAATGGTTCCTAAGGCACACTGCAATGTCTAAGACAAGACTCTTTTTCTGGCGGTGACAACTGTTATATTTATACCCTAGAAACTATCCAGATTCTTCTATAGTGTTCTATTCCAGGATCTTCTTGACTATTCTATTCCTGAACCTTCCCGAAGATTCCATCATCGATTCTCCGAACCTGAAGTTGTTTACTCTCCACTTCCAATAGATGTCATCAGTTGTCTCTTCGTGTTGCATGTAACAATACTGTTGCGAGCGTGGCTTTTGGTTCGTTATTTAAAACACATTAAATATTTAATATACAAGTTCTTTATTTCACTCTAATCTTATACAATTCACAAACTATCAATTAATCAACTACACTTTAATTATCGCTTAATATTGTACTTTCAATTATCGCAATCTAATTACAACACTTTCGCACGTTTATTACTTTCGCTTGTTAACACTGCAACGTCTAAGACAAGACTCTTATTCTGGCTATGACAACTGTTATATTTATACCCTAGAAACTCTCCAGATTATTCTCGAGTGTTCTATTTTCCAGAAGCTTCTTGACTGTTCTATTCATTCTATTCCTGAACCTTCCTGTAGATACCATAATCAATTCTCCGAACCTAAAGTCGTTTACTTCTCCATTGCCAGTAGATGTCACCAGTTGTCTCTTTCTATTGCACGTAACACTGCCCCTTCTTAAATTTGTTCGTCCCGAACAACAGGTGGTCCACGGTCTTGATGCTCGTAGTATTGACACAAGCGGTCCAAATGAACAATTTTATGCTTGCCTCTTGTGCCACGCTGAAGCCTGTATACCACGTCATTAATTCTAGTTACTACTGAATACGGTCCTTCCCAGTGTTGTTGCAATTTTGGAGAACGTCCCTTACGTCGTCTCGGATTGTAGAGCCAAACAAGATCACCTTCATTAAATCCTGCGGAGTTAGCACGTTGGTCATAGCGGGTCTTCATCCGATCAGTATTTGTTGCTAATTTCGTCCTCGTGGCCTCGTGCACATCAGCTAATTGTTGTTTGAGCTCCGATACGTAGTCTTCTGGTAACTTTTGTTGACCTCTGGGGGTACCGAATTTGAGGTCGCTAGGTAAACGCATCTCTCTTCCGAATATGACTTTAGCTGGGATTTGTCCGGTAGTACTATGAATAGCTGATCTATAAGCCATTAGGAATATAGGAATGTGTCGATCCCAATCGCGTTGATGATAGTCAACTACTTTCTTTAGATGCTCGATCAATGTTCTGTTGAAGCGCTCTACCATGCCATCAGATTGTGGATGTAGAGGAGTTGTTCTAGTTTTTCTTATTCCCAACATTTTACACATCTCCTGGAAAGTCCGCGATTCGAAGTTCCGTCCTTGGTCCGAATGAAGTTCGTGAGGCACTCCAAACCTACTGACCCAATTCGTTATTATTTGTTCCGCAACTGTGGCTGCCTCTTGATTAGGGATTGCATAAGCTTCAGGCCATTTAATGAAATAGTCAATGGCAACTAAAATATAACGGTTACCGCCATCCGTTTCAGGAAAAGGTCCAGCGATGTCTACAGCTATCCTTTCAAAGGGGGCTCCGACATTATACTTATGCATTTCACCTCTGCTTCTGTGTTGCGGCCCTTTGCAAGCAGCGCAGACAGTGCATCTGCGGCACCACTCCTCCACATCTTCTCGCATATGTAGCCAATAAAACCTTTCCCGTATTTTGGAAATTGTTTTGTTCACTCCCAAATGTCCTCCAGAGGTTCCACCGTGCATTTCTTCTAGAACATCTTTGACGTTTGATGCTGGCACGACTATCTGCATTCGGAAATATTCGCCGTTAGGTGCTTCCCATTTGCGTTTTAATATACCACATTCAACATGAAGAGAGTTCCATTGAGCCCAGTAACTTTTCAGCTTCTCACTCCGTTCCGAAATATCCTTCCAGTCTGGTCTTTCCATATCTTCTTTCCAAGCGAGAATAGGTTTTTCCGGATCTTCTCGTTGTGCTGTTCTCAGGTCCTCGTTGTCCCAACCTGTAGATGGTTCCACGGTTACCAACTGTATAGTTGCTGTTGTTTCTTTTTCTTCCACCCGTGCGCAATGTTTGCTTTCAAGTTTGCATGGACGTCGTGAAAGGGCGTCTGCATTTCCATGGATACGACCTCTTCGGTGTTGGATCTCAAGATCATAAGCCTGGAGTCGCTCTATCCATCTCGCGACTTGTCCCTCAGGGTTCTTAAACTGCATTTAAGCGCTGCATGGTCGGTGCGAAGGATGAATTTCTGCCCGTAGAGATATTTATGAAAATGTTTTGTTGAACTTACAATAGCAAGTAGCTCTTTTCTTGTAGCACAATAATTTTTCTCTGGCTTTGAAAGTGCTTTGCTATAGTAAGCTACTGGAACTTCTTGACCATTCTCCTCCTGCGAAAGCACTGCACCAATACCTTCATTGCTGGCATCCGTATCTAATATAAATGTTTTCCCCAGCTTTGGATAGTGAAGTACTGGAGCTTCACAGAGCTGTTGCTTCAAATTCTCAAAACTTTCATTGCATTTATCCGACCATATGAAAGGCTTTCCCTTTTCTGTAAGTTGATGTAGGCTCCTTGCTATATCTGCAAAACTTTTCACGAACCGCCTGTAGTATGTAGCTAAACCAAGAAAACTCCGTAATTGATGTTTGTCCTTTGGAACTGGCCAATTTTTGACGGCTTCTATCTTCCCTGGATCGGTTCTTACTCCTTGTGATGAAACTATGTGCCCTAAATATTTAACTTCATCTTTGAAAAGAGCACATTTACTCGCACTGAGCTTCAATTTTGCATCTTTGAGTCTTTGAAGTACGTCTCTTAAGTTGTTTTTATGTTCCTTGAATGTCCTTCCGATAACTATTATGTCATCCAAGTAGACAAGACATGTTTTCCAGGTTAAACCACGTAGAACACATTCCATTAGTCGTTTGAATGTGGCTGGAGTATTACATAACCCAAATGGCATTACTTTGAATTGCCATAAGCCACTGCCAACTGAGAAAGCAGTTTTATCTCGGTGCTCGGGATGTATTTCCACTTGCCAGTAACCACTCTTCAAATCCAATGTGGAAAACGTGTCATCAATCCTTGGTAATGGATAGCTATCTTTTCTCGTCACGTTATTTAGTTGGCGGTAGTCTACGCAGAATCGGGTGCTGCCATCCTTTTTCCTAACCAGAACAACCGGCGATGTCCAATTGCTGTTAGATTCCTCTATTATGCCTTGTTTCTTCATGGAGTTCATCATGTCTGCAACTTCTGGTTGTTTGGCTAATGGCAATCTTCGTGGTGTCTGTCGAATGGGCCTGGAATCTCCTGTATCGATCCGATGCTGGACAAGATTTGTTTTACCATAGTCATCATCATTCATTGCAAATAATTCCGAAAATTCATCGATCACCTCTTTGGCATCGTTGTGTTGTTGTTCACTTAAGGCACGGGACGGAAGAAGTTTCTGAACCTGTTGGGTAGTAGCTGGTATAGGTTTTGTCTCCCTGATATTACTACCATTATCCAAATTGACGATTTGGTAAACGGGTTCACAATTTCCAATTATAGCACCTTCTTTTAGTTGTACCTCGTTTTCGGATGTGTTAAGCACTCTGACTGGTATTAATGTTGCACCTTCTGCCTTCACTAAAGTCTTGCCAACAATGATGCTCGATGTAACTTTTGTGGGGTTAGGCTCAACCAGATAGAATTGGCAGGTCCCGATGTCATCAGTAAGCTTTGTCCATATTAGTGTCTCGGAGCATGGCGAAAGAGTAATATTTTCGCAGACCATCGTCCTTACTTTCGCAGTATGATCTGCTCATTCTCCTAGTTTCATAGGAATTTCTATGTTCCCATATTTGAGAATCCGCTCTCCGACATCCAGATTTATTTTGTATGTGGTCATGAAATCTATTCCAAGAATGCATTCATCCATTATGTCTGAAACCAGGAAAGTGTGAGGAAATAGTAGTTCGCCTAGTTGAACATCTAAAGTTATTTCTCCAAACACCCGTACTGTTGCTCCAGTTGCTGTTCTTAGTAGATATTTGGTGGTATTATGAAGCCATTTGTCCTTAACAAGATCTGTTCTAATAATTGATCTTGCAGCTCCAGTATCGATAGTGACTGCGCAGTCATTTTTTCCTACACTTCCATATATAACAAGACTGCTATTATTTCTCTGCAACTGACATACTTGAATGATGACTTCGGGGCTGCCGATTCCACCAACCAACTTCTGCCCCACAAAGTTGGTTTTTACTAGTTTTCCGACTGCTCAACAGGAGAGCTGATACGACTAGTCGCTGCTTGATATCTAGTCTCTCCATGAATAGCTTGTTCCCTGGTTCGACATCTTTGGCATTCTTCTTTCCCTTCTTCAGGTGATTCCACTCGTCGACGTTCTCTGCAGTCTCTTTGAAGGTGCCCTGATCCATTACAATTCCAGCATCGAAGGACACCACGTGAGGGCGGGCTCTGTGATGATTGCACTCTGTTACAAGTACATTCTTTCACTGAAATTTCTCTTACTCGTACTGCACTCCGTGAAGCTTGTCTTGCGGATTCATACGCTAATGCATAGGCTAGTGCTTCTGCTGTTGATTTCTTTCCCGCTAGCCTTAACGCTTGTTGTAAATTTTGATCTACAATAGCGTTCACAAATGCCTCCGTCGCCACATCATTGAGAAAATCCGCATTCACGCTGGAGTATGAAAGATGCGCTAATCTTTCCACATCAGCCTTCAATTGTTGTAGTGATTCGCCATGCTTTTGAATCCTGTTGCGCAACTGTAGGCGATATACTTGCTGCATGTGCTCATCTCCGTAACGTAATTCTATCGCCTGTACTAATGAAGTGTAATCACGTTGATTTTCAATCGGTACAGTTTGTAAGAGTTCTGAAGCAGGACCTCGAAGTGCTAACACCAGAGATATAGCTCTGTCTTCATTATTCCATCCATTTACCTCTGAAGCTGCCTCAAATTGTCTCTTAAAGATATGCCATGAATTTTGTCCATCAAATATTAGAGGCTGACGATGCCTTATTCTGTCCAGATCTGCTTTAAAACTGTCAAGCTGTTCTGTAACATTTTGTTGTACTCCCGACACTTGTTGTCGAACTTCCAACACTTCCTGCTGGATTTCTTCAATTTTCACATTTTGTTCGTCTAATGAACCTTTCAGAAAGTTCTTCTGTTCCTCCAAACAAGTTTCTAGACAATTCTGTAGAGAATTCTTTTGTTCCTCAAAAGCATTCTTTTGCTCGTCCAGACGGGTTTCCATAGATTTCTTTTGCTCATCTAAACGGGATTCCAGAGAATTCTTTTGTTTCTCTAGAGAATTCTTTTGTTCTTCAAAAGCATTCTTTTGTTCCTCATTGGAATTTTTCTGTTCATCAAAACGAGCTTCCATAGATTTCTTTTGTTCCTCGAGAGAATTCTTTTGTTCCTCGAGAGAATTCTTTTGTTCCTCGAGAGAATTCTTTTGTTCCTCGAGAGAATTCTTTTGTTCATCAAAACGGGCTTCCATAGAATTCTTTTGTTCCTCGAGAGAATTCTTTTGTTCATCAAAACGGGCTTCCATTTTGCTCATTAAAGTACTCAAAAGCTGTTCCATTTTCATCGCAGGCTCTTCTTCAACTTCGGTTTCTTCCAAGTTATCTTCGAAAACAAATGTTTCAGGATTCTTTCCTTCCTCTATCAAAGCTTGTCTGAGTCGCTCGACTAGAACTTTCTTTGCACCTGTCGTTTGTAATGACCGGTTCCCTAACTCCACTTTCAAATCCTGCGTTCAAAGCTCCTCGAATTTTCGCCCCATTTCTTTAGTAATTCACTTTAAGTTGAATATAAATTATTTTCCAGAACTTTCAAAATTTAACACAATTTCACAAAATTAATTACACTTTGAATTTTAAAGTCAATTGCCACCACTTTATTTCGCGAATTTATCCCACTTCTGACACCAGTTGTTGCGAGCGTGGTCTTCCGGGTTCGTTATTTAAAACACAATATTAAATATTTAATATACAAGTTCTTTATTTGACTCTAATCGTAACAATTCACAAACTTTCAATTAATCAACTACACTTTAATTATCGCTTAATACTGTACAACACTTTCGCACGTTTATTACTTTCGCTTGTTAACACTGCAACGTCTAAGACAAGACTCTTATTCTGGCTATGACAACTGTTATATTTATACCCTAGAAACTTTCCAGATTATTCTCGAGTGTTCTATTTTCCAGAAGCTTCTTGACTGTTCTATTCATTCTATTCATTCTATTCCTGAACCTTTCTGTAGATACCATAATCAATTCTCCGAACCTAAAGTCGTTTACTTCTCCATTGCCAGTAGATGTCACCAGTTGTCTCTTTCTATTGCACGTAACAATATAAATCATTATTCTGCTACAAATAGTTTGCCAGAAATTTGCATTGAAAAATGTATGAAACTTGCAAATATTGGTACTGTACTGACTCCTCTTAAAGCCTAGTACGCTGGTCGAGCGAAAGTTTATTAAATTTTCGAAAAAAACTATTATCCAACACATTAAGCCAACAATCAGCTACAAGCAACTAACAATCGATATCTGCCAATTTGATGGAGCTACAGTTGCTTGTCAATGCATGAAACATATGACTTTTATTTTATTATCATGTTGGGGTCACTACAGCTACAAAATTAGAATGTTGCTAATATCAGCTACAGCTTCATGTGTAGCTAGAACAATCGACCAACACGCTACATGTATGTATATGAAAAATTCTGGAAAGCTTAGGTAAATAATTTTTGCAATTAGCGAAGAATTGAGGGACCAAAAAACGATTTTATTATTAAAAACGAGTCCAACAAACGATTACGCATTGATTGAGCTGATTATAAATCAAAAATAATAATTTTTCGGCTAACTTTATGACGAATTTTCTTTTTAGATTTTTGAAAAATTTATTATTCAACAAATGTTTAAATTAAGCCAACAATCAGTAACAATTTACCAACTATCGCTATGTGAAATAAAAAAAAAAGCGCAAAAATGACCGGCCACCTTTTTTTACATAGATTTCGTACTAGACTTAAAGCCTAGTCGTTGATCAATTTTGTTTCTAAAATCTATGTAAAAAAATGTGGGTGAAAAGTGCCACGGAAATTTTGGTTTGAGATTTCGTAAAGGGCCCAGATTTGACCGTGTGTGTGCCTTTTTGACACGCAGAATGTCAAGCGGTTGGAGAAAATCAACTTAGCTGAAAATAAAAAATAAAAATAATAATAAAACTTTCTTTAAAACTTTTATGAATGAAGATAAAAAATGTGAAAGCGCAAATTGCATGCAACGAAACAGAATGACAAATGATTCATTCTCCGCGCCCGCTCCTGATTTCTCACTTTTCGCCACCTTATTCAATTCGCGCCTATATGAAGACCGCATACTGTTGAGTTTTCTTTTAACTGTCTCTATATTAGCACAAGGTTCAATTTCTTTTAATTATCTTAAAAGTTTTTCATATGCAGTCTTTTTTAGCACTTTATTTTTATAAATGTCACACTTCACTTTCCAAACCTCAGGATGCTCGCGATATAACTCAAATAATTCTTTCGAAAACTCATGGTTCACAAATCCCGCCATATTTCACTCGTTATTTTTCTATGTTAACTTCAATAGAGTTCACTCAAGAATGACGAATGTGTGACATACATCGCCCTACACGGTACAATATGTTGTCAAACACGTAAACTCGCCCCCAAAAATCAAACTAATTTGATCTTCGTCCAACCGCTTGACACACTGCGTGTCACACCGTCAATCAGGCACACCCACGATCTAAACTGCGTGATATGGTTGTCTACTCGAGTTGGCCAACATGTGTGACCGTGTATGGACCCCTTAAAGTAGTACGCTGCCAAAACCCTCGAGATTACTTCCTAAGCCATGAAACAGAAATCTATATGTGTGCGTTGGTAGTCCGTTCTCTAAAGTGTTCTATATTGATACATATTGTTACGTGCAATAGAAATAGACAACTACTGACATCTACTGGCAATGGAGAAGTAGAACTACTGACATCTACTGGCAATGGAGAAGAAGACTAGGTTCGGAGAATTGATTATGGTATCTACAGGAAGGTTCAGGAATAGAATGAATAGAACAGTCAAGAAGCTTCTGGAAAATAGAACACTCGAGAATAATCTGGAGAGTTTCTAGGGTATAAATATAACAGTTGTCATAGCCAGAGAAAGAGTCTTGTCTTAGACGTTGCAGTGTTAACAAGCGAAAGTAATAACGTGCGGAAGTGTTTTAATTAGATTGCGATAATTGAAAGTACAGTATTAAGCGATAATTAAAGTGTAGTTGATTAATAGAAAGTACATGAATTTTATAAGATTAGAGTGAAATAAAGAACTTGTTATTAACTATTTAATATTGTGTTTTAAATAACGAACCAAAAGCCACGCTCGCAACAACTGGTGTCAGAAGTGAAATAAATTCGCGAAATAAAGTGGTGGCAATTGACGTTAAAATTCAAAGTGTGATTAATTTTGTGAAATTGTGTTAAATTTTGAAAGTTCTGGAAAATAATTTATATCCAACTTAAAGTGAATTACTAAAGTAATGGGGCGAAAATTCGAGGAGCTTCGAACGCAGGATTTGAAAGTGGAGTTAGGGAACCGGTCATTACAAACGACAGGTGCAAAGAAAGTTCTAGTCGAGCGACTCAGACAAGCTTTGATAGAGGAAGGAAAGAATCCTGAAACATTTGTTTTCGAAGATAACTTGGAAGAAACCGAAGTTGAAGAAGAGCCTACAATGAAAATGGAACAGCTTTTGAGTGCTTTAATGAGCAAAATGGAAGCCCGTTTTGATGAACAAAAGAATTCTCTCGAGGAACAAAAGAATTCTCTCGAGGAACAAAAGAATTCTCTAGATGAGCAAAAGAAATCTATGGAAGCTCGTTTTGATGAACAGAAGCATTCCAATGAGGAACAAAAGAATTCTCTCGAGGAACAAAAGAAATCTATGGAAGCCCATCTGGACGAGCAAAAAGATGCTTTTGAGGAACAAAAGAATTCTCTGGAATCCCGGGTAGATGAGCAGAAGATCTTTCTGAAAGGTTCATTGGACGAACAAAAGAGTTCTCTGGAGAATTGTCTAGAAACTCGTTTAGAGGATCAGAAAAATTTTCTAAAAAGTTCTTTAGAAGAACAAAATTTGAAAATTGAAGGAATTGAGCACGAATTTCAACAAAAGGTTTCGGAAGTTCAACAAAATGTCACCGAGCAACTTGAAAACGTTAAAGCAGATCTGGAAAGATTAAAGCATCGTCAGCCTCTAAACGTAGCAGCTGAAATATCCAGCACAGGTAGAATGAAACCCCCAATATTTGATGGACAAAATTCGTGGCATATCTTCAAGAGACAATTCGAGGCAGCTTCAGAGGTAAATGGATGGAATGATGAAGACAAAGCTATAGCTCTGGTGTTAGCACTTCGAGCTCCTGCGTCAGAACTCTTACAAACTATACCGATTGAAAATCAACGTGATTACTCTTCATTAGTACAGGCGATAGAATTACGTTACGGAGATGAGCACATGCAGCAAGTATATCGCCTGCAGTTACGCAACAGGATTCAAAATCATGGCGAATCACTACAACAATTGCAGGGTGATGTGGAAAGATTAGCGCATCTTTCATACTCCAGCATGAATGCGGATTTTCTCAATGAAGTGGCGACGGAGGCATTTGTGAACGCTATTGCAGATCAAAACTTACAACATGCATTAAGGATAGCAGGAAAGAAATCAACAGCAGAAGCACTAGCCTATGCATTAGTGTATGAATCCGCCAGACAAGCTTCACGGAGTGCAGTACGAATGAGAGAAATTTCGGTAAACGAATGTACTTGTAATAGAATGCAGCCATCACAGAGCACTCCTTCACGTGGTACAAGAGGCAAACGAAAAATCGTTCATCTGGATCGCTTGTGTCAATATTACAAGCATCAAGACCGTGGACCACCTGTTGTTCGGGACGAACATATTTAAGAAGGGGGCAGTGTTACGTGCAATAGAAATAGACAACTACTGACATCTACTGGCAATGGAGAAGTATAACTACTGACATCTACTGGCAATGGAGAAGAAGACTAGGTTCGGAGAATTGATTATGGTATCTACAGGAAGGTTCAGGAATAGAATGAATAGAACAGTCAAGAAGCTTCTGGAAAATAGAACACTCGAGAATAATCTGGAGAGTTTCTAGGGTATAAATATAACAGTTGTCATAGCCAGAGAAAGAGTCTTGTCTTAGACGTTGCAGTGTTAACAAGCGAAAGTAATAACGTGCGGAAGTGTTTTAATTAGATTGCGATAATTGAAAGTACAGTATTAAGCGATAATTAAAGTGTAGTTGATTAATAGAAAGTATATGAATTTTATAAGATTAGAGTGAAATAAAGAACTTGTTATTAACTATTTAATATTGTGTTTTAAATAACGAACCAAGAGCCACGCTCGCAACAATATGGAAAAGTTATAGAGTCTAAACTACTATCCATGCAGGAAAATAAACTTTTAGTAATTTACAGCTTGGTCTTTACCTTCCTAAAGACTACACTTACTACATATATACCTACTTAACAAAATAATAAAATAATTTTGATTTAAAAGCAACCTAACCATTTTACGCTCAATACCTCTCAGCTGAGCCATAGTTACAATAGTGTATATGCAGCTGACGTCCGAATCTGTAGGCAGCTACATTCGATATCATCAGCCGTAACCCCCAGAACTGCCTTGGGGTTCTATGTGGTAGTGACGGAGTCTGTTTCATGGCTTGTGAAATATCCTCGAGGGTTTTGACGCTGCTCGAAAGAAAAATCAATGATTAAGTGGTGGAATGTAGATGGCGCTAATATGACGTGGAGATATTTTTCCGCAACGATTTATATATTTCGCACCGAAAGGTTGACAGATTGATTATTGATACCGTTTGATGTTTGGCGCTTTGGTACATAATAACCAATTTGTGTTATTTAATTTGTAATTTTACTTTCATTAGTTCAGTTCAACTTAGTGTTATTTAATTTGTGATAACTAATGTTATTTATTAAAAATTTTAAAATGAAAAATATTGAATTCTTAAAAGAATTCGCTTCTTTTATTATTTAACTCCAATAGTACTTGTTTGTCTCCCGATATTTCATCTATTAGAACATACAATATTCCGTTGAAAGTTGTTGAAATACAAAGCAAAATAGCATATTTAAAAATTATATGCAAAACAAATTTAAAAGAGTTAATTCTAGTTAAAAAATTTTCATTTATTTTAACTGCTAATATTCATTTTTCATCTTAAATTATCGCATGTTGGGTTTCTGTCTTTTACGCTAGATGTCCCTAATGTGGTATTTGGTCTACGTCTAGGCTAATTTTATATGAATTTTTTCACTTTCAGGAAACAAACCTACGTATAGTAAATTTTATTGCCTACAGGTTCGCTGGTATCTAAATTGAAACTTTTGCTGAGTACTGACTCCTCTTAATTGGAGACTCCTGATAGACATAAAATTGGAGTAATTTGAATACGGTTGAGTATCATTGCATTAATTGGACCAAAGCGTTAGCATGCGATGCGGATGATAATTTTCGAATTGTGGTTTTGGTTTGTTACTGCGCTAAAGTGATATCTCTGTGATAACATGGGGTAAATTTAACTGGATAAATGTCATTGATTATAAAGCCAGTTCGAAGTAATCAGTAATGTCGGCTCTTCTCAGAAGGTGTCGTATGTGTCGAAATTCTCATGTTATCAACCAAACAATCCAAGACACTTATTTTATTTAGGTTTAAAAATACAACGAAGCTGGGAATGACGTGTTATACCACAGATAAATAATACCCAGATTTGGAATCCAATGTTAAAAACCTGATGTGTATATCAGCCGGCCTTAGATTTTAGCAAAGGCAAATCTCTGAACATTAACCAGCCTACAGACATAGAGAAAACAGTATCAGAGTAGAAAACTGTATGTTGAGAATTTTGCCATAGAGGTTTTGCTCAAATGCCCCAAATCTACTTCTAATAGCACATGGCTAGTCTGAAAGCACACATCCAGAGCTCATTCGATGGTGTTAAGCGATCAGTAGTCAATACACACAGCATAAAGTCGGCTTCACTGAGATGTATGCACGCACACTGCACCGTGTGTGACATACATACAAGCCGAGAGTAAAGTCGCAATATCATCATAGTCAATTCAAAAGCTCTTTTAAAGTGAGCTTTTAAAATCGAGGGAATATTGCTGTCATATATTTTTCGACTCTATTATTGCTTCTCTATGCTACAGACCAGCAATTTGGTTTCATTTGTTATGGTACTATGTTGAGTGATTGACATCGGACGTGAAGTCCAGACTACCAGAATGAGCTGACAGATCACTCGACGGACAGCGTTGACTGCAGGGCTTCACGCTAGCTCGCCTCGGCTATTGGCGGAGAGTGTGGGGAGGTTCACGAAAAACCTGACGCTTCCGTCTGCCATAATAAAAAAAAATCGTGCCTAAAACCAAAACGCCGGCACATTCAGTCCTGAAGGGACCTTTACGTCACCTACCTACATCCAAATCGAAGGTGCAGATGTTATGCCTTCCTTGCATGCCCCAACCACCCAACTGACTCTGAGTGCAAGATTTTTCAGAGTCCCTTATTGACCTGTAAAGAGACTAGAGCGGACCTATACGACCTTCATGCAAGAGGGCTCTAGGAAAGTGAAAGGAGAAAGAAGAGCGTTCAGCACTTCATTTTTACGTTATAATATTTCATTTTATTCACTACGTTAACAAAAGGAACTAGAGCTCACCTAACCATTAGCCAGTTACAATTGATCAAAATAAAATGCCTAAGTGCATCATGTGAACAATAGTTTCATGCCATAATAAGACCTTTAATTCGACAAGCACGACAGGTCACCTTATGGATGCCCGGGTATAATTAATCCTTCTCACCCCACTGATCTGGGTGATTGCACCCGAAAAATATGCTAATAATATGTACCCCTATAGGTAATAATATAGTGACATACGTAAGGATGTAACAATATAATATAAATAAAAGAATTTTACTCGACATAGACTTACATGATGCCATTCGTACGCTCAAAGGAGCTCCCTGGAGGCGAAATGGTTCTGTTAGCTGAAAAGATTAGAAGAAAAATTTGTCGAACTTGGTTCCCTTTAACCTTAATAACTGTTTAGTCCAATGTGCTTGTCTAATTTATGGTTTACAATTCCCATGCTCATTCGCGAACTTTAAAATTGTTCTTTCCTAAATGTATTTAACTTCAGCAATCCAATTCTCTAACGTAAGTAGTTCTATATCGTGAAACAGATTAAAAGGAATCAATGCACGTCGCAAAGATGTGCCTAAATTTAAACTAGAGTACTCTGTCACGTAATTGTACACCGAGAATAAAAAAAATGTATCCAAATTCAGATTAGGACTAATGATGTCTTTAACTTATCAATACCTCTATGGGTATACTACTGTAGGTATATAAATCCAAAGATATAAATGCTTAAATCGATAGTGATAACTACTAGAATACGGTAATAGGATTTTTATCTCAATTATTCCCATATCATGACTAATGTAGCTAAACGTTATTCCTGCCAATAAGAAGCGATTAAAATTAATAAAATAAAAACTTAATTAGAAACGAGAAGCAGTAAGGTTCCACGTATTAGAGATATATATATAACCGTTAACCTATACTATCTAATATGGTTATGTAGTAGGTATATTACAAAACAAAAAACTCAAAAACTATGTATCCATATCTTCTCAAACAAGAATATATAAAATATAATATTGCTCCATACCGATTTCTATTTCCCAAGACTGCTTCAAGTATAGATGCACTTAGGCTCCGAATATACGCACTGCAGAGATGACGTAGGAGATATAACCTCCAACAATTTGCTAAAGCTGGAATAGTAAGTTCATAGCGATACTACTGCCGTCGCGGAATCCTCCCTTTATCTTATTATAACTGCGAGATCCAGATACAAAGCAAAATGTCTGGATGAGAAAATCGTCTTTAGCTGTCGACGCAGAGATCTCTATAACGGTGAGGCTGACTAAAGCTCAACCAAACAGCAACCTGACCTTCGAGTAAATGCTGCGCCAAGTAGTCAACAGCGTGGGGTGTTTTCCGATTAATGTGCTATAATATTATAGTCACGATTCCTATACTTTTCACACGAGCTGGACGTAGATACGGTTGTTCGGTCTACATATAGTACGTCCTTGTGGGGAAATGCACCAACTTTTCTTATCCCGGACGGATTGCAAATTTCAAAAAAATGTGATAGAGAGAAAGCAGCTACTATCAGCCAGCTGTCCTCTATACCCTATTAATCCGTTGACGAGATAATTTTTTTGACTCTGGAGTTTCTCTTTTCTGCCGGATTACTTTTTCTCGGCCTTCGATGACTTAAAAAAATTTAGATTTTTTTTCCTTTTCACAAAACTATTAACTTCCTTTCCTTCAAGGAATCACACTTCGATCAACAAGCAAAATAGCAACCTTCTTTCTTGAAAGCCAAACTCTAAAAAAAAAGTCGTAGGAAACGCTGTTCCTCTTCTTTTTCCGCCACCTTTTCTATCCCGCGCGATGAAGTTTATTAGGTCGCGTTCGGTATCTATCGCCGCTCCGTCCACACAGATAGCAGTCCGTGCTTTCATGGCGCAGCTATTCCCAGTGTAGCACAATGCTGCCTGCATTATGCTACGACCATAACACATTTATTTTTCCCGCAGATGGGAATCGAACCTACACTTGTTAGAATCGGTCAATAATGGAGAAAAAAGAACTTTTTAAGAACTTTTATTTTTAATGATTCTAAATCAAATTTATAAATACAACAAGAAAAAAAAACCGAACGAGGTGGTTGTTTTTTCTTCTTATATTTATAAATTTGGTTTAGAATCATTAAAAATAAAAGTTCTTAAAAAGTTCTTCTTTCTCCAATTTGGTTTCAGCCTGCGCTTGAAAAGTAAGAAAAAAAGTTATTCATGATATGATATTGTTACGTGCAACAAAAAGAGACAAGTGGTGATATCTATCGGAAATGGAGTTTAAACAACTTCAGGTTCGGAGAATCGATGATGGAATCTTCGGGAAGGTTCAGGAATAGAATAAACAAGAAGATTCTGGAATATAACACTCCAGAATAATCTGAACAGTTTCTAGGGTATAAATATAACAGTTGTCACCGCCAGAGTCTTGTCTTAGACATTGCAGTGTTAACAAGTGAAAGTAATAAAGAAGCGAAAGTGTTCTAATTGGATTAAGATAATTGAAAGTACAGTATTAGCGATAATTAAAGTTGAGTTGATTAATTGAAGGTTTGTGAAGATTAGAGTGTGTATAAAATATTTAATATTGTGTTTTAAATAACGAACCAAAGGCCACGCTCGCAACAATATCTTTTAGAATTGAGTATGATAATATTGAATAATAACAAATAAAAATCTTCATATTGGATATTACCTACATTCATAAAAATGGCGTCGATATGGTAGGTACTAATTAAGTCGTGTTGGTGGATTAGTTGTGTTGACTCAAACTATCCGTTGGGCTTCGCTCCGAATATAAATTAAAATGGTTGCTATATTTCAACAAGTTTATACACCGAAACTGAGCTCGAATAATTATTCTTCGTTATCTGTTATAAAGTGCCCGCCAGGACTTCATTCTTTCAAAGGAATGAGAATATAGAAGACTTAACTGAAATTGTATATTATCTCCAACCATACTTTACCTTCGTTTGTTTTGTCTGTATTTATTCATGCAATTGAGAGATTATAACCTGTTCATACCTGAAAGCAAATTAGAATACTACGACTACCCTAATTCAGCAACTGCATAGCTCTGTAAATTTCTTGTTCTCGATTCATTAACCCAAATCGAAACAATAATATTCAATAACTTTTTGTCTGCTTTGTGAGCAAATTCCGCACTCATTGCACTCAATAGCTCAATGAATGCAGCGTAAATAAAATGTTGTTGCTTAACATGTGTTATGGTTGTATGTAGAGCCATATACAAAATTTTTCGTGCCTACAACTCAAAAGGCCGTAGCACTTAAGGGACTTTTACACCACTTACCTACATCCATTGGGAGGGCACAGATGCCTTCTCTGCTCGCCCCAACCACCCCATCGACACTGAGGGCAGATAGTTTTTAGTGTCCCTATGTTGACCTGAAAAGAGAAGTGGAGCGGACCTAGTCTATCTTCAAATTAAGAGGGCTCCAGGAAAGTGTAAGGAAAATTGACAAAACTTAACCCAGCGTCATTATTTAGACTACGAGTGTTTATTCATAATCTTTGACTACAATATTTACAATATTGTGTTCTGCACTTATATGATAGCACTCTTACAACAGGGCGCAAAGACGTCCTTGTGCTTAGCTAGACATTACAATCAAAAATTCAAAAAAAAAAAAAAAAAAAAAAAAAAAAATTATGATAATATGGGCTAAGGGCTAAAGGGCTCGTACTATTTAACTCACTAACTCTAAAAAATAGTGTATGCGATATAATGTGTTAACAACCAGAAGCTCAAACTGCCGGCTATTCGTCCAATTCCTCTCACGACATACGTCAATAGTTGAAGCATGCAGGTAGGCCACCTTTCATTGTACGTGGAAAATCTCACGGAAATACATATATCGTTATTATTGTCGTAGATCGTTAATTGCGGATGACTATGAACATTCAATATATTCATATCATGTATTCAATTCATCAGACTACTGCGACTAAGCATGGATATAGCTGGTATGTGTGTGTACCTAGTACACGAATACATTTATTAGGTGATTATCAATTTGTAGAACCTTTCGTTTGGACAGAACACCGCAGGTAAGTACACATATCGTCTAGTATGTGAAGACGTTTCCTATGATTATTAGGGGACACCAAATTGAGGTGACTGAATCCGTGTATAGCCAACACGCTGATGGGCTCTCCTTACAAATACCGAGTATCAAAGCTTGGATGCGTCAGGTAGATATATTATTGTACTCCCGTACTTGTGTGATGCAATAATCTTTCTACAAGCGAATGTTACAGTCGAGCGTAGACTTATTAGTTAATTATAAAATGTATGGATGTGACATATGACTGCAAGTTTCCAATACCTCAGTTCGTCATGCGTACTTACTCGCTTATTTCTTTTACTTCCTACACTTTTTCCTAGCCGTTTCCTGGTGAGCGTGATGTACCTTTTACACCAGCTCTAATCTTCTCAGGGTTTCTTTCTTCGTTTTATTTCTACTCGTGATGCCGCTCATTGGGTTATTCAACAATTAAAAAACTCGATACCGTCTTTTCCTCGATGTTAACTGGCTTTCTTCACTACTTCGGTATTCTCGATGACTCCTTTTCACTTTATTTCTCGGATTACTTTTAACCTTCCTCGATTTCTTTCGATTTTTAATTTTCTGTTTTCCAACTTGCACTCTTTCTTGCCAAAAAACTTTTCCTCCCGGACGCTTCTTCTTCTTTTTCTTTCTCGGGTGCGTGCGGCGCATTTCGATCTCCATCCATACAGAAAACAGTGCGCGCCCGCCTCATGCTGCTACGGGTCGCTTAGACGTGTATCTAGCTCAGTGTAGCATATTGCTACATGCAATATGCTACGACTATAACACATGGGTCAATGTAATATGGGCCAACAAATTATTTTTCTTAGATGTAAGCATTTAATTTTTATGTTCTTAAAGACTTTTGAGCCAAAAAATATTCATTCGGGAATCAAATTATTACAACGAGTTTTTATTTGTTCAACATTTTTTTCTCGCCTATTCGGCTTCAAAGAATCTATGAAATCACACGGTTAAAGGGCTTAAATTAAGTTTTAGCAGCGTTACATAACCAGCCAATACACATATACATGGGTATATAGTTTGTTTGTAATTACTAAGCAAAATGCGCAAGCTATAAACTTTCAAAAACTTGTAAACTCTTGATATCTGGTGTACCATACACATACATTATTTTCCTCGCAAATAAAAAAATTAACTTACTAGCATTAGAAAATAGGATAAATTAGTCCAGTCAAATAAGCTAAAAAAATGCTAAAGATCGCATTTAATTTGTTTCAGGCTGCAATTTTGAGGGTTGGTGCAGGGTGGTCCTGGGAGTATTGTCGCAAAAATGCAGCCTCGCGGGGCAAAAAAAAAGGGGTGAAAGACAATAAAAACACCTCCGAACGCGTGACAATATATTTGCCGTGCGTGCGGTTTGGAAGAGGTAAAATTTTTGAAAAAATTAAAAATGCTATATTATTCAAAATATGATTCTAAATAAAAAAGTCTACGGTGGCCGACCCCTATCTCGTGAGGGCGCGCCAGGAAAACCGAAACTAAGGGTGGACACTTCGCTATATCCACTAACATGTGTCCGATTACTTCAATTCTGCAACATTTTCGTTCAAGAGTTAGCAACCAAAAGAAGCGTGAATTTTTCGGCGATGGAATGGAAAAACGGGGGGAGTGAAGAAAGTTATCGGACTATATGTTGAGCAATATTTGCGCTCATGTTTTGCTGTGGTGACGTACTTGGAACATTTTTGAATTTTACTTAGAATTTTGGCTGGTTCTGCAAAGCGAGCCGAGATATGATGATTTTTGCTTTGAATTCTTTCATATTAGTTCAATATGGCTGCAGTTTTGCGCATTCGATGGTGTTTAGGGTTTTAGGTGACTGCGTTGCGTAAACGTGGGAAGAAAATAATGTTATGTGATTGTGTGCATTTGTTGTTTGTTTTTAATTGTTGTAAAGGGTAGGATATGGGATTGCAGGCTACACAGGAAGAATGGGATATAATAAATTAATGGTATAGACTAGATGGGTTGGTTAGATGGTTAAAAATAGAAGCTTTACCTTATTTAGAAATTTATTACTGACAAATCATAGTTATATAAAATTTCAGGTGCTTTCTTTTTTAAAATTTAATTAAAAAAAGATTTACTAATTCCCAATATGATATAGTGTAATAATTGTCTCTTGCAATTTTCAAATCAAAAAATCAAATCAAATTAAAAAGGATTTATTTCATGTACAAGCCATTTTTTAGCTATAGCTATACGTACAACGTTGGGCAATATGAGACTATATATGAGACTAAAAAAGAATTTTATTTATTTTTATTTTCTCTCATGTATTTATTGATTTGATTTATAATTGTAAAATAAAAAGTTTTCTAAAATTTCTTCTATGCCATATGTGACAGATTCTAAAAATTGCGAGTTCTTGTCCCATACGGACAAGATTATAAATAAAATTGAAAAAAAAATTGACAATTTATTTGTGTGTTTTCATCGGTAATGGTCAATGCCAGCTGAAAGCAAATGTGGCTTATTAATAGGCTGTATAAAATTAAGAAATACAAGATGGAGATGAATTTGTCTAGTTAGCTCAGTGGTAAGGGCAATCGCCCGGAAAGCGGAAAGTCCCGGGCTCAAAAACCAGACGAGGCGGTTGGTTTTTTCTGTTGTATTTTTAATTTTTTGAATTGATAAAAATAAAAAGGTCCTTAAAATTCTTCTATTAAGCATGCTCGAGCGCTGCAATGTTGGAATATTACTGATATGACAGCAAGAGTGAAGATGGAAGATCAGATTACTACCCAACAAAACAATAGAGTATTGTTTTTGATATGATAAAGAAAGTTCTGACTCTGATATCGAAACCGTAAATGAAATTTTCCCTTTCTTAATTAATAATAATACCGTTTACCAATCCATAGACATCAGATATACAACTACAATTTTAAAACTTTTGTAATCATGATTACTGTTGCAATTTATCAATCATTAATCGCCAAAAATGATTACTTTTCCGATTAATACTATAAATATGTAATAATGATTACAGATTGTAATCGTAATCATTAATCATCAATCAGATTACAATTTGCTCAACACTGCCATAATGTTCGCTAGGAAGACAAGACATTTTTGAGTATTTTTAATTCCTAGATCTCCTTACACCGCAATGTTCAACCAGAGTATTGGTAAATAAGTGTGATTGCGATTAAACCGGATACCACAGGCTCTTGTACATGTATTTATGTATAGCAGACGCAACTTAATTATGTCGTCTTGATAGGAAAAATTTGGGATTGTTGCGACATATTTGAAATTGGAGCGAATGTAAAATTAGGTACGAGTGTGGCTACGCTATGAGAAATAATTTATGCATAGTGAAATGAAGGTATTTATCTTTTAAGGATGGTGGATTACAAAAATTGTTATACAAATTGCCTACTAAATTATGGGCCGTCTTACAAGTAGCTGTTACGCAGCACGCGTATTAACTTTTTCCTTTACGATTGGTAACAAAAAAAAAAAAAACACAGAGGATAGATTTCGAAAAATAAACCACAAATCCCACTGTATGTAGAACAATCGTATAATATATATATTGAAAAAACTATATGTATGTACACATTTATATAATAATCTTTAACTCTTACAAAATTTGGTTCCTCTTCAGAGTAAACCAACACAATACACATATAGTATATATGATATTTTATCTGAAAGCTTTCCTAATTAGTTGCGAAAACAAAATCACGTCGGTTTTAAGACTGAATTTTTGTCTTCTTAATATCAAAACTGCTTACCTAATCATCGTTCCCACGTTAAATTCAGATAAGCTTTTTCTTATTTTGCTTTTTATACACTAGATGAAATCTATAGAGTATACGATGTTTGTCATTGCGTTTGTAACGCACAAAAATAATTATGGTAGAGCAAAATTCTGCATATATAAAGAATAAAATAAAATTAAGTTCAAAAATGGGACAAATCGAGTAATTCTTTCGTAGGGTTGCCATACAAAAATTTCGTTCTCTACTATATATTTGGACATTGCCTGAGAATGCGTAGACATAGAGAGCTGAAATTTGGTACATGGTATTTTCATAGTAATAGCAAATAAAATTTCAAAAATGGACTAAATCGGACAACCCCTTCTTGGTGTTTCCATATAAAAATTTAGGTTTTTTACGTATACTTTGACATTTTTATTGTACCAAAAACTTCTTCAGAATGCGAAGTCCTATAAAATTTTTTATAATCATTTTTTTCTATCCGACGAACCGTTCTAGAAATATATGCGAAAAACCACTTCAAAAATCAAACTTGCACAGATGGGTGACCATACAAAATTTCATACAAGCATTCATCTAGGGTAGGGTGTCATAAGAATTGGTCTTAAGGCCGCTACACACGCTCAAGAAATTCATACGAGTGGGCCATGCGTGGTCCTTATATGTATACCCAGGTTAATTGTGTGCGTGTTTAAATAAGTAATAGTTTTTGATATAAATAATAGCGGTATCATAAATTCATAGCACGTAATGATAATGAAATTATTATAATATCACCTCAAATCACAGGTAAAGAACTGCACAGCCATCCGATCAGTAATTTCACAATTTCAAAAAGGCCGAAATTATTTTGTTGCAGTAGTATTGGTATGCTGCTATTGATGCAGTTTGAAACCTGGCATTTTGGAATTTTTCTTCCCCCCGAATGCCTCTTATCCGTAATAAGTGCAGCGTGTACGTCTAGGCTATGAACTTCGTACTGATGCGACATATCCTTACATACTTTTCACTGTTGTTGTAATTTCAACTTGAAATTTGTTAAGATCTGCCCAAATAAAACAAAAAAGAAATGTATTGGTTTCGCAATTTTTATTTCTGTTTTATAAAATACTATTTTCTTTAATATAGTTATTAGCCTTTTCTTGTATCTTTTATCGTTAATATATAAAGAATAATAATTTTGATTTTTTTTTTTTGGTTTTTACTCTATTTTTTAAGAAAAATTACGAAATACAAGACAGCGTCGTAATGCAAGTGATAAGTTATTTAATTCGATCTGTTCCGGTACTTACTTAATAATTATCTAATTGCTTCGTTTTATTATCATTTAATTGTTAAACTATTTCTATTAATTAAAAATATTTTTCTCCTACGACTTTGAATTACTTTACATAGGCTCTTTATGTTTTTTTTTCTTGGAAGTTTTGAACAAAGTAGTGGGCTGTTGGTCATAGTAATTTTTATTCTTGTTTTCTAAATAAGTCTCTGTCTGAACATGTGGCAATTGTAATTTCAAAGAAAATGTAAAGTAAAAAAAAACGTGTATAATAAAAGTAACGAAATTAGAAATCATGTAAAATAAAGAAATTATGTAGGTACGTACAAAAATAGTTCACGAATTTAAGCTGTGAAGAACATTTATTTTAATTAAAGCTGGACTTGTGATGATGTGAGTTTTTCTGTTTTTTTCTTCTTCCAAAAAATTTGTATTTTTTAAAAATTCTCATGTATTTACTGTTTATTTATTAATATTACAATTACTTATTTGCATTTGAATATCTTAGGAAGGCACTTCTTGCACCTGGTAAATAATTTTATGCTTTTTCTTGGTTTTCTATACATATTATATAAATATAATTTATAATTTTAATTTAATATTTACTAATTTAATTCTAGTGTCTTTATTTTGAAATTAATTCATAAAAACCTTAAGGATTTTTGTGCCTATGTACGATAATGATTATTTATTTACATAAGGTTAAATTTTCTTAATTATATCTTTAAATTAATGGCGAAAAATGGGAATCTTTTCGTGGTCGACATTATTAATTTTGCCTGGTAAGATTTAAGAGTGTTTACTTTGTTGCTGGAAATTTTAATAGTATGGATAATACTGGCTACAATAATTATTAGTAATTATATTTCAGCTGATTTTCCTAGAGGGAAATTTTATTTATTTTGTCATTTAATGAACTATACATGTAGATGTCTTCTAATGAAACATTTCTAGACATACATGGAGGTTATCCTACTACGGAAAATAGTAAATAGAATACAATCGTAATATTAGAAATATTCCCGTAACAATAATAGGCAAGACTCTGATGCTGTGGAATAATTGTAACATTTATTGTACAAAACAAAAAATGTGATATGTACAGTGGCGTAGCTAGTTCTGGGTGGGTCCTGTATCAAAATTTCCTATGGATCCCTTTTTCGGGAAATAAACAAAATCACTCGTATAAAGAAAATATATTTGAATAACAAAAACAACAATATATAATAACATACTAATAAACTTAACTCTAAAAAAATATTCTAGTATTACTAGTAAGTATTTTTTTTGCCTATTTTTCGGGGAACGTATATGTATTATGTCAGCCATAGCTGAAGAAGATTTTAGTTTCTCCACTTCTTCTTTTTTTTATGAACAGTACTGATAAGTCCAATAGCCATTCTTTCAGCTATTGCGGTTGTAACCGGTAGGGCCCCAAAATTAGTAAGCATATTGTTATAACCTCTGGGAAACTGGGGGCGAGGCTATTGAAATTGATCAATAATAATTCTGCGAGTTCCTTAATGGCTTGACTCCATACTGACATAATTTTTAATCAAATGAAGTCATGTGTGCAGTATGTCACACTTATAAGGTGCATCAAGGACCCTTTTGCAATATTTCGAGTCAGTTTCAAATGGAGCTAATTTTACTCCATATTAACTGAAATTGGAGTAAAATGGTCATCTACCGTCATTAAAATAAACTAAATTTTTTGAAAAGTGTAAAGATTTTCAAATAAAGTCAGCAGTGACAGCAATCTCATAAGCTGATTATGAATGAAAACTCTGCTTTTATTCTTTTTTAGGCCTCTTTCAATAAAAAGAATTCTAAACGCTTTGGACAGCAAATACTCGCAAATTATTTTGATAACATTTAATTTGTGAGGAACTGTCAATGACATTTCAAATGAAATAATATTTATTCACAGTTTACCACATCTGCATTTCCTTGAAATAACTGAATTTAAGATTGAGTCATTATGGAGACAGCCTGTGTAGGGTAATAGTACCCTGTAAAATTACATAAAAGAAAAGAGAAGAGATTAAAGGCCTTCATAGACCAATGCGAAACCACGGGCGCGGGGGAGCGAAATTTTTGCTGGTCTCGAAACTATGGCGGGATATGGAACCACTTTCACTGACGCATCTTTTCTAGGTAGCGAACGCGGGATTACACCGTTCCATTTTCAGCTCGAAGCATGCAGCGTTTTTCCAGTAATTCGCATAGTTTCAGCAAGAAGGTAAGGTGAATATCATAAAAAAACAAATTTATAAGAACGACGGGACGAATTCGTTCCCGCTTCGAAGGGGCCAAAATTCGCTCCCGCGGTTTCGCGTTGGTCTGTGAAGGCCTTAAGTTCTTTGTGGGCTTAAGTCAAACAAAGAATAATTCACATTAATGAATTATTAAGTAAGTCTCCTTTAAACTTAATTCAAGACAAAGATAGTAGAAATTAGTAGTATGTAATTGGTTTTCCTAAAAGTCCCTTTTAGACTTCGGTAGTAATTCGGTCTATAGTAAAAGACTAATATCGGCACTTGATCGCGAATACAAAAAAGGCACTAAATTTATAATATTAGCAATCACGCAAAATTGAAAAATTAATCGAAAAAGCACATACGAGCCCAACTTAAAGTCACTCATGCTCAAAAGCGTTTGTAGGGTGAACGAAAGCGCTGATTTGAATCGGTGATATTTATATGAACAGTTGAATCATGCTTGGTGTGAATGATATCAATAGATCGAAAAATGAAAAAGAAATCATTTCATTTATTTTAATAGTTGAATACATAAATGTCAGTTTTGTAGATTTTAAAATGTTCTCTAACACGATAACTGAAATTAACTAATTTACATTATACTTTTTCTTAATTTTAAGCTCAGATCTACAAAAATCCGAAAAAGTTATTACAGTCATTGATATCCTTTTATCGGACGGGGTTTTTTCCTCAAAATACTCCAATTAAGGCACTTTCACATCAAAAACAAGAACCGAAAAATGTAATCCGAAAAACTCAATTTATTCCACTTCAAAATAAGATTTAAATTCGGGCGAAAAAACTTAAAAGTTGTGTTTTTCTTCAAAATCTGAAATAAATATACTATTTTATCAGTAAAATTATTAGTTTATCCTATTTCCCTGGATTTTATTAATAATTGGAGCATAAATCTTGTTTTAAAGTGGAATAAATTGTTTTTGATGTGCTTTTAAGGTCGATGCACACTTACCGGATCAGAAGGAACCGGCACAGCCAGGCAAAAGATTTTCATATGAAACCAAGTTAGCTAATTCACATCAATCGGTACCGGCAGATACCGGCACGTGACGGAAACTTCATTGCCGGGTCGCTAAAGGTGGCTAGAAACCAGACCGACATTTGTCGGTTGCTGGTCTAGTTGTGAAGTTTATGAGATCACTTTTCTATAGCTTTCTCATGATACCTGCCCTTTCCATTTTATGTCGTTATATGTGCCCGAAAAATGCCGGTGCCGGTCGATGCCTGTCTGTCCCGCTCCCGGTTCATGCTGTGCCGGTAAGTGTGACCTTTAGTGTGTGTTTTCTGGGTTTTTAAAAGCATATAGACTGATCTATGATATTTCCCCGAGACGGAATAATATAGAGTTCTCGCAGAGTGTTTTATTATTCATTATTAGGGCTGAAATTTTGTCAATATGACTTATTTATTTATTGTATTGTATTGATAAAGTAAACTAATGATTTTGTAAATTAATTAGTATAAGCTTAATTTCTTTCTTTAACTTTACTAATATGTGAATAACATTTTAAGACTGTTTGCTTACTGTAGCCGTCAGGTCATACGCATAGCACATACATATTAAAGAGGAGAGTCCACAGTTTACAGTTTTTATAAAAAAAAGTTATGTTAACCACCTTACAAAAAAAAAAATAGGGTCAAAATAAAAAAAAAGGTAAGAAAATTCAAATTTTGTTTTAGTTTAGACTACCATAACTCTTGAAAGTACGGGGCTGATTGAGTAGTTGTTGGAAAGTCCATGAAGCTCTGCATATAATTATTTCTTGATGGTGGCCGTACACCGCACAGATATAGGGTGTTTTGTGAAAACCTAGCATATTTTCTTAATCACCCTGTAATTCCGAAACGGTTAAAATGCCCCCCCCCCCTGTGCCATTCAATTTTTTGTTCGGCTAGGTGAGTACTATCACCCCCTTCTCTATGGAAATACACTGTATAGTGTGAATTAATCTTAGAATATACAACTAAAGGAAGCGAAATATCGTGTAGAAACCCTATCGGTGTGAAGGAAACTCGGTTTTTTGGCGAAGGGGTGGAAAGGCAAGAAGAATTGAACCAAGTCTAGCCAAGGTTTAACCAAGTGTACTTGACAGTAGTCAATTCTAATTAACCGTAACATTCGTGTTTTTGCCCCGAGCTTTGTATTTATTGTGTTATTTAAATAAAAAACCCTTTAATTGTTCAGTAAATTGCGTTAAATTTAAATAAAAACATTTGAAGTGACAATTTAGTGATTAAGCGTTGGACTTAACTTCATAAAAGTGTTAATATATCAATAATGAATTGTGCTGTGCGGTGCTGTTGGAATAATCGGCGAAATAATCCCGGAAGGACGTTTTCAGGCAAGTAAAAATCCTGAAATTAAAATAGAAAGTTCCTTTTCTGAAAATACGTGCAAAAGAAACGAAAAAAGGTTGGGAAAACGAAAATATCAAGATAATTGCTCCAAAGTATTTCTTTGTTTACGTTTTTGTGTTTCCAATTTTTTTTTTCGTTCTTCAATCAGCCAGTGGCAGTTCACAAGTTTGTTTTATTTTAAATAATTACGCCAAACGACCCTTCAAAAATATTTCAAATTAACTACTTCCATGACATCAACGAATACATAAACAGAATTCTACCACATAGTGGGAAAAGCCGCAATTTTTCGGGCTTATTGCGCTTCCTTTAATTATATGTTCTAAGGAAATAACTGAAGCACTAAAACCCCAAAACGTCGTGATAAATTGCGGTTATGCACTTATATAAACGACGGTAGGCAAGCAAGTGAGGCTATAGGAAATCTGATATTTATTATGGATTATTCAGATCTATCGGGGAATTCGATAAACTTAAGATCGAAATCGAGCTGTCCAAATCCAAACCATTGAGCAAATCAAAAATATTTTCAATTCATTTGCGGGATAGAATTCAAAGTGAAAGGAAGATTTGTAGAAACGATTATGGGAACATAAAAATGATGGAAGTTTTGTTAGTAGGCATAGTTAGTTAGGGCATAGTTTACAACTAATAATAAGTATTTTGAGTGTTTATCTAGAGTTGAAGTTAAGCACAATTACCGAGATTGAAAGTCTTTCTAGAATATGTTCAAGTGTGGTTATAACTGGCTATAGCAAGAAAGAAGCGTTCAATTGTTGGCTATAGCCAACTGAGTCAAAGATAACAGCTATAAATGAGGAAATCTTATATATTGTCTTCACCGTCAGAATTTATTGTTTAACTCTTAGTTATAGCCAAATTGGTTTATACTGTGGAGGTTAGGCCGAGTAGCTTGAATTTTGTTTTTCTTGTAATAAATATGAGGTGTTACTTAATATCAAAAGTATGACTTCCACAACAAGGTGTCCTTTCAGCGGGTTCATGGTCTAATGAGATCTTGGGGGATGAAAGGGCTGATCTTTTAGCTAAGGTTGGCTCTGAACCTCAGTTTCTCGGACTGGAGCCCGCCGTAGGCGTTGCCACCTCGGGTATCGGGTCTCTCATCAAAGCGGATGTTCATAGAAAGCATCAGCAGAGATGGGAGAACCTAAGTACTTGCAGGTGCATAAAACTGTTTCTTTATGGACCCATTAGGAATGTCTCTGATTCTTTCATGAACTTTTTTTTATATTCGAGGTGCTTGTCTATTACCACCTAACTACGAGATAAAGTGATTTTTTTTTATACAAGGGTAGTTTTTAAGCGATATAGAAGGGTAGGCTTTTTCGATTTTTTCCGGTATAACGGGGGAATGGTGAGAAAGAGAGGATGATAGGGGATAGGATGGGAATGCAATATGATAGAAGGATTGCAGGAACACAAATGGGAGCGGATTAATGGAATTTTAAAATAAAGATTTCGATTAACGCCAATTGTCAGATTCGAGGGGCCTCGGCGGTAAATTTCCTCATCGCAATATTGAAGGACGCCTAATTGTGTGGGAGGGTCGCAGAGCATTGGGGTTTTTTCTGACGAATCTAGAGTACAAAAATATAGGTGACCAATTTCCGGGGAAAGGGATTTTGCGGATGGCGCCGGAGGGGGTTGTACCACCCTTCATAGCAGGTTGTCCATAATACGTCATTTTTGGTATCAAATTAAAGAGAGAGGAGAGGGTAATCGAGTGGTGTAGTTTGTTTTTGATAGATTTAACGTCATAATTGACTTTTTACCGCCAAACAAACATTTTTATCATGGGAAGTGAATTTCCACGATTTACCAGTTCTTCACAATGAGTTGAAAATATGTCCATTTTTGTACCAAACAAAGAAAAAAAAACTACGATTGGTCTAAGATCAATTCTTATGATACCCAAGATGAATTCCCGTATGCAATTTCGTATGGTCACCCATCTCTGCAAGTTTGATTTTTGAAGTGGTTTTTCGCATATATTTCTAGAACGGTTCGTCGGACATTAAAAATGATTGTAATCAATTTCATAAGATTTTGTATTCCGAAGAATTTTTCAGTAATAATAAGCAAAAACCCTAAATTTTTATATAGCAAAACCAAGAAGAGGTTGCCCGATTTAGTTTATTTTTCAAGCTTTATTTACTATTACTATGAAAACACCGTTCTAAGTGAACGCGTTCTCGAGTTATCGTGAGGATGGACAAGATACCCTGGCCTAGATGAATGCCCGTATGTAATTTCGTATGGTGACCCATCTGTGGAAGTTTGATTTTTGAAGTGGTTTTTCGCTTATATTTCTAGAACGGTTCGTCGGACAGCAAAAATTATTATAACAAATTTTATAGGATTTAATATTCTGAAGAACTTTTCAGTACAATAAAAACGTCTAGGACTGATCTTTTTCATAGTATACGTAAAAACCAAAAATTTTTATGTGGCAATATCAGGAAAGGGCTGCCAGATTTAATCCATATTCGAAATTTCATTTACTATTGCAATGAAAATAACATGTACCAAATTTCAGCTCTTTACGTCGACGAGCTCTCAGGCTATTACTATTACTTTACTTTACGCGTTTTTATTACAAGTTCATGCGATCGGCTGACGCATCATCCCCCTTCACGATGCAGCTTACAATGTTTTTTTTTCAACTCAGTATGAAGTCAACTGTTTATAAAAAAAAAAGTTTCAGCCGGCGTACTATGTATTACTTAAAAAAACTTTTTTTTTTACTACTTTCACAGCCTCTTACACCCACCGTGCGTCAACTGACGCTTGGTTCAATTATTAGTCCAACCAGATCTATCGAAAAAGATAATAATCGATCGGCGTAAAAACACTACCTAAAATGCAACGCGGACTATTAGTATACCCTATGATCTCATCTAGGGTACAAAAACAGACATTTTTCCACCTTGAAAAGCATTGATCCACTTCTTTTGTAGTTATATCTCCAAAACCATTTATTTATTTATTATTTATTTCCATAATTTGGTTTTTGTAAATATAGCCAGGATATGCGGTGAATCCATAATTTAATTTGGAAATTCTTCACAAAACACAACAGACAATTCTGTCAGTTGAGAAATGTTTTTCTTACTTCTTCACAACAAAAACAGCCGATAGTTTAGTATTTCTCAATACAAATTCCCCGAATTACAGAATTCCCAGTGGAAAGTTAGGGTTTGTTCACGAGTGCGATATATCGCATGCGGCAGAGCTGTGATTGGCTGCATCAATGTGGTTGTCGATAAGTATGTTTACTCTTTCTACGTATCGTGCTATAAAAAAAAATTATCGCACCAATGCTCTTTGTTTGGTGCGATTTTCACCTTAACCTGAACATTTATGTTTGAAAGTTCTTCAGTGATGTCGAAATTTACTATAATATGTAAATATACCAATATAAAAATATAAATATATGTAAATTTTACAATATATCCTTGCCACCACAAAACCAAAACAAATTAAGTTGTAGCCATTGTCAACCTTGGGAACGTATCGCGCGACAAAAATCAGTCGCAAAGAGAGGTGATCTATTGGAAGAACAGGATGCCACCAGAATATTGCACGGTATCGTATCGCACTCGTGAACAGAGCCTAAATATCAATAGAGCTCTCACATCCCCAACTCCACAACTCTCCCTGTTCCAGAATCCGGCCCCTGATAATTCTTTGTAATTTACCATATCCCAAGTAACTAATGGTCGCAAGAAAAAAATTGGGTGGCACTTTCGGCTTGAATTTATTTTATAGTTAACCGATGCGGAATAAACATTGACAAATAAAAGTTATTAATGACTAATATATAAACTTGCAGTTCAGAAAATCTAAAGATCCGACAAATCTCGTCTTGCCTTTTATCTTTTTAATTAATACATAATATCCTTTTGATCTTCATTAGACAAAGAAATCCCACAAATTATAAAACATTCAATATTGCCAAATATACACAAAAACAATCAAGTCATGACAAGATTGGTTCAAATCTATAGCCCGGCGATTACAAGACTTAGTAGAGGTGACGGTCAGTACTGAATTCGTCTGTTACTTTTACTGACTACAAACGCTTTGTTTCGATCAACTTACTAGTCAGTTCATTATAAAAATGTCGTCAAGCGGTTCAGACATTCCTCTTCTGTATGCATTTCTAATGATTTCTTCCTTATTCTGTAACTTTTTCTAAAAACTAAAGATAACATGTATATTATACTCTTTTCAGTCATTTCTCACTCAAAAGAGAGATCAGAAATATAAACAATAAATACTCGCGTACTTCCTAATTCTTACACAAAATAGAGTCGACCAAAATAACCGAAGTTTACTTTTTGATTATTCATAATCTAAAACCAGTTTCAGAAAAAATCTATGAACAGGTGTGCGACTTAAGAATCGAATAAAATTTTACCAAATTATATATATATAAAAAAAAAAAAATTGTGGAATTGATGCCAAGTACTTGTAGCATTTTGAGACCAATGTACATATTTACGTCTCAATTCGCATGCACTAGATGACATGGACGCGTTTAGGAGGAGACCAAACCGGCGAAACTTACTGATTTTTCTTTCGCGTAATTACAAACCATACCGAAGTGGTTGGTACTTTTACATGGTTGTGACCAAACGCTTCCAATTCTTCCAATCTGGTTTGGTCTCCGCTTAAACGCGCCCACTGACAAGCTCGCGTCGGTAACATAGGCAAAATCCGAAAGGCATTAAAAAGTACCCTAAAGGTACTCTTCATGTCATTTGGAAGCCTTTTTGAAGAATGATTTACGCGAACTTCATACCTGAAGTCAAGAATTACTGTGCTTCCACTCTATTGCTTTTGGATAATACGAGTCATCCGCCCTGGGATAGATCTGAAAATATTCTAGAAAAATTTCAACATTTTAGATGGTATTAACAATATAGCGATGTCATTGGAAGAAGTCAACTTTACAGGAGTTTGGAAAAAGTTTGGTCGCATATCTTGAACATATGGCAAATAACTTATCGGGAATAGAATTCGAGAGTGGAGACGTAATGGGGTTGTTGTTCTCAAATCAGCAAGAATTGATTAACGAGGATTTAGTGGAACTCAAAGGGCAAAGACTGAAAGAGAATCAATCTAATAACGAGGCAAAGCAAATGACTTCGAAAAATTAATTGAACCTTTTAACCATTGTTTTTAATATTAAAAAAAAATTTTCCCTAATTTTGAACGGAGTTCCGAAGTAAATAATAACATCAACCTCGCCTATATGGAAATGTTATGGACCGTACATGGAATTTAAAAATAAGATGCAAAACAGAAACTTTTGGGGGACTTTTACTATTTAAAAAATCTAATTGTAATGATTGCGTCACTGTTATTTTGTGATTTTTGGGTTGCTTTTTTCATACCTAAAAACCGAACTAGATGATTTTGTATAAAAATGTATAAAAAAAAAGAGGTTCGCTTTACGTTGTTCTGTTTTACGACAAATATTCCTGGGACGTAACCTGCAGTAAAAGCGTTGACTGCCTGTTTACAAACCAAACCTTTAATGTTAGTGTTAAAGAAAAATCCCCAAACAGGTAGTGCAATATAAGCTTTGTTGCCAATAATATTATAACCAATAAGTTAATTTAATTTTGTTTTGCTGCCACAAATTTTTAAAATATTTATCTTTACATTTTCTACCTGATTTTCACTATATGGAATTACCGTTCCTTATTTTATTTGTATTCACACTTTAACCTCGTTCGTCCATCATAATAGGACCTTCAGTTGTTGGCACATTAAATAGCGAAGAATTAGCTGATGACCCTGTACATCTTTTAAGTTGAAAAAAATTATCTCCAGAAGATAAGACATTCAGTTGCATATCGTAGTTTCTTTTGTAAGAATTCGAGTCTTTTGCCGTAAAGATAAGACCGATATTGCTTAGTAAATATCGTCTAAAGTTAAATGAAAGGGCACAAGAATTGTATGCGTTTATGTAATACTAATTTTTTTACAAAAAACAAAAACGTGACTGAAAGCTTATAGATAGATTCATGGAGTTTTTCACGACCAAACTACAGAAATCAGTACAATTCCAGCAGCATTGCAAACAAATAATAAAACGTCTTAAATAAAATTATTATATATTCAAAGGCATTAATACAATATTTTTAGGAGAACATATAATGCACAAAAATAAAACTATGAAAATAATGGAAGCTACAAAATTATAAATAAGAACATAAAAATTGCATTTACCAAATGTTCACCGTCCGGCGGTATTTGTACACGTTCGAATTACATAAATTACTAAGAAAATGAAAAATTATATAAAAAAAAATACTTTAGGCAAAAATAACTGAAAATTTCTGCGAAATGCAAAAGTATGACTTAAGCTTTCATAATACCAGCCAAGGACTCAGTAAAATTTGTAGAATTGAGATAACAAAACCTTGTTCAAACGTATACGACGGGTTACAATATAGAAAACGAAAAGATTTTTTTAATATAAAAAAATTGTTTTAAGCTTAAATTAATAAAAAAAAAATAAAAATAAATAATTTCGCACTTAATAAGACTAAGAGAGTGTTTTGATTTGCGCTTCAATTAACGTTTTCTTTTTAACTTTTAATAATTATTGCAGGCAGTTTTTTTTTGTTTTCAATAAAAAAAGAGGAAAGTTTCCATTACGTTGTGTTTCTGCAATTTTTGCTTATTTACTCATATTCATACTCCACTTTTATTGAATTATTTAAAAATTAAACTTTTTACATTAAATAATAAAAAAAAAAAGACTAAATAACTTAAAACTAATCGGATGGCTTTACAAGACCCATTACCTTGCCTTCAAATAAAGGCAGTATATCAGAGTCATTAACAACTTCCTCCTGAATCACTGGGCTGTCGGGATCCTCACAGTGAGTCTTGAAGAAAAATCTACAAAAATAGAAAGTCAAATATTTAGTTCATTCAATTTACAAAAAAAAAAAATCAATTTATATATATATATATATTCACCTAAAGTTTCCTTTTTTGGGTAAATAATCCTTAAATTGCTTTAAAGTGGGCTGAGTACCAGGTATTTTTGTCCGATACGGAAATTCCTCATCACAGAATGAGAAGACAACGGTAGTTGTCTCCTGGGGTCTAGCGGGAAGTGGCGGAGGTTGCTGAATGCTGCTGCTGCCACTACTACTACTACTAATCGATTGCACTTGTTGTAATGGCAGAGGATGTTGTGAGTATCGACGAGACTTTCGGGTCTCATCTTCCAGTCTTCTTTTAGCTTCTTCCAATTGGAAGGCCGTACTTGAACCAGTTCTAGAGCTAGAGAACGCAAAAAAAATTATTTTAATCTCTACATAATTTAATTTACTACAATACCTGGAGTCTTTGTACTTCATAAGAGTATCTGCTGAAAATAGACTAATTCCACTATCAGTGTTCATGGAAGGCCATTTATTGGTCAACTTCCTTGAGGAGGAACTGTGTTCGGGCATTGACTTTGAATGTCTAATTGAATGCCCTCCTGAAAAAATTATTTAAAACGAAAAATAGAAAAATTACGATCACGTATTATTTGGAAATTAATGATAGTAGAACAAACCTATACTAATGGCACCATCGCTTAACATTCCCGAATCGTGCGTTGTACGCCTTCTAGATGGGAGCGGTGGACACGGTGACATATTGCCTGGTGATCGATGAGGTGTTTGATCTTTCCAAACTCTAGAAACATGTTGATCAAGAATGTCTTGATCATTGTCCTCATCTAAGGCAAACTTTTCCCGGATTGCTTCAGCCAACGCTCGATCATTCAGTCTGTCAGCTGAGGTGCTCGGTTCGTCTTGATGACGCTGAAAAGAGATGAGGGTGTTATGCATTTTAAGTATAATGGTTCATAATTTAAATTCAACGATATCATTTTCCAACTATTATAAACTTATATTGAATTTAGTAACACTTAAGTTCCCGATGGTGTTTCATTAGTGACTATACTCAAGAAATAGTAAATGGAGCAGTATAAACGTTAATTAAGTTTAAAATAAGTGGATATTGTCCTCTTATGGGAGGGAGTAGGATACCTCATAGTATCATCTAGGTCGTAAGAGACAAATGAAGGTCCATCACGCAAGAGCTATAATGACATAAACACGCAATAACTGTGCATGGTTGTTCATGAATTAAGAAGCTCCATTAGTAAGGTTAATGGTGATAAG
Organism: Dioctria rufipes; assembly: GCA_963924295.1. Lineage (NCBI taxonomy): Eukaryota > Metazoa > Arthropoda > Insecta > Diptera > Asilidae > Dioctria > Dioctria rufipes. Next base: position 68,056,990 of record OZ002741.1, read on the forward strand.
TTGTGTATCCATACCAAGGTGCCCCTTTAGTGGGTTCTTGGGTACATGGGGATCATTGGGAATGAAAGGGCCGCCATCTAGCCAGGTCTGGCTCTGGATCTCCTTTCCTTGAACCGGAATCCGCTGTAGGAATTACTCTAATTTTCTCTTGGATCTTGGAATGAAACAATCAGAACTGTGGTTGGCCACAGCTAGCTTCACTCTCATCTAACAAGGATGGGGCTTGTTGACAGCCTTGAGTGTCTGTCCTGTCTGGAAGGAGAGCCTGAGACAACCAAACACTTTATGTGTACTTGTCCCCTTTGCCCGGAGCAGGTTGGATTTGCTTGGATCTGCCCTCTTATCTATGGATGAGCTGAAAAGCTTCCATTAAGAGGAAAGGAGGGTTTTGGTGAGAGGGTTTCTAGCAGGTTAGCACAATGGGCCGACCTGGCCTCCGGCCTCGGATCTCTCGTCCTCCTGCTTTTGAAAAAAAAAAAAAAAGTTAACGGTAGCACACAAGACCTTTCAAAGAGAGTACTGCTAATGGAAGGAAAATCTTGACACAAAACTAATACTCACAATACTAGTGGTGGTCTAAGGGATCTAGAGGGTTATTATAAGGATGATCCTGTAAAGAATGAGCGATCATCTTCTATGGGAGTAATATCGACGAGAACATATAAATGCAATTAATTTAATTATTTGACATGAAAAACTCAAAAGTTTTCTACAGCTGCATGTTGGAATTTAAAAAAAGAGGGCCATTAATAATAGTGTTCATTTCGCAGGAAGAGCTAATTCTCTAGTTATTTCACTAAAAGCACTATAGGAAGTATATGCCCAAAAGATCAATTTATATAAACGATACTCTTACACGCAATAGTCACAGCATCTTCCATGAACTGCGTCGCTTACATCTACCTCCAAACCAATTACGACCTGGGTAATGATAGCCATGCATGTGAACTGTGATTTGTTGAATTTGCTGATTGTGTTCAATCAAAGCGTTAAATCATTATATGACTAAATCGTAGATAGTTTAGTGATGTATATTTAATATCTGGAACTGAGATGGATTATAAGAGGATAAGTTGGCTGCATATCACAAATTCGGCCGGATGAATGCTTCTAAGCGAATAGAGTGGTAAGAACATCTCTGCATTCAATTGAAAGTAAAATGGACTAAGACTACTACTAATTATCACTTTTTATGATTTGAAAATCTAGAGCTGTGTCATTTAATGATTGCTTTTATCCTGGCATTAATTCACTTTGATAACTCTCCGATTTTATAAATTCAAATTTAGATCTATTGTCTGATTAAAAAAAACCAATGAGACTAATGGGAAATAATTAACATATAATAAAACATGTTGGGAAATTCACTTTTCCCATGACTCAAAAGTAAACTGAGTCACATTTAAGAATAAAAACGAGAAAATTACGTTTTTTCAATAAAACCATCTTTAATTGCTCTATACACAGATTTTAAAAATATTACTAGAAGAAAATAATGCTAAATGCATTTCGAGCCTAGTCGTCCATCTTCAGTAGCTTCCTATTAAACTTAAAGTGAAAACTGACACTGAAATATGTAAACTGAGTAATAGGCACAAAGCCTAAATGGTTATTCAGCTCGTTACATATAGATTTAGGAATTTAAATATACAACATGTCTCAAGGCAACTATGACCCGAAATAATTCTCAAGACAGAGAAAAAATGAAGAGTATGTCAAAAGAATTTAGATAAAGTAGAGAGTTCGATCCTGACCAAAAAGTCGGTTAAGGCCAATAGATCTTTCGAAAACTGGTGGAATTTGGTTTGACGGAAATTTATATCGTTGTTAGAATCATAAACAGACGTTAGTGAGTTTTACTTTCTCTTCAGATCTGCTGCCTTATTAGTTACTTTGATGAGTTCAGAGCCCACGGATGTGTGACGTGTCATTAAGCCAGTAGCCACCAAACTTATAACTCATTAATATCAAAAGAAAACAATCTTTAAATACCTCCAATCTTTTTTCTTCTAAGTCTTGCTTCCTCTTAATCTCCTCTAATTTTGGAATTAGTAATGCTACCAGTTCTTCTTCCTTCATGGGACGATTTTCATTTGAATGCAATCTTTGTGTTCGAGGTATAACCTAAAAAAATAGAAGTTGATAAAAGTACCACATATGGAAATCGATAAAAAAAAACTACTTGAAATGTATTCGTTTCCTTATTGGTTAGTGCACTTTGCCTAATTGCTTTGCATTCAGAAGAACTATGTCTCCGTTGAACGTAGGGTCGGCCGTCCCTGTAAAATGTAAATTTAATTTTTATCTCAAATGAACATAATATTTTGTTATTGAAAATTATATGTATGTATTCGTTTAAAATATATTTAACAAAATTATCATAAAAAAAATTGAGAAATAATAAATTCTGTACTTACATTGAACAACTTGAGAGTGACATGGTATCGGAGTCAGTTCGCCCACCTGAACTGAAACTCTGTCTTTCAGAGTCAACACGAGAATTTGGATTGTACGAAGTTGAAGCGGTGTACACATACCCATGGGCTCTACATGCAGGAAGGACAATGAAAGAAATGTTGAGGAAACAATAAAAAAAAAATAAGGAATCAGGACAACGCGGTAAACATGCATTGTAAGGAAGTAAATGCCATTAAAATTAGCACACAACACGCATAGGTATGCAAAGTGATTCAATGATTTGTGGGGAATAATGTGCAAAGGATCAAAACGGGGGACAAGAAAAACGAAAAAAAAAAATTAATTACAAAAAATATAAAACATAATAGAGAAAATTAATTAAAACAAAAGCGAATTTTGTGCAAATACTTTTTAAGTCCTTCGCGAACTTACCCAGGCGGCCGTATTTCCAGTCTTCTTTTCTGTGTGGCCAACAGTAAATCTCGTGTCAGTCTCATTGGCATATCGGCTGACATTCGACCTTCATTGACTCGTAAACTATCGAATTCATCCCGCATAGATAGCTCAGTATCCTCATGTAGTGTAGGAAGCGTTGAGCTTCTTGGTAAAGTATCTGTAGCACTGGCAGAACCACTAGAACTAGCAGACGTTGACGGACCATAGAGTCCACCAGCACTACATGTTCCACCATATCCAGAACCGCCCACAATCGCAATTGAGGCACCGACACCAATGCGCCCTTGGACTAATGACATTTGTTGAATATAGTTGATGTACATCTCTGAACAGATGAAATTTGGATAGATTTTTTCCCGAATTGTGTTTTCAATATTTTGCTGAAGAGAATCATAGATGTTCGGACTAAGAGATACTTCATTTTTTAATCCAGCTTTAATTGTACGTCGGAGATCTTCAGAAACGGGCAGTTGACTTTTTCGAAGAAACCTGAAAAAGCAGATGGAAATAGTTCGATCCAATGATAAAATTCAAAACTTTGAGTTTACAATTTGAAAAATGTTTCAAATTAATTTTTACCTGTAAATAGCTCCTATAATTTGTTTTACTTTCTCTGGATCAGTCTGCTGCTTAAGGCCCTCACAAGCAAAGTAAAAATTTAAGTGATCATTATATGGCGGCGCTTCTTCCTCAACATATTTCTTAAAAAGTTCAACGCCATTTCGATCTTCAAGGAGGTGGTTTAAAGTTCGTGCCCAATTCAGGTAAGATGGTGGAGAATTTTTAGGGAATTCTGAAACCCCTTCGGTCATCTTTGAAATAATAATAGTAATAAAACAAATAAAAATTGAAAAAAAATTCAAAGTATTAAAGAAAAATACAACAATTACCTTTTTAACACGACTTTCTTCTCCGGGTACTGGTGGTCTGGGTCCGCTACACTCATTATCATCATATTTTTGACTAGGCGTAAGGCTCATGCCAGTTTTATTTGTTAAATCTTAATCGACGGAATAGTCTTCAACAACGTTTTCTTTATTTAAATATATTTTGTTTTGTATATTTATATAATAATCTAATTTTGTCCAATGTATTGGTCACTTGGCGCCAATTCTAGTGCGTTTCTTCCAATTCTTCGTCGTGTTACGCGGAAGGGCACAATAACATGATTTCTTTTCCTAAATATTTTTTTTCTTATAATTTATATTTACTTTTTTATGTTTAAATTTTCAATTCTGGCACATTAAAAGTAAACAAATCATAAATGGACAATGAATGTTGAACAATTACAATATAAAAGCGAGCCCCAAAATGAGTTTCTATGGGACCGTGGAAGATACAATCAAATAATTTGTCCAAAGGCATCAGACAAGGCCTGTAATTGTAAAAACAACAATTTACTTAATAAATTTACTAATTTTTTACTTTTATTTCTATTCATAATAAATACTTTAGGTTTGTTTTTTATGTGCGCTAAAACTATGATCTTAATATAGTAAAATGTTACCAAATAGATTCTTTTGATTATAGCTGCCACAAAGAAAATTCAAAAACATACAAAAGACCTTATCTGGTTTGGGAAGAATTTTGTTATTTTTATGAAGCTTTGCAATAATCCAAATCAGCCAAGCAGGGATACATACAAAACTAGAGAAAAACAAGTAAAAAAGCTAGAATTGGTCTAAGACCAATTCTTATGATATCCTAGATGAATGCTCGGCTATTTCGTATGGTGTACAAGTTCGATTGTTGAAGTGTTTTTCGCATATATTTCTAGAACGGTTTGTCGGACAGTAAAAATGATTATAACCAATTTTATAGGATTTCAGAACTAGGATTGATCATTTTCACAGTATACGTAAAAATCCTAAATTTTTATATGGCAACACTGAGAAAGGGTCGCCTGATTTAGTCCATTTTTGAAATTTTATTTATTTCTGCTATGAAAACATCATGCACTGAAATTTGTCTTTACGTAAACGCTTTCTGAGGCAGTGTCTATATATATAGTGAAAAACGAGATTTTTGTATGGCAACCCTACGGACGGACAGACGAAAATGCAAAAATAAAAATAACTTTCAATATTATGCGTGGTCCAACCCATTTTGCTCTCTCAGCATTATTTCTGTGCGTTACAAACGGAATGACAAACTTAGTATAATAAAAAAGTAAAAATTGAGACAAACAAACAAAATTGTGCTGCAGTACAGGAGATAGGTAAACTCAAAGATTTGTTGACCGTTTTATATTAAACACCTTGTAACTTTCCAACTACCAAGCCTGGAGTATAGCGCTTTCAATTTGAAATTGTCATACATTTTAGGTGCTACACGTATTAAGTGGGAAACACAATGTGGCGCTGTAGCTCATAGCTTGCGCTGTAGCCACACCACACGCCAAATCTGACATTTTAGTATTTACCCAGTGAAATGAGTGATTTATATATTTAAATGTTTTTTTTTATAAGATCCTGAACTCTTCCTCTGTTGATATAGAGGTCTAATCCACCACTTTCTGCGTTTGTTTGCCTTTAAAAACTTATAAGTTAAAAGGCGCTAAAAAGGCTATTTCTTCTAATTCCCCCATATTAAATAATATTTTCATATTCTACAAATTAAAATAAACGCTACACCATTATAACCAATATTAGGTACATGGTGCGCCCAAGTGCAAGCTACAGCGACACATTTTGTTCCAGCCTTTAATTGTCGTTTGCCGCGCGCCGTTCCTCAACTTTACTTTGTACACTACTGTAGCGTTGCGTCTCAAATTTGTGCGTTTTAAATTATGGCTTCAACATCGAAGAAAATAAAAGTCGTAAGGTTGATAATTTCACAAAAGTGCGAGGATTTGGACAAGATTTTTTTTTTTATATTATTAAGCCAAGCTCAGGGGATACCCTATGATGCAAAGCACAGCGTGGCAGGAAGGAGATAGGGAAAGGATTAAGGAATATGAGGAGAGCGGCGGAGGTGCCGATGTATGTCGCCCTTAAACTTTTGCAGGTTGTATGCCGGAGGAAAGACAGAAGATGGTAGACTGTTCCACATTCGCACAGTTCGGGATAAGAAAGCATCACGGAATTTAAGAATACGGCCGAAGGTAATTTGAAGGGTAAAAGGATGAGCGCGGGATGCAGCGCGGGTATTGCGTGCAGGAACTATTCTACAAGGGATCAGACTAGATATTTCATCAGAACATTGGCCATGCATATAGCGATAAAGGAGCGAAAGGCATCCAACATTGCGACGGTGCGCGAGCGAGTCGATATGACGAGTAATTGCCACATCGCCAATGAGCTTGCAGGCTCTCTTTTGGACAATATCCAATGAAGCTAAGGCTGTGCAACCAGCCCAGGCCCAGATATGGAAATTGTATTCCATTCTGGGTCTGATGTAGGACTTGTAGAGGAGCGCTATATTTGATGGGCTGAAATATTTCTTACACCTTTTCAAAAAACCAAGACATTTGGATGCTTCTTTGGGAACCGAGAAGATGTGATCTGTCCAGCTTAACTTACTGCAAATATTAATGCCAAGAATTCTTAGTGACGGTGATTCAGAAATTAATGCACCATCAAACGAAACGGGAGTGGTTAAGTGATGGTCTTGTTTTAATGAGATGAGACAGCAAGGGTGTCAAAGGAGTATGCGAAATCAAGGGTACTGTCATCAGCAAAGCTATGGATAGGATTGAAAGTAAGGGAAAGCAGATCATTAAGGAATGAATCTCGTTAATAATTAAGGAATGAATCTCGTTAATAATTCTTGTTGTTGGAAAGTCCACCATTCTAAAAGCAAGGAGGGGAAAAATAAGATCATTTGTAATAAATGCAGAAGAGGGTCCAGGCTTCAGAAAAGCCTTGAAAGCTCCCGAAAATACCAAGCTTAAAAATGTTTTATTTACGTAGTTTTTAGAGCAACGAAGAAGAAAGTACTTTTGCCAGGTGAAATACTGATGGAAAAGGCCAAATATTTACACGAAACATTTGGTAGAGGAGACTTTGTTGCTAGTAGAGGATGGTTAGATAATTTTAAGAAAAGACGTTGTATACGCCAACTTAAACTAATAAGTGAGAAGCTGTCGAATGATGAAGGAGCTGTGAAGTCATTCCAGACTAAATTAATGGACGTTGTTAGGGAAAAGATCTGACTGCAGACCAAATCTATAATGCTGATGAATCATGTTTGTACTGGAAAACAGGGACCGAACCAGTTATGAATTTTTACGAAAAAAGCTTACTTGTTATTCTTGACCGATAATAGTTTGAATCTAAAAAAACTAACCTGGAAAGGCTTATTATTTTTTCTGGTAAAAATAGAAAGCCGCTTGGCTTTTTATTTTTTCGAGCTGGAAGTAACAGGTTTTGAAGCTGGTTATTTTTTCAAGGAAGTGTTTCTTATTTTGTCAAGCGGAGTAGCATTTTCGGCTAAAAAAAATAACCGGGGTCGCTTTTTATATTTTTACCGAAAAAAGTACCAAGCCCTTGCGCTTGCTTTTCTAGCTTCAAAACTATTACCGGCCAGGAATAACAAGTAAATTAATCTTTTTTTGTAAAAATTCATAACTGGTTCGGTCCCTGAAAATAGGCATCCAGCTTGGCTTTTTATACTTCCAGCTTCAAAGCCTGTTACTTCCAGCTTAAAAAAATAATAAGCCTTTCCAGCTTAGTTTTTTTAGCTTTTTTTTTAAAGTTAAGCTTACAAAAGCTTTATAGGAATCGAAACGGGTTTCACGATACATCTTTTGGTGTAGTCCACTAAATTCCACGATCATAATTTATCCCAGCTTTTTTTGTTTAAAATTTTCAAAATACCAGTTATTTTCGGTCCCTGCTGGAAAATGATACCAGATAAAACGTTGGCTTCTGGGTTAGAAAGTAGGGCTGCAGGTTTCAAAGTATCGAAGAAGAGGATCACATTTATGCCATGCGCAAACGCAACCGAAACGCGCAGTTGTTGGCAAAGTACAAAATTCACGTGCATTCAAAAAGTTACCACTTCATTACATCGGTCAACGTAATGCTTGAGATAGTAAAGAAATTTTTATCGAAAAAGAACTTACTATGCTAAAAGCACTTTTATTTTTTGATAATGCACTAGCGAATACACTCGAAGAAGATCTGACATCGAGTGATGAAAATTTTACTGTTTTGTACATGCCGCCCAAAAATGGGATCCAGAACATTAAAGTAAATTACAAAGTTGGCAGCGATTGTCTTCAAATCTGATTAAAGAGCCTTGGAAGCGGTTGTATCCCTTGTTAATCGAATGAGAGGAAGTATCTGACCAAGATGTGGAAGATTTTGATCCAGAAGATGACTTGCGCCACTAAGCATTTTTCGTAACAGAGGTTTTTTAGAAGACGGGATTAACAATTTCTTGGTATGATGATATTGATAGTCAGAAGCCCTTAACTGATGAAGACATAGTAAGACAAGTAATACATGAGCATGACAGTGAAAACGCAAAAGAAGAATTGGAGGCATCCGAAGTATAGGAACCAATTGGAGGGATCTCACATACTCAAGCTGTGTCTGTCTTAAATACTTGCTTGGAATGGGCAAATGAAGTCGATATTTCGATTCCAGAAAAAATACTTTTGAATATGTTGCTAAAGATCACTCAGCAAAACAATATATTGGAATTCTTTAAAAAGTGCGATTAATGGCAATATACTTTCTATAACATTTTTGCGTGATTAAAACATTACTTTCAGTTACAAACAAAAAAATGCCCTTCAAAATATCTACATACTATAATCCGAACAGGATATAAATTTTGGGTGCTCGGATCAGACTATCGAGGACCTGCTGTATTTGCAATTTTGCTTATTAAAATTCTATAAAAGTTACTTAAATCAAAACAAAAATATCCGAAATTGAATTTTTGAAGCAATTTTCAAAAATTTGATTTAAAAAACTTGGATTCGATTCTATATTTTAAACAGTACTATGGATAGTCAATTAAAAGGGTGATGATTTTGGGCTTTCAAATTTCAGTCTAAAAAAAGTATACGTTTTATGATTAAATTCGAATAAAATACAGTCGTGGATAATCTACTTTGGAAGTTATAAGGGGGTCCATTTAAGCCGATCAACAAACATTATTACTCTGCATTTACGAAGCCATTAAGAGTTTCCAACACTTGCTAACAAATTCCAGTCTAAAAAAAGTATACGTTTTATGATTAAATTCGAATAAAATACAGTCGTGGATAATCTACTTTGGAAGTTATAAGGGGGTCCATTTAAGCCGATCAACAAACATTATTACTCTGCATTTACGAAGCCATTAAGAGTTTCCAACACTTGCTAACAAATTTTGTTTGCCTGAGTGATTAGAACTTTAGCTTAAGTTTTGATACAATCTGTTTATTGTAGAAGGCATATGTACATATGAGTGAATACCCTCAAACCTTAAAAAGACTTCAAACAGGGCTATTGAAAAAAAAATCGTATACCTTGGATTACGGTGTTTCGTACGTGTCTAATTAAAATCTTGTAAGTCAAATGATTGATTATTTGGCTGAAATGAACATTGAATGTTTGGGTTTTTTCGAATTTCTGTGGTAGTTCTGCTGTTAATTGCTATCTTCAAAAAGTCGAGCAGCGTATTCAAGAATACAAGGATAATGAAGTTATAAAACGGCATACAAGAGGCTTTATACATAGATTTCGATTAAAATATTCTTTCCTTAATTTATGTCTTCTACTTTACATTGTGCTATAAATTCCTTTGAATACTTCAAATAACCACATTATTAATGGCGCATATTCTGCACTCATACAAAAAACTCTTCCAAGTCTGTTCTGAGCTCGGAACACGGAACTCGTGGATTGAAAAAGCCATCAGACCTTATGCCGCCAACAGTTGAATGAAATATGTATGTACAAGGTTTTCCATAATTATAAATGGTGGTGAACCTTCAAATGGGATAGTAAATGTCGAGAGTCGAGACAAGCAACAAATTAGAGCCACGAGAGCTTATAGATTTACAGGGTATTAAGGGTATTAAGTTACAAAGTATTAAGATTTTTTTTTAATCATTTTTTACATAATATTAAGTATTATTAAAAGAAGAGGCTAAACGGTGGATGGGATTGCTGGAGTTGAAACTTATTTGCATATCCCAAAAACTATGGACCTGCACCAACGGGGGTATATCCATTTTAATATAATTTGCGAATTATTATTAACATCGTTATAGCGGTTTGGGAAATTCTTTCTAGTTCTACGTTGAACACGTCACTCCAATATGCTACACCACTGAAAAGTAAAAAAAAAATAGATCACAATTTTCAGCATTCCAGTTCGCGCTCTTCTAAAGGTGGGTGGGTTGGAAGTTATTAAAATAGGTGAAAGTTTTAGGTTTTATATATGCCGTACAATCCCGAGCCGCACAGAATACCTAAGCATTGATTACGTCAAATCCAAGAAAATTCGTGAATGGAATTGTATCCTTCATCTCTTCTCTATTATGTAATCAATTATATTTCTGGCCGGAAAAAATGTAGCTCAATCAATTAGTGGCATCCAAAGAATAAGAACAATAGAAGAAGGACTTCATAATTAATTTTGTGATGAAAAACCGGAAATTATCCAGTACATTTAAAAAAAAATGCGTAATTTTCAGATTTTCACAGAAATAAAATTCGAGAAACTCACATAATCCTTATATTTTAAAAAGCATAATTTCATATTTTTTGTTTCTTTTTCAAATGCAAGGCCGTATTGCCGAAGTTCTTTTTATCTATGTATTTTAATATATTCTGGAGAAATATGCTGGATGGATGAATATATTGAAGGTTGAAACCTCAGGGAGTCTCTAGAACGTATACAAGGAGTTTGTAATGCTTTTCGGGGAGATCCGAAACAGTGACAAAGAAATTGAGTCACCGTTTCATTCTGTGTAGGTGACCCCTGAGAAATGAGTGCTCAATGATAATTTCCACTAGGGATCTCAGGGTTGGCTTGTTTAGTCCCAATAGGTTTTTCGTTAAGTTTGGGTTAGGTTTAGCTCACAGTTTCTTTGTAGTTCTATCCGATGGGTCATCTAACCATAGACGACTATGTTGGCAGTCGACCCAAGCCGAAAAGATTTTACACTCCAATACCAGTTTGGAGGTTGTAAAGGGCTTCGACAAGGCCTTGACTGCTGCTTGACTGTCCGAGTCGATGGAAAACTGTGACGTGGTTTTCAATGTGGCCATTTGCACATGAGAGTCCTCGCAGAGAATGCCTGCTCAGGATTGGAGCCATCTGTGTAGATAACAGGGTTTGTAAATGACTGAAGCACAGACTGTGAATCCTGTTCTTTCCTAGATGAAATTTTCGCTTTGTAGCTGCGTTTTGGCATAGTCTTGATTAGGTGATCGCTGTCCCTGTTGATGTCTGGTGTGGAACCCTTGTTCCAGGGTAAATCCAGCTTAGATTGAGATGCAGTCTCAGCGCTGCAATTGACGCCTCCTTCTTGATGTAAATTTGCCCGTGGTGTATATTGAGGATAACCTCGAGAGCCCGAGTTCTGGTTAACTTGAGAGTGCCCATCACACTAAAGAGACACCATCTTTGATCTTTTCCAATATCTTACGATGATTGGCGAAATCAATTGCTTCCCACCACACCATAGAGGCATAGGTTAGCATCGGTCGGATAACGCTATAGCGGGCTGTTCAATCTAGGAGTGTTCCTTTTCTATGACTAGTTATCTTGCACCACCTGCTAAAGGTTACTAACGATCTGCGACTAGCTCTTGATAATTATCATATAGGTTGTTAGACTTTTCAAAGGCATTTGACAGTATAAATCATCAAATTCTGCTGTCTAAGTTATCTGCTCACTTTGGTATTTCGTTTTCAGCTAACTATTTGATATATATGTAGTTTTTTATGGGACAAATATCAGCAAGTTTAAGTGAATAAAGTTATTTCTAGCATTCTAGCCATCCGTGTGGAGTTCCCGAAGGTTCTATCTTGGGACATCTATTACTCAGAGTTTTTATAAATGACCTTCCTAATATTGTTGAAGTGAAAATTCACCTGTATGCTGACAATGTCCAGCTTTATTTCAGTAGACCAATTGGAATGATGCGAGGATTGCCTAGCACGCATAAATGATGACATTAATAGAATATAACATAGATCAATGAGAAATCAACTATGCTGAATCCTGGCAAGTCTTAATACATGGTCCTTCATAACAATGCTATTTCCAACATGTATGACTTTCCTGGGATTATGTTAAATGATTCTACTCTCCCTCTCTAGTGCAGCGCGTCAAAAATCTGGGAGTAATAATTAACTCTACTATGAGCTGTTGTGACCACATCAACTTCATTCTGAGGAAAATATATGGACTCCTCCGTCAGCTCGGCTTATCCGCTGATATTTTATCGAGAGATATGTGTAGGAGACTATAGTCAAAGCAGTTCTTTTTCTTTAACTTAATTTTGGCAGCTTAATATTTGCCAAGCTCGATAGCTCATGCTCTCAGAGGCTCAACATCACTTTAAATAGCCGTTTTATTTTCGGGCTTTGATGCTTTGATCACGTCCAACACTTGAGAGAGATCCCACCTATTGGGATGCTGCTCTCTACATGAGCAATGTGCGGTGAGGATGCTGGTCTTTTTATATATTCTGACTCACTTACATACTTCTCGAAACCACAATCTAATCATTCCTCGTTTTCATAGATCTATTCTGGAGCGCTCTTATTTCGTACAGGCTGCACGCTCATCCTGTAGCTATTTACTGAGTATTTTTATCTATTTTTAATTCTTTTAGCATGTAAACCCGTGATTATGATATTTTTTTTCTCATTTTTTATTTATGTTTTGTTAGTTGTTAGTTTTGTTACTTTCTTTATGATATCGTAGTTTATTTAGAACCTAGATTTTTTTTAATGTCATCTCAAGCTGCTACGTTGAATTATATTAAATTCTAAAACACCGTTTCCGATCTTTGTACTCACGACAAACAAATTTCACTTCTACCGCGCGTGATTCGTACACACCACAGAAGATTTAATTTTTCCGAATTCTTTCACATAATGAGGGGAGACGTAAAAGATTTGTCCATATAATTTAATTAAATCCTAACAATATTTCGTACACCTTCATGCTAAAATAAATAAATAAATTAAAAATAATAATAATTTTTCGTGCCTGGTTTTCAATACATAAAAGCTCTTCGAATATTGTCAAAATCTATGAAATCGTTGACCATATTTTCCATCCTACGAATCATTTCTGGTAGAAGAATGTGAAAACAATTTTAAAGATTCAACGAAGAACACATTTCCAAACCGGACCGACTATACAGGGTGTTTCCCACTAGGAAGTCAATAGAGCGGGAGGTGATAGTACTCACCTAGACGAACCAAAAATTGTATGGAGGGGGGGGGGGGGGGGGGGAGCATATCAACCGGTTAGGAGTTACAGGGTGATTAATAAAAAAGGTTAGTTTTTCACAACACACCCTGTATTTTTAAAACTACAGAGTGTACGGTCACAGTTAAGAGCTCATTGTATGCAGAACTTCATGGCCTTTCCAACGACTGCTCAATCAGCCCCATATTACTCTTCCATCAAGATTTATGGTTGTCTAAACTAAAAATTTCGGATTTTCTTACCTTTTTTTTTTTTTAATTTAACCTCTATTATTTTTGCAAAAAGGTCATTAACATAACTTTTTTTTATAAAAACTGTAAACTGTAGACTCTCCTCTTTAATCTGACCTATTACACCCAATGTGCTATCTGAAGCCCTTTACGAGTTATCAGCTCTAAACCTATTCTCAAACTCATTTTCAAACCTATTCTCAACGATAATTTGTTACCTTAGCACGTAATTTTACAAAATATCGTCTAATTTCGCTGTGACCTGAATAGGTTATGAGTTAATAACTGTTTAACGGCTACAGTTAACACATAGGGTGTAATAGGTCACATTAAAGAGGAGAGTCTACAGGTTGCAGTTTTTATAAAAAAAAGTTATGTTAACAACCTTGTTGCAAAAATAATAAAGGTTAAATTAAAAAAAAAAGGTAAGAAAATCGTTCATTGATAACAAGATTACAAAATTTGTTATTAATAATAAAAAAATCATATTAAGCCAATTATATTTAAATTTTATTTTTGAAAGTCTGAACGAAACAGTTAAACTTAGTTACTTACTTACATAGGGCTTCCGTCCCTGTTAAATGCTTGTGAAAGGTTTTTATTTTTTGAAGTCATCAATAATCGTTATGAGACGTGATTTATATTTTTTTCATCAGGAATAAAAATTATTTCCTTATTTTTATTTTTATGTTTCAGAAAAAAAGCCCATTTCTCATCACCAGGTAAACACAATTAAAGAACGCTGGTAAAATTGCATCTATAAAAAGGTGTGCAAGCCATTAAGTGCAAAGCTCTCTCGTGCAGTGAAAATGGAAATCAGCCACGAAGAACGTTGCAAATTGATTCTTTCCACACATATGAAAAATCTGAATATGTCTCAAATAGGCTTAGCTAAAATGTTGAAAATCCCGAAGAGAACCATTCAAAATGTTCTCAGCAAATTTCGGGAGTCCTATAGTTTCCAGGCTCTGGTCAGGAAGGAAATCAGGTTCGGTAGACTAATAATCGGCCAAAGAAGTCGTAGACAAATTTAAATCAAATCTCAACATGTCGTTGATAGGGATAGCTGATAAAGCTGGAGCGTTATCTGCTACGGTCCATCGAATTAAAAGAAGAGAAGGCGTACGAAGTTTTCATGTTCAGAAAAGAACCAAATTGCAATATCGATGAAACGGGTTTTGTATGAAAATTTCCTAACGAAATTCGACTGCTGCATTATGAATGATGAAACTTAGATGAAATCGGACTTCAACTAGCTTAAAGGGCAGGCATTTTACGTGGCAAAAAAGGAGCGGTGACGCAGACCCGAGGTTTAAGAATCGTCGGTGCACCAAATTTCCCAGTAAATACGTAATTTGGCAAGCAATATTTACGTGTGATCAGAAATCATCTCCTTTCGTGACAGCAGGCAAAATCAAAAGGGATGTGTAGATGTAAATTAATGTCTTCATAAGCTCCTTCGATTACTTAGAAAGTATGATGCATAACTTTCTTTTGGCTGGATTTAGCAACATGTCACTATGGCAGAAAAGCGAGAGATTTCTACGATATTTAGTGCATACCTGTAGTAGGGTAGGGTGGGGCTGGAAGTGCCACTTTTTGAATTGTCATCAATCTTAATATATAAAAATCAAGTGTGACTGTTTCGTACGCGCTAATCTCCGAAACCGCCCAGCCGATTTCAATGAAATTTCGTGAATGTGTTGTTGGTTCCAGCTGGAAAGATAAGATAGATAGAAATCTAAACACCTGCCTGAGAGCGCGTCGACGCGACGTGGAAAGCTGAAAATTTGTACACGGCGTTTTCATAAAAATTCAAACATTAACTAAATCGAGCAACTCCGTCCTATGGTTGTCATACATATATTTCGTTTTTTAGTATATATTTGAACACTGCCTGACAACGAGTACA
Organism: Dioctria rufipes; assembly: GCA_963924295.1. NCBI lineage: Eukaryota > Metazoa > Arthropoda > Insecta > Diptera > Asilidae > Dioctria > Dioctria rufipes. Next base: position 68,072,398 of record OZ002741.1, read on the forward strand.
AGTAGAGAGCTCAAATTTTGTATACGGCGTTTTTAAAAAAAATATTAGTTTAAGTTTCAAAAATGCGACAAATCGGGAATCTCCTTCGTAGGGTTGCCATATACTCATATTTCGTTTTCCACTATATATTTGGACACAGCCTGAGAGCGCGTCGACGTGGAGAACTAAAATGTTGGTACATGGTGTTTTCATAGCAATAGTAATTAAATTAAAAAAATGGTTTGAATCGGGCAACCCCTTCTTGATGTTGCCATACAAAACTTTCTTTTTGCACTATACAGGGTGTTTCCCCTTAGGAGGCCCATAGAGCGGGAGGTGATAGTACTCACCTAGACGAACCAAAAATTGTATGGCAGGTGGGGGGGCAATATCAACCGTTTAGGAGTTACAGGGTGATTCATAAAAAATGCTAGGTTTTTACAAAACACCATGTATCTTAAAAACTACAGGGCGTATGGTCACAGTTAAGGGCTCATTGTATGCAGAACTTCATGGCCTTTCCAACGACAGCTCAACCAGCTCCGTACCCCTCTCCCCTCAGAAGTTATGAAGGTCTAAACTAAAAATTTCGGATTTTCTTTCCTTTTTTTTTACTTTGACCTCTATTATTTTTGCAAAACGGTCGTTAACATAACTTTTTTTTAAAAAAACTGTTAACTGTGGAGCCTCCTCTTTAATTTGACCTATTACACCCTATGTGTTAACTGTAGCCGTTAAACAGTTATTAACTCATAACCTATTACGGTCACACCGAAATTAGCCGATATTTTTTAAAATGACGTACTAAGGGAACAAATTATCGTTGAGGATAGGTTTGAAAATAGGTTTGAGAATAAGTTTAGAGCTAATAACTCTTTAACGGATACAGATAGCACATAGGGTTAATAGGTCAAATTAAAGAGGAGGCTCCACAGTTTACAGTTTTTATAAAAAAAAGTTATGTTAACGACCGTTTTGCAAAAATAATAGAGGTCAAAGTAAAAAAAAAAGGAAAGAAAATCCGAAATTTTTAGTTTAGACCTTCATAACTTCTGAGGGGAGAGGGGTACGGAGCTGGTTGAGCTGTCGTTGGAAAGGCCATGAAGTTCTGCATACAATGAGCCCTTAACTGTGACCATACGCCCTGTAGTTCGATCTTGCCAATACCCTCACTTGGGGCAAGACGAATCTAGTCAAATTCAATGCGCTGTCTCATCTCATTAAAAAAGATCATAATTTATTCGCTCCCGTTTCTTTTGATGAAGCACTGATCTACGATACACCATTTTTATACATTCTTGGCATTAACATTTCCAGTAAGTTAAGCTGAACAGATCACATCTTCTCAGTTGCCAAAGAAGCATCGAAATATCTCAGATTTCTGAAAAGGTGTAAGAAATATTTCAGCCTGTCAAATCTAGCGCTCCTCTACAAGTCTTATATCAGACCTAGAATGGAATACAATTCCCATATCTGAGCCGGGGCTGGTCGCACAGCCTTAGCTTCATTGGATATTGTCCAAGGCCAAGCTCATTGGCGATTGTGCAACAACTTGTCATATCGACTCACTCGAGCACCGCCGCAATGTTGGATGAAATATCTAGCCTGATCCCTTGTATAAAGATTCCTGTACGCAATACTCGCCCTCGAAACAGCGCACATCATTTTACCCTTAAAATTACCTTCGGTCGTACAGTAAAATTCCGTGACGCTTTTTTATCCCGATTTGTGCGAATATGGAAAATTCTTCTTTCCTCCGGCCTACAATCTGCGAAAGTTTAAAAGTGACATACATCAGCACCTCCGCCGCTCTCCTCACATTCCCTATCCTCTTCCTTCCATGCTGTGCTTTGCATCATAGGGTATCCCCTGAGATTGGCTTAATATATATAAATATATATATATGTATATAAACAAACTGCAGAGGGTATCGATAAATTTTGTCAGAGACCAATTATAACTTTTTTCTTACAAACCTTCTAGTTAAATTTATCAAAAAACTCCTACCCACTTACTATTCCATAGCGCAATGTATAAGTTACTTTTTTACCATTTTATGTAGGAAATACCCACCTAATCTCAAGAAAAAGTTTTTAATTTGCTTTCTGTCTGTCCATTATGACGAACTTTTCTTTCTATACTTAGCTTTTTAATAATAATTTTGCAAAGACGGACACAAATTACCGGGGTTTTACAAGGATTTGACTTGAGTAGAATATTTCCTAAAAGCAAAGCATAAAAAGGCTCCTTCCTTTTCCCAGTTACAAAGCTAAAGAAAATCCCAAATGTCAAGAAACCAGCAAAGATTTAATTCTCCTTATAACCTAACGGAAGAAATACTGTCTTTCATCTTCATCCCCATTGTAGATGAATTTATTTGGGGAAGGAAAGCATAACAAAAGACGAAAATGCGCACACACACATTTCATTACAAATCACACAAATAATCGAATAGCAGCCATTTTGAGATTGCTTGCGATTGGTCGGTGCAATCGACCAATGCTGTATCTCGTGTAGGACACACCGAATGAATAGCTCCCTCTTCTAAGGGGACGCCCGATGCTCGAATTTGCTAACCGAAAAGGAACAACAGCAACAAGCACAAGCCTTTGTAGAAGCGCGGCTCCTTCGGCTGTTCGGTTGCTTGATTTTTTCCTTCAGGGCCAGCACAGCAAACAAGCAGAATGATAAGGCAACAAGAAAAGAAAAGGCGCGCTCTTTTTTATGTCCTACTTATATATAATGTATGCAAGTGGATATTTCGCAAACCTATATTACGTGCAATTTTGCACGAACCATTTGTTTGTGATCATTATTCTCGTTATATTAATGGCGGGAAAAGGCTGCTACTGTTGCTCTGTTGTTGCTGCCTGGGTACTCATTCCAAGAGCACCAAGAGTTCTAAAGGAGCAACAAGTCTATAGTACACAGCAAAAAGAAATGGTGAGGGGAGCACAAAGCGCAGGCAGCCAACTCTCTAGTTTATAGATGATAGCGTAAAGCCTCTGACGGAGGCAACAGCTTAAGCGTTCGTCTGAAAAGGAACTTTTCAGGTAATTAGTTGATTGCGTGATTCAAAGCAAGTTTAAAATGTGAAAATTATTTCCTGTAATTACATTTTAAAGCTGAACAACTAAAAAGTTAATTACTTCGGTGGAAGGTGCGAGAATGAAACATGACACATTTACTGAAAGAGTCTATTTACTTTCTGTAAATACCTTCATTTTGAAAAAAATATAGTTAGTGGTGTTGTAAAACTGAAAGCTCCTGACATAATGTAGGCTTTGCTTCTATTACATTGTGAAGTCTAAAGAATAGAAATTAACAGTTCTCACTACAAAAGTGAGTACAAAAACTATGCTCAGCTGGTACTATATAATACATCCTGCTATACCTACTAATTTTTTAAGAACTAAGGTCTCGAGAGTAGTGGATGATGAAGCTTCTACTCGTTGTAGCCACTATGACCTATTGTGACTTCCCGTACTTTTATAATAAATCAATTAATGCAGTTACGTCAACGAATTTCGTTACTGCAAGGATCAATATTGTTTGTTCATGAGAGACCTGAGTCTTCAGTCTGCTTTTCTACGCTTAATTCTCGCAATTACAATTCAGCTCCTTTTTTTTTAATTTTAACATTACTCAGGAATTCGATCAACGTTCTGACACATCTTTGATTTTGATGAAATTTCATAGGAAGGTTGGCTATATTTTGAAATTTGAAAAAAATGGCAAATTTTGCTTGGCAGGTTTAACTTCGTGTGTGCAAACACTCGAAATAAGTTAGTTGTAAGAAAAGATTTTTTACTTTATACCTCATCTGGAGTTTTACTTGTGTCTACCTTTTCGTAACAGAAAATAAATCGAACAGTTTTTGTATTTCTAATGCGCCTTAAATTCAAGGTAAAAAAGAAAGGCAGGAAGCTGAATATTAATTCCTTTTAAGTGGTTTATACGTGGGACCCAATTGTGAAATTTAAACACGTATCGTCAATTGGGGTGGTTAAACATGTATACGTACAGTAGAGAATTTTCACAGATACTCAACAGCTACTAAAGCTGTGGTTCATGGTTTTCTCGGAAACAACATAATAATGGCAAAGAGCTTATTTAAACTATGCTTGATAAGCTAACTTGATAGTATAACTCATGGGTTGCAGAAAGTGCATTATGTTATATGCTCACTTGGACCAATTCAAGGATAATGTGGGTGCCTATTCGGAAGAGTAAAGGTGAAAGTTTTCATCATCGAACGTTGTTATCGGTTAATACAATGAGAGAATGATGAGAAACTATATTTGGGGGCGAATAGGAGAAAATTCATACAAACACAGTAGAACTATTCTATAACGATAGTTATTTATTTTAAACTGTTTTCTTGTAAATGATATTAAAATGAATAGGTTGTTTGATTTTTACATACATACATATAATAAAGAGATGAAAAAATATGATATGCAGAACTCAGGACTCAAAATTTGTGTTGACAGGTGTTTATATCTCAGAATATACGCATCACAAGCCCATGAAACAAACATTATTTATTTAAGGAGAACAATTAATTGGTCCTTTCTCTGAAAAATTGTATTCAAGGATAATGGATATTTCTGTTAACCTTGAATATGTCAAAATGCAGTTTCTCGAGTTTTTTTTATTTTAATCCTTAATGAGTTTTATGGAAGCTGATAAAGGAGAAAATGGAATTCCTTAAAGTTTGGATGTATTTTTAAATACATATAATACTATAAGTATACATAACTCAAGAAATTTTACAAAAATTGCTGAGGTGTGCTGAGCTGTCAGGTTACAGACAGTGTGTTCGGAAAATAAGTAAATACGCCCATATGTTCTTTGGAGTGTCCTATCACAATTTTATTTAGACCCCGTCTCTTACTCCCTTCCTTTCAAATTTACCGTTTTTCGAAGGAAGTGTAGTCACTTGAATGCCCATAACTCCTTTCAAGAATATCGCAGGATCAAATTTCAACACTTTCTTCTCTCATCGTTCAGACCGATATCCAACATGTTACGATTTATGGTCAAGGGTTTCATTTATCGAATCTTAAATATGAATTCTAAAAAAAAAAAAAAATCATGCAAATTTGTTGTGTTATCTTTGATCCCGTAAAATTTTTACACCAAGGATATAATTTGTTTTCTTGTTTTCTTCTTAAATGTTATGTTACCTCAACCTCAATATATGCTTCCGATCAAAAGTTATTAATATTTTTGTTATTGCGAAAAGTGAAAAGGATCTCGATTAGCTTTTCTCGGATATTACAAAGCTTCCTTAAATAAATCACGCTTGTTCAGGGGCTTGTGATGCGTATAGCCTTAGATAAGCGTCTCAAATCTGGTTTTGTTTAGTGTAAGACACCCAAAAATATAATTTAAAGAAGTCCGAACTTGTAATCGACTTCAAACTTCGTGGGATATCTATATCTGGGCAATCATCTGAATGTGTTGTTTTGTACCAAGTTCTTCTTAATAGAGGCGATCAAAATGTATACTTGGAAGGGAGGGACAAAAAGTCAAAATGAGCTATATTTTGGGTGCAGCCTGTGATAGGTAATTTTAAACTGAAGGATTTGGGCCTTCAAAAATTTGATATGAAAAACTAGTATTAATGTCGTTTTTTTAAAAGAAAAGTTATTTAAAAATAAGCTGAAATTTTGAAATTTTTAATTTGTTGTTAAGTTGTACCGACACTCGCTATAGTTGCAGTTGTTAGTTTTTAAGATGACGTTGAATTCTAAGTTCATATTAAATAAGGTTTCACAATATTGGAATTAAATAATTAATTAATTAATTAAAAAAGAGTAATTTAGTAGTAGGACTGGTTAAGTAGAAGTTGGGAAAATAAAAGTATTTATGGAGTTTGCCAAAAAGTTCCAAAGACTATTTATTTAAGAAAAAAAAATTAATAATGCATCATTGGGTTCCTGTGAAAAAGTAATAGTGATGCTTATAAAATGAAGAAAAAATGTTAACACACTACAGTTATAGTGAAGCCGTTAAGAATTCCTTCACCTTTCACTTACAAGGTTCTAGTTGCCTCAGTATGACCTATACGTATTTATAGTTATCGAATATAATGTCATAGCGGAATACCTTGTATATTCTCTTTTTTACATATCCTACACACAGTTACAAATTGAAAAATTTAATTGTCAAATGTTTAATTTTTTTTAATGAAGGTAATCCCAAAAGACATCCAACCAGCTTAACTGGTTAACGAGAGGGTACCAAAAGACCGTTTAAGAAAAATTCTCCTAGCGGTTGGTATCCCACCAGGATCTCATCTGTGTAACGCTGGGCCGCATACTCTCGATATATACATACATACATATAAACAAATGTAATTTTTTTTTAAATAAAATGCATTTGCAGTCTCTCAATATTAGCTGCGTTCATTTATTCATTAATATGAATGGACTCAACTCAATTTTCACACAAAACAAGAATAGCACGCATAGACCAGTGCGTGCCGTACATCCAGTTCTCATTCAAGGGAATTGAATAAATCCAAGTCTAACAAAAAACAGAAACTTCATTTGCCGGATCAATAAAAAGTACTTAGCAGGAGAGATAATGAACGTCTTTTTTATTCATTCTATTGGAAGAATATACTTAGAGGGAATGGAATACTCATCGGATTAGAATATATTGTAAACACAAGATCAAATCTGGCAGCTTAAGTGTGAAATTAATTGAATATTCTATAATACGTAGGTATGGTTAGAAATTTATCATATCAATTTATATTTAACATTTACATAAGTATATCCTCCGGAAATCACTTTTTAACTTAAATTTGTTATAATTTCAACTTGATGCTCGTGGTCGCTCTTGGAAATGTTTTTTTTTTTTCTGATTCTTTGATATTTTCACAGCTTTGATAGAATAAATAGTGCATCACAATTTGTTTGGTGGATGTTTTTGAAAAAATGCATGAAAAATGACTAAGAGGACAAAAATTTTCTCCATCATGACAATGCACCAGCATCTGAAACTGTCAGTTCCTGGCTGCTATAAGAATGAAATTCATCACTCAACCGGTCCACAGTTCAAAATTGACACCTTGGGTGAGTGAGCTATAAGAGAAAAAGGCATTGAAAACCCTGGAACTGCAAAAAAATCCAACAGCAAAGTACCATCACAAGCAAGGCCGTATCCTGGTGAAGTTCCAGAAGCTTTACACTTGAAAATAAAGTAGTATATTAGGACTCAAGGCTTTAAGCTTGTCTACAACAAGGTGCAAGCTGGCGGAGATCTGCAAAATGTATATTAAAAAATACGTTAATGGCTGATGGCCATTACAGACTATTTGATTGCAACAATAGTAACCGGTACGGCATCGGACTTATTGGATCATGATTCGATGGGTCCTTGTTCGAACTTACCGCCGCGGAGTTCACAAATGGCTGAGCTATTCTGCTGACAATATACAGTAGAGTTCGCTTAACACGAAAACAGATTACACGAAATATTGCATAATACGAAACATCCGTTCAATATTCGTTCCGTAAAATGATTTTCATGTGAATTAATATTCTGATATCGCAAAATGAATGACACGAAATATCGCTTAATACGAAAACATTTGAAATTTTTACTTGCTTATGTTGCTGAAAATTTTTCTATTATCACGAAAAAATTATTGTTCTACAATCGAACACCACAAGCATTTTACAACCTTGTGATCAGGGAATTATAATAAAAACTTGAAAGCCTCCTACAGAAAGTTTCTGTTCAGGAAATTTATATTGAGTGTTGAATCTACGGAAGATTCTAAAGGAGTGACAATTTTGAAATCCTTACATCTACTGCCTGGCGAAGTGTAACAACCACAACAATTAAAAATTCCTTCAATCATATCCCAGATTTTCTTTGGTAATGCCTCCCACACTAAGGGTTCCTTCTTCCGAAGACAAAGCTTAATGAGAAATTTGGATACCACGAAAACCTTACGCTTCCACTGTACATTATAAAACTATAAAGAAAATTAAAATTATCTACTCGCTCAATTAAGTTGGGAAACAAAATACGGCAACAGGTTCAACTACAACAAGGAAATTAAATTCTAAATTGAAGAAGATCAAACCATAAACTTTAATAACTTTAATGAAATGCGATATCAACGTCAATCATATCATCTGGGAAACAATAATATAATCGATGTGAGGAGCTATCAGAATTGTTATTTTTAGTAATAAGTTAGTATTCTAATCTAATATTATAAGCCTATCCTTGTCATCATTTTAAGGCAAAATGATACTAGATATGATAGTAAAAACAGATTACTAATGTGTTCGAGAGTCAAATGACAGGCAAGTTTCGAAGAAACATTCAATGTTGGATTATACCATATATATGAATATAGAAAGATAACAGTTTGTTTTTTCATTTTACATATTAAGTGGGCCGTTTATTGTTGGCTTTATCACCAATAACTTTTCCAACATTTGAAATGTTCACATAAAGTAAACTATACCCTGTTCCAAACAAACGTACCATATTATCTCTCCTTTCTAGTATGTTCTTTATCAATTAATTTATCCCGCATTCGCAGCGCATTGTTGCCTATTCTAACTTTTAAAGATTAAACGTCAAAGTCAACGCAATTTATGCCGGTGACATTTCCTCTGTTGTGTAGCCGAACTGGTAACAGGAACGTTCTATCTTACACTGCAAGATTTAAAAATAAATATTCGAACCTCCAAATTTTTTAATTTATATGAGCCACCTTTCCGATTCTACATTTAACTCTCTCTTTTCTTTGAAGAAAAAGCTTTAATCTGCCATGAATGAGAAAAATGTTTATTTCTGAACAATCAAAAATAAAAGCGACACGATTACCGAAATTGCATATTTTTTTCCTTGGGAGAAACAGGAGGAAATAGTGCGAAGCATAAAAAAAAACTTAGCCATCCATTTCTAGAGAGAATTGAAAAAGCTAACAAGAGAAAACTTTTAAAGCAAATGATATGCTTTTTAAGAGTTCGATGTTTCTGGAAGATAAATGAATGTAAGCCCGCCCATTAGAATAACTGTTGATGTAGAGGTAAGCAAGTAAAATATTATCTATGTTGTGTTCTTTATTTTCATTAATAGGAATTTCATATTACCTTTACAGACAGACATTATATTTAGTATTGCCGAGTAGTCGTTGTATCTCAAATATCTTGAAAACTTCCACAAAGTCGTAAGCGAAATTTTCTAAAGAAATTTAATCATATTATGTTATACAATTCTGGAATGATTTCAAACTTGCTTTGATATCTTAAAATTAAAAGACCGTGTATTTGAGATGAGAATTCATTGTTGAAAAAATTCCTGCTTACTAATTTCTGGTCCAATCATATTGAAGTAGTATTGTGTTGGACATTTTGAAAATAAAATGAAAATATAGACTGGAAGCCTTAGTCCTCAAAAACACAATTCTGAAATTACATACCACTGAATTGATACTCTATAATTAAGGAATTGCTCGAGACGTAACCGCGGAAGATCCACGCCATGAAGTTGGCTTGGCGATGACACCGATACATTAAAAGGCGTTAACGAGCCAGCAACAGCCATACAGGAGCTCACTCTTACTTGTTTTGTACACTCATCATGGAAGAAAGAACTAAGATTCCATCTTAAACAGTTCCTAAGCCTAAAACTATCGCTTCCCCAGAAAAATGAAGTTAAAAAAAATTGCAGCCAAATATGTTTTCTTTCTAATGGTTGTAAAAAAAAAGCATCTAGAACAAATTTATGGAAATTATAATGTGTGAACAAAATACAAGCTACTTTTATTTTAATATGAAAAACTCCTGCAGTAAGACAAGGAAAGAAGACTGTGATATTCGCCTGCTAACCGGCCCGCTACTCACTTTTTCAGACTTTGTTCATGGCTTGTCCATATATTCCTGGGTTTACGTTCTAGGTCAAAATAAATTCCATTGTATTTGTTTCTACTTTTAAGATTATGCCCTTTACAAAACCTCGATTCACGATGCTCTTTTACTAATAAGGCTTTTTTTTAGCTGCTAAAATAAAATTTTCTATCTAGGCTGGCATAAAAATACTCGATGTACATTTGATTATTATTTACCGTACGGCTGGGGTTTGGTATTAAAAATTTTAAATAAGCTCAAAGCAATAAAAACAAATGCAAATTTTTAAATTTAATAATCTTTATCAACGTTTGGACATATGCTTTTCTCTTAATTAAAAATTAGATTAAAATTACTTGATGAAAATTATCAGACCCCCATAATATCTTAGTTTCATATTCTTCGAAATTTTTACTCAACATTATTGCAACATTTAAGTGAAAATTTTTATTTGCTTAGTGATCCTGAAAATAAAAAGAACTGCAGTCGATTCAACAATCAAAATTCAATAAGCTGAGCTTACAAAGGAAGGACCATTTTCGAATGAAGAATAGAATACATATCGCTGTTATTCCTGGTCTTATTAGACAGGAATTGTATTGGTCATGTCAAGTTATTCACAATGGTATGTCCCTTGAGGGATTAACACGTTGCCGCCGGCATGGATGTACTACTGGTGGTAAATGGTGGTCTGTCCTATGGGTACAAAGGTAGAAATCAATTTTATGTGTTTTTTTTTTGTTAATCAAGTCCATTAAACTTTTACAGTTTGTATGGAATACCAAAATAGCTCACACGAATTTTTTTGTTTCCCCCTACAACTCCCCACCCTCCAGTTAGAGGGTTAGAAATTATACGTGATTTTACGATGAAACGTCATTTTCAAAAAATCATATCTCGAGAAAGGAGCAGCCGATTTTTCTGATTCAAATGCCAAATGAAGATTAATACAATATATTTTTCATAAAAAAATATAGCAGCACCGTACGAAAAAAATCGTTATCAAAAGTATTTCTTGGATATACGGTGACTTTAAAAATTCCATAAAAAAAAAAAAATAACTTTGCATGGGAGGGCCGTAGAGCAATGCTGCCTTTTTAGTTGAAAAAAATTTGGCTTGGGGGTTGTCCAAAATGAGGCATATGGGGTCTCAAATTAAAGAGGGAAGAGAGTGGCTCTTTTTTTGATCCTGTTAATTTCATACGGACGTTTTTACAGTAAAAAAAGGTTTTTTTTTGGGATTTGGGTCATATACAATAGCCTTCCTTCATTTTGCATATATCTTACGACCCGTTCTTGAACGTTTTTTGTTTAGGTTGAAAATTTCGCCGACGTAACGGTTCATCGCAAATATGATATTAAAAAAAAAAAAAAAAAAAAAAAAAAAATTTTTTTTACTCAAAAAAAGGCCGTTTTCTACTTTAAAAAGGACTGGTCTCCTTTTTTTGCGAGTTATCTTCGAAACTAATTATCGGATTTAAAAACGAATTAGATATGTGATTAGAGGACAAGATATAGATGTGATTTCGTTGTATAAACAAGTTTTAACGTTTATATTTAAAAAATGGATAGAGTTTCTTCTCTGCTGGAAGAGAGCAAATTGAGCCTTTTTCGGGTAATCTTTCGACCATTACATTACTTTCAACGCCATCTTTCTGCTAAATTTTGCAACATTTAAGCCATTTTTTCGCTCTCACCAGTTTTTTTCTGCATAGATAGATAAGGTTTCTAGCTTGAAATAAAAATAGAAAGAAAAAGTGTTAGAAGTCCTCACTATTTTTTTGAAGAAAATATTAACAAAAAAAAAAATTTCGTTCGGTGCTGCTATATTTTTTTTTTTATAAAAAATAAAACATTAAGCTTCATTTGGCGGCTGCTCCTTCTTGAGACATGATTTTATACAAAAGACGTTTCATCGGAAAATCGCCAAAATTCTAACCCAATTAAGGTGTGTGTGTGGACAGGAGGACCAAATAAATGTGGTGAGCTTTCGTATTCCCCCCTAAAAAACTGTGAAAGTTTCATCCAAATCGGTGATGGTCGGGTAATAGTACGCACCGCGCCGCCTGATGAAGCGAAACTTGAATTCGAGCGCCGTCTCACAGTGGAAACATGAATATTGGTGCCGGCGTGAACGTGTTAAAGAAGAAGTAAGTTAAGTATATGAGTTCACAATCTTTTGCCGCTGCTTGATCATATCTATTTTACTCTAGTCCTTCTTCCTTTGTTGTATCACGTGATACTTTTTTCGCCCCCGATCAAAGTTTCCTCTGACTTGTTAACCTTTCATTAGAATTATTAATACCTTTTGGATGGTGCTCTTAGTAACTTTAAGAAGTTTTGTCATCTTTGCTTGACTCAGATCTGGGAACTCGCTGTGTTTGTACACAATCGGTTTTCTCTGCTTTTCACTTTTTGATTCCATTCTGCCAAATTACTGACTGAGAAATATATTTAAAGTAACAAGTGTGGGGAAGAAAATGAAACAAGAATGAACGTGATCGATCAGTTTTTTACATTTTGGCAAATTGAAATGTATGACCACTTTTTATTCCGGACACTACTTATTTGGTAATAACCCACCCTATATATTTTAGATAAAACAAAATATGGATGCAAAAATTTAGGTGGATATTATGGAATTGTTATGCAGAAGAAGATATGCCACACAAATGTTTCCCATCTTAAACACACCAGCAGATTAGCTCGGACTTGGTTTTCCACTAACGGGGCTAAGATTATAAAGTGGCAAGTTCAGTTTTCTGATCTGAACCCTATTGAAAATCCACAAAAAAATTTAGTTTTAAACATACTAATTTTGTTCATACAAAAATAAAGAAATTGCAAATCATATATTTGAACGCTTTCATCGTCCCTGGTTAATGTAAGAGGAAAAAGGATCTGTCTCGGTATTTTAGTATAAAATACCGAAAGAAAAGAGATATTTGATTTTTTCGATCATATTTATAATTAGGCATTTAAAATAATTTCTATTCCATGATTTTTGGATAGACTACATATAGCCACACGTCTTTGGTGTCTACTCAACTTCCAGTAAAATGAAGCCTCTTTTGTGAGCACACAGTGCGTATATGTATAGCCACGAGACTTTTTTGGACTTAAACAATGCATGAAGGGCAGTTAGTGATCTTAATGCACCCACTGTTAAACCGTAAAGCACATAATCCAAGTTATAGAAGATTGGAGAATTGAAGAATTTTAAGAATTTTTATTTTTAACGATTCCAAATCAAATTATAAATACAAGAAGAAAAAACAACCGTCTCATCCGGGGTTTGAAACCGGGACCTTCCGCTTGCCGGGCGACTGCTCTTACCACTGAGCTAACGAGACAGATGATTTTCCCTCTTGCATTTATCAATTTGTAATTAGCCTACTAAGCCACGTTGCTTTCAGCTGGCATTAACCAGTAACGATGAAAGCGGAATCAACTACCTTTAACCACACCAAAAGCCGGTCTTCATCTAAAGAAGGTCATGCTCTGTGTCTGGTGGAATTGGAAAGGGATCCTGTATTATGAGCTTTTACCAAGCAACGAGACGATAAATGCAGAGAAGTGTTGTTCGCAATTAGACGAATTAAAGACAGCAAACCGTCTAGAAATAGGGAATCGGAACGGCAATTTTCAATTTTCCTTCAAAATCGGCACGAACTTTCCGGACAAAGCAGTTTGTTTAAAAGAAAATGTTTAATCCTCTAAAGCTGAAGTTAAGTAAAATATCTTGACTCAAGTCTAATTATGAAGAAATAAAGTCGACCGCAATTATAGACATTATGTTTGAAGGATTAGTATAAAACGTTATTAAAAGTTCGACATTTAATGTATGTCATCTTTAAGTTTCATTAAATAAAATCAATTAAAAATCACCATCTGTCCGTAAAATTCTCAATAGCATTCTCACTGATGTGTAATAGAGAATATTCCGAGGGAACATAACAAAGCCAAGGCACTCAACATATCGCAAAGCAAAAATTATGAACCCATCAAAAGAATTATGATTTACCTTGTCTGTTCTCCTAAAGAAATCCAGCGAAATCTAATCCGTTGCTCATTGTTCCGAATCTCTACCTTTTGATGAGAACTGTATGTTATATGTTGGCAACGTAAACCCGAAAAATGCCAGATGAAAATCCTGAATAGTCTAGCATACGTAGCATAAACAGTAAACGTAATCCAAATTCAGACTGCTTTTTTTTCGTATGTTTTTTTTTCCTATTTTACGCTCGAGATAAAATTGGTACTGTCAGTAGCAACATCCAACATTCACAGACAGTTTAGAAAAACTGACGTCGCGATGCGAGCTCAGCAAAAAACTAAATAAATAAAATTGAAGGAAATAAAGAAAGATACACAAAAGCACTGCACAGAGAGGCACGGGACAAGGATGTGAGTAATCCTGTTAAAGACGTCCTTAATAGCCTAATGGGAGAGCTACAGGTAATCGGTTCTCTGACACTATTGCTTACGCGGCACACGAATCACCTGAGACGAGTTCTTGGTGACAAATGAAAGAGCGACAACAACTTGTCAACGCACGATGTCAACTGCTTTGTGATGCTTGAGCTACCGCAAAGGAGCCGAATCCTTCAATGAGAGTTGACTGTCTGACTTTCAGCTATAACAGGGTTTTTGCCAGATTGCGTCCCGCCCTTCATGCTTTCCTTGATTGCGGTCGGTTCTTTGGGGTGGTTGATGTTGTTGCTGTTATAACTGCTACCACACACTGGCTTCTCCCAGAAAATGATAGACGGCGGGTTTTTGTTGGAATTCAAGGGTTTATGGAATGGAATCTCCTCGATATTTAATGATGGCGCAGAGCAGGACAGGGAAGAAGGGCTGCCATGGTAAGTCGATTCATAGAGCGCAAGTGCACACACTATACATGCAAATTGCTTTGGTAACGTGCGGGGATTTTTGATTATATCTGATGATGTCTCTCATATAGGGTGGACGTTTTCAGTTATTAAGGGTGCTGTAAACTAGAATGACGCCATTTTGTATGTCCTTACCTAAATGGAATTTAAATTACTCTAATGGACAGTGTAAAACTGCTACGAGATTGAGGATTCCTATTATATTCCGCGCTTTTTTGCTTCGTACCCTCAACTCATTTTGTGTTGAATGGATCCTTATGTACTAAAACTGTAACATGTATAATACTTTTAAGTGTTTTGTGAACAATATAGTATTTTTGTATTAAGCAAATTAATCGACTGCTGCACTCGTTTTTTACGACATTTTATTATTAAAAGAAAAATATAAACAGTATTGGTGAGATAACGATTTTTTACCAGTGTTGATACATTGATATATGAATCGAGTCCAAGGTCTACATTTGCATGAGTTCTTTCTTTATTAACTAGTTTTTAACCTTTTACATAAATTGGGAAATTTTACAATGATAAAGTTAAGAATGGAAACGGTATGATGTCAAATGATGAATCGAATTGGAGTGCACAATGAGCATTGAAAGGTTTTCCTTGCAGTGATAGCGGTTAAACATAAGTTGGTAGAATATTGAACACAATTTTTATGCTTTCGTTATATGTATACACATCAGTAGGAAGCTTAGTGATGTATAAAAAACATACAGAAGATAACAAAACTACGTAAAAGGTAGTGTGCACGAAGTTTTTTAGCGGAGAACCATTTGGAGGAGGGCACATAGTTATGTATCTTTTGTTTGCAAAGCTGATGCCTTTCATAGACTTTGAAGACTTGCTAAAAGTCATTGTCCCTCACATAAGAAGGATACCGCGTGCGAAATGTTGTGTTCCCAACTGAAATCTGGGCTTGCAATTCTTTGGGTGGCGACGGGTCATTGTCCGTCTTTAGAAAAGCTTTCTATTTTTAAAAGGTTATTGAAATATAATTTACGTCAGATTACAATAATAATCCTTTTGAATAATAAAAATACAAACATTATTCACAAAAGCGTAATTTTGGGAGTTTCGGAAAACAGTTGGAAAAACTTAATCATTAAAGGCATATACGCAAATTATTTTAGAACACACTAGAAATAATTTCTATTTCTATTTCGTCTTTTGTAGGTTATATCTGTGAAGCATTTGTATTACTTTTTTTTTGTAAGTGTGATTATTTGACAGTCAGAAGTACAAGGAGAAGGAGAGAACAAGGAAAATTTCAATATCAAAAGGATCTTACTGTATGCAACACATATGGAATCTTGGTGTAATGGAGTGCTCTTCGAACAACACCAACGGCAACAATGGAGATTATGCTCCGGTTCTTGCCCCTCAACATCCATGGGAAATATAGCGCACTAAGGGCAGCGACATACGATTAGGTTTTTCCCGTCCGGCTGGCCGTCTACGGTTTTTACCGTCGCCGTGATTATACGACATACGAGACGGTTATTCTCGATTATTTTGTGGATACAAGTCAGTGAAGTCAGTTCAGTAATTTTTAGGGGTGTTATAAAAAAAAAATTAGTGATATTGAACTTGTAATTATTTTACTTTTAATTGACGATGAAGAAGAAAGGAAAAACATTTGCATTGAAAAACCGGTGGAACAAGACCAGATTGCTAAACGGCACCGATTTTCTTTAAATTTTCAACACTAGTTCCTTTTTACTCACAAATTTCTTTGCGTCTTTTCATCTCTTCCCTAAAAAACCGGTTTGCATACTGCATCAAAAATACTCGTCTGGGTTGGCCCTATGAGAGCAAAGCGTGAAAACTCCGCTCCTTCTCATTTATTTACGAAAATGAATTATTCGTTATTTCGTTGCATGCAATTTGCGCTTTCACATTTTTTATCTTTATTCATAAAAGTTTTAAAGAGAGTTTGATTTTTTTTTCATTTTTTTTTCTTTCTTTCTTCTTTTTCTTGCCGTGTGGATTTTAAATGTAAAACAATCGGAAAAATCTTCTGTGTCCTAACTTGTTATTAAGTTAACTTTGCTACTGCACTAAATTTCAACAAACCTTCCGGGAAAAACCGAAAGGTATGTCGTGTCACATTGCATTCAATGAGTTTAGAATTTCATTCGGCAGCAAACCGTATGTATCAGCCGTCATCAAACCGTGGCCAGCCACGGTTGCTTTCAGGTTTTAATATCGGTCCGGTTTAAGCCTGATCGTATGTCGCTACCAAGTTAATCACTTGGGACTCATTCGGCACGAAAAAAACCGTACGGAAAAAACCTAATCGTATGTCGCTACCCTAAGGCTTAAAGAGTCGGGCTGTTGGATAACAGCAGACCTTGGTCACAGCAGAATACTGAAGATCTCTCCTGGAGACTGTATACGGGGAGCTACGGATTACATTGTTCCGAGACTAGACTTTGGGAAAGCGTTCTCAACTAGCATTCTTAGCAGAGTGGGGGCAAATGTGTTTACCTTTACGGAAGGTTCGAAAATGGATGTGAGAGCCCTCATATACAAGAACCGTACCGCTTATCGGACTACTTACTGTGTGTGATTCTGGCCATTTGTAAAGCAGTAAGGCTATTGCACTGCAAAAAATGTGCACAATTGTTGCCACAAAGCTTAGGTATTTTTCCCTAAAATGTAGGGAATATTAAATATAAAGAATGTGCACAATTGTTGCCACAAAGCTTAGGTAGGGAATATTCCCTACATTTTAGGGAAAAATACCTAAGTTTTGTGGCAACAATTATGCACAATTTTTGCAGTGTGCGTACAACTTATGAAGTACCTAGCGATCGATTCATCAGGATTTGTATTGACAGCCAAGCAGCAATCAAAGCTTTGAACTCAAGCATCATTAGATCGCGCCTAGTGCAACGGTGTCGCTGTGAGCTCGAAAAACTGGGTGCTAACCACAGACTTATTTTCTGTTGGGTGCCTGGTCAAAATGACATACCTAGAAACGAGGCAGCTGATGTTCTGGCCAGAAAGAGTTCCGCAATGAATATATGTCTAGTAGAAGAATCCATAGGGCGGCCGGATTCTTAATGTACAGGCCTGTAGCTTCGTGTTGACGCTAGCCAATTCAATAATTACATTACATTACATTATATTACATGAGAGTTGAAGATGGAACTCAGAATACTGACCAGACACAAGCACTTAAGAGCTACTTCGCTGTCATATCTGACAAGAACGCATAAACATTCAACTGCACATGGCAACCGCTATCTTCGGGGCAGGACGGCGTTCTTGTCTTTCGCTGGTGTTACCAGACAACAGAATTTGCAATACTAGTCCACAGGGCCTCTCCCTGCTTTGTAAAGTTCGCAAGCAATTCGTTAGAAATTTTGAGCTGTTGAGATCTTTTTCTTTTTGTCAACTTTTCGATATTTTCAAAATTCATATCAGCTATTCTTAGTGTCATTATTGTTTTTGTTGTCGCTATTGACTCTGTTATTTTTGTAACTTTTTAGATTAGATAATGTCTTTTTCTTTACCCCTTTTAAAGTGTTTTGCCATTTATTTTTAAGAAATGTTTATAAGAGCCTATTTATATTAAAAAAATATATATATTAACAATACTAAATATGTAAAGAAATCAAGCAACCTAACTGTGCTGATGTGACCATGTGAAAATTATGAAATACCTCTGAAATATAATGTTACACGGTGTATTGCAACAGCCTCCCCATTTGTTATGGGAATACGTACGTATACCCTATTTTCCCCTTGTCGTGTCCTCATATTTGATGCATGCGCCATCGCATGAATTTCTTTGACTCCAGTTGCATTTTTCATATTGCACGAAAAGCGGCACCGTTTAAACGTACCTTAACTACTCTGTAAAAAAAGCAGGACTATTCCCTAAATTTATAACACCTTTTTCCCTAAAAATAAATGTAATTTTTTCTGATATAAAAGGAAAATCAGTTCAATTTACCCAAATCAATGGAACATTCAATGGCACGAGAAAACCTATAAAGTACTTAAAATTCCAGATTTGAAGTGGGAAACTGAAGGTGGCGCTGGCTCTCGTGCTGGCGCTGTAGCGCAAACTGTCAAAATACTTATAACAGCAGCATATAGCGCCCGTTTGCCAAATTTTAATTTTTGGCGCGCGTCCAGATTGGCATTTGTAATTGCGAAACGGTTTGTTGGAATGAAACGATATGGAAAATTTTTATACAGTAAAGTTCATCAAAATAATGAAAAGAAAAGATATATTGTGGAATCTATGGCATCCAATGCATACAAATTTAAAAAGAAAAGCGGAAATATGGAATGATATATAAAATATCAAATTAGTTTTTACAGAACTAAGCTGCAGCATGTATTCATACTCAGCTACAAGGTAAGCGGCAGCGCCAACACCACATTCTGTTCCAGCCTTTAAGCTCTATTGGATATAAGGAAGAGAACATTCAATAAATTAGGTGTTATTCCAAAATTTTTATGGAAATATATTTTCGTTGGAGAACAATCTTACTACAAGATATTCAAATTTAATATATCAGATCAAAAGCAATATATATTTCTGAGTATATTTCTTTTTGAATGACTCAAATCCGTCAAAAAATGACAAAGTTATTGAAGTTTAAAAAAACGGAAATTAAAAACGGCGAATCTGGTGATGACGTCACGGTACACAACACGCACGATGCCAGTTTGCACAATATAATATTTATAAGACGATATTTTATGAAATAAATACAAAACAAATCCAATCCCGTGCGCTTACTATCACGGCGGCGCAGCAACTATACTCGCGCTGCGTTAGACCGCGAATTGTATTGTGTATAGTGACGTCATCATGCTAGAGCGCGTTTTTGAGAATGCGGCGCTAAAATAGCTATAACTTCGTCATTTTTTATCCGATTTCAATAATTCTTTCACTGAATTAATTGTTTATTTTGTGATTATGATTCTGCATAATTAACTAAAATAGTCATTGTTCTCCATTCACACATTGTTTTTGAAAACAACTCATATGTTGTATTTCAATATTTTGTTTAAAAGCGTCCCAGCGCACCGACATAACTTCCGTACTACTTAGACGTATGGGCTCTAAGAAAGAGGTATTCAGCTCATTCTTATGTTTTTTGTAAAGAGGTTGCTATCACCTATGGTGGAGTGTGTTGTGTGGTGCTATCACCACATTTTAGGAATAAAAGCCTAATCTACGTTTTCCAAGGTGGATCTTTCACTAATCTTATCGAAAAATACATAAGCTTTGTGCCACAAATTGTTGCCACTCACTTTAGAGAATTATTTTTTATTCTGTATACTTACTTACCATTTTTTTCAATAATTCATTAATACTCGAAATAGTCAAATTAAAACACTTTCATTATGAACTTCATTTTTTCATTGGACAAAAAAAATGAGCAATTTTGTTTTTTAATATTATTTACTAAAGCTAAAGTTAATATTAATAACTGACTTGCATCGGCGAGACTCAATTCTGTAGATTTTCAGCCGCTATGCTCGTTTGATTTCTGTTCATAGTTCATCTTATTACGAAATTTTCTATAGCACTCAAAGCTGGTGATTGAGCTGATCATTGCAAGACTTGAATCCTATTCTGTAAAAACAATTTCGTTTCATCAGTAGGTATTCCGAAAAGCCATCAACGGGATAGATTACAACAGCTGAATTAGTACTTAAGGTTGGAGATTTTGACGCCTAGACTACTAAATTTGGCCATAATTGCTTAGAAGAAAGTCCACCATTTAGTAACATAACATTTAGTTTACAATTAAAAATGTTGCTTGTTATAAATTCCTGATATTTATTATAGCAGATTTAAAAAAAATTATCTAAATTTTTTAATTGATTTTGACGGGAGATGGCTCAAAAGAAGCGGAAGGATTAAAGGATCATAAATATAAGATATCTTCAAAAGGACTCTTCATTAAGAAAAAAAATGTTTTTGCAAAAAATATGACAAGACAGATACCTACATACAGATTTAAAAAAAAATAGCTAAATTTTTTAATTGATTTTAACGAGAGATGGCTCAAAAGAAGCGGAAGGATTCAAGGATCATAAATATAAAATATTTTCCAAAAGGACTCTCACTGTTTCGGAAAGAAACTCAAAACGGCGATAGTATAATTAACTAAAAATTCAAGGATCGTCTTTTGCCATTTTATCGGGAAAACGGTGATTTCTTTTTGAAAATTTCTTCAGATATAGTTTATATTGAAGGTCGTGCGTCAAAAGAATCCTGTTAAATTATGATGAACAAGAGTACCAGAAATTGCTACAAGCGATCTAGGCAATGGCAATGCTGCTGTTCACAGCGTTCATCTACGCAGTGCTACATTAGAACCAGCAGTAGCGTTCTTTCATCTACTCAGTGCTACATTAGAGCAACCAGCTGTAAGCGTTCTTTCTATCTACTCAGGGCTACACATTTCGTGGGTGGAAATTCGAAAGAGGTCGATTTTAATGTTTTAAGTTAAACGTGTATAGTGAATGAGACCTGACCGGTAACCGATTAATATGTTAATCGATTAAAAAATTAACCAAAAAATGAACTAAGAGTTGGTATAATAATGATGATTGAAAATTTAAACGATTAAAATTTTAGTTGGCCGGACAATTGACGGGTAGTCGAATAATATTCCATTCCGCATACGGTAACATAACCTCCTGCAGAATGAATTTGTATTGAAAACGGTCAATCATACCAATTATTTTATGAACTGGTCCTACACCTTGCCCTGACATGGACTCCACACCATTGGCACACCCTCCACAGTGTTTAATGGTGGCTTTGCAATATTTTGGATCCAATCGCTTTTCTTTAGGACGCCTTACACGACATATTCCGTCCGATCCTTTCAAATTAAATTAGCATTCAATTTTTTATCCGCACTATGCTTTTCATTCGTCATTTTTAGGTTTTGAAGATTTTAGGTGGTAAAAATAACTATACACCATGAAGCGTCTCTTTCTTAGCAAATAATGCACACAACTATCAGCTACAATCTAACTAACATCAACAATATCAGTTACATGGAAAAAATTACAAATTCATTTCGAAAAATACAGTTATAAAACCGAGTTGCAAAAAAAAAAAAAAAAGTTTTCGACGACAATAGACAGCAGACAATAAAGAATAGTACGATTCCGTGGATCTTTTTTATTTCGGCATATCGAAAATGTCGGAAAGTAATGCCACATAAGAAAAAAACACATAGTTTTACACGAGTTGAGGTTTACGTCCAAAGCAAGTGGGGCTATTCTCGGATAGGAATAACCTTTACACAAGAAATAGGATCACCTTCGTTGGTGTTTACGGGCCTTACGGTTGTCAGAACTTGTATGGCTGCCTACGGCCATGTTTGATTTTATTTTTATAATCATTTTGACGTTTCAACCACGGTATAGTTTGACAAATCATTATGGATCATTTAACACTTCTAAGGTTGAAATCGAAAAAAAATATTATAAAAATCAAGGCTCTGCTCATAAAACTCATCGTGCCGTACATGGAACTTAGGATCAACATGATCGACCAAGTGATTAACACATTGAATTATTGAAAAATTTTAAAAAAACATTTACTCAACATGATGCAAGACAAAGAAGTAAAGCCAATAAATTTTGTGAGAGTCTTGAAGATAATCCAAATTTATCGATTCCACATTTTTTTTCTCAAACAACAACTTGGTGCATAAAGATTTATGTTTACAAGGTGTATAAGATTGAAATAATGTAGGAGCTGAAGATTTACCTATTTGATACGACGCACAGTAAGGTATTTGATCGAAAAAGTTGACCAAAATTATTTTTTATATAAAATGGATCTATGGTAATTGTTTCATTCATACAAAAACTGTTTAAAAGCATTGTGAAGATTTTTTTTAAAATAAAATATCAGAATTGAAAAATACTACGAATTTATTCAAATTTCTTCTTAATTAATACTAATGTCGGCATTTCCGGGTTCAAGTTAACTTCCCGTCTAGGCAGGCAGTAGCAAATTCAAAGTTTCTTTAGAGAAGAATCACATTTTCTTTTTTGGTGTCTTCCTATGTCCGTAAGTACTAGATCTGATATTATAAGCAGCCTATTTAAAAGATCTAAATTACAGGCTACTCGTGCGAATTTCCGTGAATAATTGAATCTGTATGCTCTTAAATGATTGTTTCGAGCTTCCGCAGCTTCTTCGAAGAGCTGTCCGATTGGAAGCAGTGCATTCGAAATTACTTAAGAACTATGACCGAGTATTTTATGGATCGTGAGAGACATTGGATGTCATTTATACAGCTGGACATAAAGTTCTTCGGTCTTTCTTGCGTATTTTTGAAATTCTTCAATGTCAATTTTTTGATAATACCTCAAGTATGATTTTAAATCTATTCCAATAATGGATGCAGACAGCTCGTGTTCAGCAAAAAGTCCCCCACTATTGTTTCTATCATTAATGATTCCAAAATTGGCTTTGGGGACGTCCACTATCAAGCCCATCTTACTTCTAAATCGTTCTTGGATTTCTTTCTTTCTCTGTTGAACAGAATCTTTATCGGATTTCGTTCTTATTTACCATTTTTGTACAGGTAATTTATAGGAAAGATGTAAAATGCTTTCGAAGAATCTGATCATTGCATGAAGTATCGAAAGGCCAAAAATATTTTAATTTGAAGTATAAAGAATATATATATGTATATAAAGAATTTCTTGAATTAATTGCACTAAATAATGCATAAAATGTAAGAACATACCTGGGTATACGATTATCTATAGCAGGAATTTCACACACTGAAAGCGGTCTAAACACATACGAAGGAGATTTCTCGTCTAACAGACTAAAATTTATTGAAAATAACTTCAATAAATTTACAAAATGCATTTCAAGTTCAAAAAAATAATTGAACTTTTCGACCCAGCGATCAGAGGTCTCATCAGTATGGTTATTTCTGATCGCCTACCAGAGAAGTTCAATGATGGAGGTCACACCAATTGACCATATAAATACTTTTTATAAAAAGTAAGTGTGAATTATATGGTGGCAAGATTTCTCATTGTACTTTTAAATTGGATAATTGTTCCCCCTCTCTAAACACCTTTCAAATGTTATGTTAATTTATAACCTCAATTAGTTAAACCATTAGATTTTTCCTCTAAAAGATTTAAATAAATTTTTGTAATTAAGAGAACATATATAAACTTTTAAATGTGTAAAAATATCATACATATAAATTTTTCGGGAAATACAGAACCCGTTAGCTGACAAATATAATTCTTTTTACCTGTTAACAAAATTACTACGGAAATGATGCTGTGAAATTTTGCTTGAATGCAGCACAAGTTTGGTACTACCAGCGCATTCTCGGTATAAACTCCATTCAAATGGTAAGCCGAACTGATGCAGACTAAAATAAAACAACGGCCTAAACGTAGCTAAAGGCTTAAGGCCGTGACACATTAAAAGCAGAAAGCAGCGACAGAAGCCGAATTTTTTCTGAATACATGCAACTGTTCGAGCACTAACAAATTGAAAGCAGCGGCAGCGGCAGCAGCAGAAGCAGAGCTTGATATTTGATTAAATCTCAAAAATTCTGCTTCTACTCAGTACTGCCAATATAAAGAGAGCTAAAATTTTTATTTCGTTGTTGGCGTCCTTTCCTTTAGAAGTGTTCAAGATATTTGAATGTCTATGGAGGAAAACTAATTAATTTTGTTAGAAATAACAAATTAATTAACAGTTAACATCAACTTTTTAAAAATTATAACACCTGATGATATATATAATTGACAAATCACTGTTTTCTGCTTCTGCTTTTAATGTGGTTTAAAGCAGAAATGTTGGATTTCTGCTTCTGTCGCTGCTTTCTGCTTTTAATGTGTCATGGCTTTCAAACACAATTTCGACGACAGAACGACAGAGGAAAATTCGCAGTCGAAGAATCGGGAACACAATTGCAACGACAGGCAGTGAGCGACGATTATGAAAGAAGAAGAAGAATGGACATAAGTGTGAAAAGGAAAAACTGAAAATGCAGAAACTAACTAAATTAAAATCAAACTAAATGCAAGATATCACAACTTTACCATTTGTATTCAAGCGCCTCACAATATCAATCTAAACCACGTCTTTTTTTGTCCACTTGCCTATACTGCCTGTCTTGCAAATCATAAATTATTCTATGATTTCGCGCTTCCTCAATAAATTTTTTCTCAAGGCTCATTATTTTAAAATTACCGCGGCGTGCTACAACCTCAAAAAGACAAAACTGAATGCCAAAACAATTTCATTCGATTGATTTTGTTGGTAGTACTGCAGCGACGACCGCAAAATTAGAAATTGATCAATCCCGACGAAAACTTCGTCGCTCGTCGTAACTTGGTGCGTTCGCATAAGACTCTGTGCTTTTAGAAGTTTGACAACGGAGCTTTGTCGTCGTTTTTCGTCGCTCATAGCAATTGTGTTTAAGCCTTAATGCGTCAAAACGATATCGCTTGTTGAAGAATGCACATAAATACACGAAATATGTAATAGTGGTAAGCTGTCAAATTAAACACCTGTTGACCTGTTAATTATCATAAAAGTAAAAGCTTTCTCGATTTCATTGCAGACTTACATTATGGGAAGTGTTTGGTCTCAATAATTTATACTATAATATATTAAACTTATGTCGATTTCGATGGGACTTCAGTGCAACACCAGTATTGCACTTTTTCCAGTAGTGCAACACTGAAAATGTTTGATGGGACAATTTTTATAGCAGAAGTACAACACGAGGTTTGCACTAACTTCCCCTACTTTGCACTGGATATTTTCTCGGTGTTACAAATGCATATTCAAGTTGAATTGTCATCTGCTCTGTCAAAGTGTACTGTCGCGATTATTTATGAAATTTTTGAGTTACATGAATTAAAAGATTTTATTTGGATTATTTGCACAAACTTTAAAAAGAAATTTCTTTCTATATATCAATAAAGAACATTTATTATGTTTGACAGTTCCAAGTATATAATACGTGTACCCACAAATACAAGGAACATAACAGAAATATGTTCGATGGACTTCAGTGCTCACAGTTCTCAGCTACCAGAAAAGGTGTAACACTGAAATGGTCCCATCCAAATCGACATTAGTAAACTAAAAAATTGTTTGGGACAAGTCGAATAATACATATAAAATACTGCTTTCAAGACTGAAAATATAAGTTCCAATTTACAGCTGTTTTGTTCTAAATTCCCCTACATGGTTCTAAATTATGCTGAATACACCTGAGGTATTACTACATCGTTTTTGCTGATTAAAAACTACACATAAGCTCGTGCTGAAAAAATTGAATTGCAAAGTAAGAAATGTTACAACTCAGATTCAATCTTAAAAGTTTGGACATGAGTTGCACTTTTCTTGTGTATATCACTGAGAAAGAAAAAAATATTTTTTATTTTTTAACGCATTTTATGTACAAAAGTTATTTATTTTAAAAGTTTTTTTTTTAATATATAGGGAACGTTTCAAAAACATGATAATATTTTTTTTGTGCGATATGTGGTTTCAACAACAGGTGTGTTACGTGTCATACATATGCTGAAACTACGTTTTATTCAAGTTGAAGTGTTCATACGAATGAAATTGTGTTTCATTTTTCATGTCTTAGAATATGCTTTAAAAAAAAATTACATTGGGTAATTCAATTTGTATTGCTTTAAGGCGTCACATACAATAATATTTTCATACCCGATATGGATATAACGACATGAATTACAAAAGATCAAAAATCAGCCATACACTATGATGCTTATAATCAAATGAGCGAAAGGAGAATATAATAATAATAATACCTACTAATAAAAATAATTTTCAAATGAATTTGATTGTTCTCCAGATCAATTTAACTTTATCATATTACCTAGCCAATGGGGAAAAGATCTATTTTCTCTATTATCTTCTTTATCTCATTGCTTTTAGACTAATTTCTGTAAGGAATCTCTCAAAGTAAGTAATAAATGCAACAGTAAAGTGAACTCTTATTCCAGAAACCGAATACATAATTATACCACGCTCTAACGCCTTGCCACTCTTGCTCAAGTGTACAGAACTTTTCTGGTGTTCAATAGAGAAGCTTCGTTTACGCCATAAAACATGTAAACGGGGTTTTTTGTTTCATGTGATCAATTGAAAAAGTTTCTTTGAACGTTTGTTAATTGCTCAGTTGCGGCATTGAAGGCTTTTTGCTTTATATAGGTACTGCTGATGTTTAGGAAATTCATGTTAATGGTTCTATTGTGTATTTTTATACATTGAACCTAGACTGGAAAACCTTTTAGGTTGAAATTATGTTTGATATCGTATTTACTCCTTTTTTCTTATCTTTTATAGCAAAAACCTTCCTTTGAATATAAAGTCAGAAGAAGAGAAAGTATGTCGGTATATATATATATATATGATAAAAATATTTTACTTTGCCTAGCTTTAGGATACAGTGCGATTCTTTTATATTTAATGCTAAGAAAATTGTTATAAGTACTTCAAAACTATATAAAATCACAGTTGACATACTCTGCCTGCAATAAAATGCCATTCGAAAATAGAACACAAATATTTTTAAGGAGGAAACAGTCATAAACGTATTACCTGACATTATTGAAGGCTAAAATCTTAGAAAGAGCTAAGGCTGTGTACCTGGCAAAATGAGAAGAGGATTAAATTATATTACTTCGTTGGCGGTAATCTTTTATCTAGAAAGTGAAAAACTCTTTGAAATGACCGACAACACTAATTTGTAAGTTAATTGCCAAATAAGGTGAACAATTTATTCCTGTAATTTTGGAGTCTTTTTTTTTTGACTGCTCTTAATTATTTCCGAATGGTTTCATATTACAGAGATTTTACAGTTGTCGCATCACCGCTTTTGAATGTATTTCTCAAGTAAATAATCGGAAATAAATTGCAAAGCCGCTTTCATCCTTTTTCAAATTCTAAATGGGAGTACGTATATAGAATGTCAAGTGACTTAGAACAGACCGTCGTTATATCATTAATCGAGGGAAGTCAACGGGAGTTTCTATTATGCATATTATATGTAGTTAGTGGGGTGGGATATCTTCCAATCAAAAGAAGTCGAACTTTAATAGGTACATAAGGCTGCACTCAACCAGGGAATATAGGTTGGTTGTAATTTAGGGGAAATGGGATTTTGTCGTATGGGGTAAACTATAGAGCACACTGGCAAAATATAGGGGAGAAATCATCTGAAATTTGTTTGCACATAGAAATTGTAAAATAAAAATCAGATTCAAGTAAGGCTATAGGTTGAAATGAATTATTCGAGATCCCACTATTCGTTTTACAAACTTAATTTCTTTATCTAGCTATCATAAAATCTATGGAGTAAAGTGTATACCCACTTCTTCATTAAAAATCTGCATTCCTCATAAACAATTCGATCCGCCAAATTATCGGTATATTCAGATGGTGGTATTTGACAAAATTTCAATTGAAAAAAATCGGTCAAGTGCTAGTCGGGCTTGCGCAAATAGGGCTCCGTACCAATACTTTTACAATGAAGAGTGACCAAATTTAAGTTTATTTGAATCTAATTCAAATTTTGTAATGACTGAAAAAAGAATGACTTGTGCCACATTGTTCTGGTACATTAGTAAAAAATATATTATCGATTATTGTGTTCCCCTTTAGTTAGCTCTATTTCATGTTTTAAATAGTGCTGTATTGTCAAATTTCAATAATGGAGTAATTTTATAAGAGTTGGTCTTTTTTAGTAAGGGTTGTCTTAGAAATTACCACAACAATTTTTTTTTTCAGCAACTATAAGCCTGACGAAAAAAAATTGCTCCATTTCCCGTTATCTATAACTAAATACATATTAATACACTGATATATTATCAAAATTTTGGAATCTTTAAAAGTACTCTTTCAACCTATAACCCCATACGATACAAACAAAAAATATTGTGCGGGCCGAACTCACCACCATAAAAAAAAAACATAATTTTTGACTGTCAAAATCTTAGAACATACAGGATGTTTCCGTCTAGGGGGTCCATAGAGCAGGAGATGATAGTACTCACCTAGACGAACAAAAAATTGTATGGCAGTGCCCCCCCCCCCCCCATCAACCGTTTTGGGGATTACAGGGTGATTAAGAAAAAAGCTAGTTTTTCATAAACACCCTGTATTTTAAAAAGTACATCATCTAAACATCCCACGTTATGCCAATATATTCGTTGAGGGATCTAAGAGGAATAATTCTTCATTGATGTTGAGCGTCTAATTGGTCGTTGTCCATATCGCCAAGCAATACAAGAGGAATATAAGGTTGGCAAATATACAGAAGATCAATAACAGAACCAGTCTGGTTGAATACGAAAAGAAAATCAATCCAAATCTTACCAGCGAATACTAGATCAATTGACAGTCACCAAGTCGTCCTAGTTTGACATAAAGTAGATTCAGACGCGTCAACATTGAATAAATAACTAATAAGGAAGCGGGGTATCGTGCGAATACAGTGTACGTGTTTAAGCATTTCAATGACAGTGCGACCCCTATGGTCGGGGGGGGGGGGGGGGGGGGGGGGTAAATTACAAGAGGGCCTAGTGGCTATTTTGTGACAGTTCAACATTCTTACATTTCATAATTTTGAAAATAAGTTCTCGGATTTGAGTTCACGATATTGTGAAAAATAAATAATTAAACGTGATTTTTACGTAATAGTAGTGTGAAATAAGTGCGAAATATTATTTTGTGAACGATATTTTGTGTAATAGAGACTCCGGAGTCTTAAATTATCATAATGAAGTGCGCTGTGCTGTGCTGCAGGAACGAACGGAGTTATTGTCGTGGGAAAGCACTCTTCAAGTAACTTTAATAGCTTTACTAATTAATTATAGTGTTTCTAGCAAAATAAAAATAAACAGCAATTGCAAAAAATTTAACATTTTCCAACGCCGCGCGCCGGTTTGTTTGTTTACAATTGAATTGTCATTGATGCCTAAATTATTCCAGTCATACAAAGACAACGCCAAGAAATATTATCTGAAAATAAGGGGGAGCTAAAAATTTGTTTATTTTACATAGGAATTTGAATTATAAAAAATGTTCCCCTTCAGGATATTAGAATTTCATTACTGCCATGACGAAACGAATACAAACAGAGCACAGTAATACATTTCGCCGAGTGGCTTACGTTTTCACCCGATATGCCGTTTCCTTATTAGTTATTTATTCAATGCGCGTCAATAGCCTAAAACACATTCACCGCACTCACTTGAATTTAAAGCGGGAAACACAGTTCCACCGTTTCGATCCGATTCGTACAAATGTCAAATTTGCTTTTATGAGACACGAGCAATTGGACACATTACACCGAAATAGATCGAATCGAAACGGAAAAGTTGATAAAATTTCAATTTTTACGGATGACATAACCTAGAAAAATCATCTGTAAAGATTTGTTTATATTCAAAGATGCATGAAAAGGCTTTTGTTGAGAAAATAAAAAAGACATGAATTATATGACAAAAAAAAGAATGTTTTCATGGATGAATGTAAAGCGAAAAGTCAAAATCTGGGAAAAGTTTAAAGTCAAGTGTTTGAAACCAAACGGAACAATTGTGCTCATGCATCCGTTAGATCGAAATGGGTTGGATCGAAACGTCGGAATTGTGTTTGGCACTTTACTTTGAACTCATTGACTTAACGTGGTATCTTAAGCCTGAAACGCCTGCACTGCAGTAACTTTGACTTCAACTTTGAATTCATTGACTTCACGTGGTATCTTATTTGGTTGAACTTGAAGCTGCCACAATAAATGCAGTTGCAGCAGCAGTAAATGCAACTTCAACTTTGAGAAATTTAAAAGTTGCTGCAAGTTTTTCAGTACTGACAATCTAAATATTAGAGGGCATATTTGCAAGAGTTTGTTACAAAATAATGGAAGAAAGCATAATAAACATAATGCGTGATCATCCGAATCTGTATGATAAAGCGGATGGTCAAATGAAGATTCTGGAGTTAATGTGGCACCAATGTGAGGGGAAGTAGACTTTACTGCAACGGCTACTGCAAATTCGAAGTTACTGCAGTGAATGTGTTTCAGGCTAATTTCCGCATTCAAAGGAATCTCGCGCATTTCCGGCAACTTGTACATCAATAGCAAAAACCTTTGCTAACAAATTAAAGTCATGTTCAATAGTATTATAGCGAAGGAATAGAAATACGGATCCAGACAGCAACTGCAGCAGTTCACTCAAGACATTAAAAAGAGAAAATAGAAGTAGAAAGTGGTTCTCGATAGGGTTACAATTTAAGAAAATAAATTTTCAAATAGTGGCAAGCGGGATATCCTCGGAAGAAGCATGATCAATTGATGCCTTTTTTTTTTTTGTAAATGGGTTTTTGTATCACTATGAAGTTTTTATTTTTTTCATTTTTGAATATTTTAACCATTTACCACAAAGCAAAAGTACAATTTCGAATAAATACCTATATTCAAATAATTATTTGCTATTGAACTATCAGCCATTACCAAATATACAGAGTCGCTTACAGACTTGAAAATTGTCAGTAAATTCAAACAAGTATGTCCAAAGTTGTATAGTCTTATGCAGGGTAGAAGATTACTTATGCAATTCAATTCCATACTAATAAGTTAAAAAATTTGCACAAAATTAAAAAAAAGAAAGTTTACCATCGCTTTAGAGAAGGGTATATAATTTGAATCAATAGCCCCCTTTCAGAAAATTATTTGACAAATTCAATTCCGTACCAATGAGTTAAAATATTTGCCTTATATTTAAAAGGAAGGTTTACTTACCATTTTAGAGAAAAGCACACTGTTTTTCCCAGCCTGGTCAAATACTGGTAGCTTACGGAATTATCTGTAAAATTCCGTCAGGTTAGCGAATAGCATAAATGTAGGGCAGGACTGACAATGTACTTATGCACTTTTTTATAATCTTTTATTCTTCAATAATAAGAAATTCTTTAATAACGTAATGGAATAATAGAGCTGTTTTTGTTTTTCCCATCACTCTCTTGGAGCGCTCTTAACGGCGATGATTGACTAAGGTCCGCTCCTCCGCTTCTTACAGGTCATATTAGGGACACTGTGTAAAATATTGCTCACAGTGTCATTAGGTGGATGGGGCACGTCTTGAAGGCACTTCATCTATGTCTTCGATGTAAGTAAAGGTAAGTGGTGTAAGGGTCCCTTCAGGATCAGATGGTGTGCTTGGTTTTTTTTTTCTAAAGGCACGAGCTTTTTTTGTATGTGGACTATGACAGCGCCAGGATTTGGGTAACCCACCCCACTAATTCTCCCGCAATAGCGCCGAGATGCTAGCGTGCCACCCTGTGTCAACGCTGTTCACAGCACAGAGTGAGCTGTCAGCTCAGACTGACAGCCTGAACTTCACGTCCAAGCATACTCACTCCTATGCAGTACGATAACAATAGTTAAAATTTAATTCCTGTGTAAATTCGAAAAGCTTGCTGTTACAAATTTCTGTTAGGCGACGATTGCTAGCAATAATAATATGCTGCTTTGAAATAATTACAGCCTTTTTTTAGGTTAGTAAACATTGAAGAACACACATACATTGTATATATACACATACAGGGTGTTCGGTAAATAAGTAAGATGAAGGGAGTAACTCTTGAGAAATACTTCTCAAGCTATGAAAAAGAAATACATGTGTCCGTTCTATATTGATACTTATGAAAATGTGACATGTTACAGAGCTTAAACTAATATTCATACAGAGAAATAGTCTTCAAGTGATTTTAAATTTGGCTCCGTACCGCCCTAAAAACTACACTTACTATTTTACGCTCAATAACTCTCGCCTGAGTAATAGTTGCATGTGTGTATGTGCTGTTTAGTCCGAATCTGCAGGCCAGATTTATTAGATTTCATCGGACCATGGCACGTTTACATGCAATTATTACTCAACTGAGAGTTTTTGTTTGGGGGATCGAAGTCTTTATGCCCTAGATGAGGAAATCATAGGGTATACTAAATTTGTCATTCCGTTTGTAACACAGAAATAATGATGGTAGAGCAAAATTAATTGGACTCCCACGCATAATATTAAAAGTTATTTTTTCATGTTGGTCTGTCTGTCCGTCCTCATGATAACTCGACAGGGCGTGTACTTAGATAGCTGAAATTTTACACACAGTCTTTCAAAAAAGCAAAATGAAGCAGATCGGGTAACTCCTATTTTGACACTGCCTGAGAACGCGTCAACGTAGAAAATTTTGCACAAGACGTATACTGTGAAAACCATCAGTCCTAGACGTTTTTATTGTAATGAAAAGTTCTTCAGAATATGAATTTCTATGAAATTTGTTATGACCATTTTTACTGTCAGACGAGCCGTTCTAGAAATATATATGAAAAACCACTTCAACAATCAAACTTACAGAAAGAGCTGACCATACGGAATTACATACGGCCATTCATTTAGGCTAGGGTATTGTAAGAATTGATCTTAGACCAATTCTTGCTTTTTACTTGATTTTTAATAATTTTGTTAAGTAAGGTATACAAATTTGATTACGGTTGGAAAGATAAGAAAGCAAGGTTAAGATTATCAGAAGACCATTTTTTGTCAGATTTACATAAAAGCACTGCAAAATTTTAGAACGTTTGTGCTATCATGCATTATGGCTTGGGAAATATTTCTCAAGGGTTTTGAGTAAGCCCATGGATTCCTTCGAGTGTCCTGGGTGCTAATTCAGAGCTTTTCTCGTTTGTTTGTCATATATTTTGCCTTTCACAAAAATATGTAGCTTGGTCAATGGAAAAATTAAAAGGCGCGTCATACTGCATCAGGAGTTCATAGCGGAATATCACATAAATATCTCTTATACCTACTAATAGTAGTCTGAGGGTAGTTTAAGTATAGAAAGCATTAAATTAGGAAATGTAATGTAATTGGCTTGAGTAAGTTTAGAAACACGCAATAGATAAAGTATATAAAGTTTATAAAGTAATATAATATATAAGGAGTAAAAATAGTTCAATTGGTTACATGCTTTCAAATTATCATTGTTAATTATAAAAGTGAAATGTACAAGTGTGTATATAGAATAATAATAAATAAATAAATAAAAAGTAAAACAAATCGGGAGCTTCGAAAATTGCTGAAGGCGATCAACGTACATATTTACATACATACATAGTTATATATATTGCTGTATTTTTTCCATATATTTTTTTTTAATTTCTTTGGAAAGCCCCATTTAATACCATTAATTTGAAATATCGTACAAATATTAGAATAACTCGATCCCAAGTAATCAGTAAATTAAAAAATACGTTCACAATGAAAACATTAAAATTTGAGTCATCCTGTATCCAAGACATGAGGTCGGCAGGCTAAACAAAAAAATATGTATCGTATATTATTTAATACTTAACTAATTCTGAAGGTTTAATAGAAATCGGTGGCGATCGGTGATCGTTGTAAATCTTCTATTTGATCGATTTCTATTTCAGAGAACATTTATTAATCGTTTATGTCACATTATATCGAAAAGTACACACATTACGCTTAAAAGTACGTTTTGATTTATTCTTTTCATTTACCTCATAAACTGAGCTAAACTTACAGGGAATAATCGTCAGAATAAACGCCAAAAAGTATGACAAATTTGTCAACTGGTCCCGAAGTTGCGACATAAGTTTTGAACTATTGTATGTGAATATCTACACTCAACCATTCCACACAAAAACAATCAAAAAGATTTGTTTTGGCCCCGACCATTTCCGATTTGGGAGAAACAAAAAAATATTGGTATTCGATACAAACTGTGAAATATTCACCCAAATCGGAGATGGTCGCGTTCCAAGGTGATAGGTTTCGTTTGGGAATGGCTGCACTACATTGGAAGTGCTTAAATCCAAAATAATAGTTTTGCATTTGTAATGCGAAGTATCTTTAACGACTTTGTTTAAACTGGCTATGAGTCTGTGAGGACAAACATAATCACTATACAGGGTATCCCGTATGTGGTGTTACAACTGATGGCTATGGATAGGTCATGCTTAGACAAGCAAAAAATTGAATAAGTGGTGGGAAAATCCTAACGGCTCCTGAGATAACGAGACTTAAAAAAATATGAGTATGTTTTTATAGATCACCCTGTAACTTCTAAACGGTTCATGGTTCATCCTATGTTGATAAAAAATTGTTAGATAGATAATCGTTGGACCTTTCCAATGGTCTATAAAATTTTCCTCCTCCTCTCCGTTTTGAAGTTATGGCTCAACAAAGTTAAAATTTTAACCTCGGTTTTTTAACTATTATTTTTATCAAAAAAAAAAAAAAAAAAAAAAAAAACGTCATCAACAGAAATTTTACATATTTGATTTAAGAAGCCCAAAAGCTTCGCTTTAAAATGGCCTTTCAAACTTTGTACCCAAAATGTAGCCCTTTCTGCGTTTTTTCACTTTTTCTTAAGCATATCCAGCAAAAATGGATTTTTTAAGCTTTTTAGCACATTTCCAAAAGTAAATTGCCTATTTTCTGGCATTTACTGAACTTTTTCGCTGAACACGCTTAATAAAAAGTGCAAAAACGCAGAAAAGCTTACATTTTAGGTACATAGTGGATAGGTAATTTTAAAGCAAATATGTTAGGCTCCTTAAATCTAATATGCAAAAATTGGCGCTGTTGACATGTTTTTTTGATAAAAATAGTAGTTAAAAAAAAAAAGTAAGTTAAAATCCGAAGATTTTAACTTTGTTGCGCCATAACTTCAAAACAGAGAGGGGAAAATTTTTAGACCAAAGGTCCAACGATTATCTATCTAACAACAAATTTTAAATCATCACCATATGGTGTAATATTCAGAAATTACAGGGTGATCTATAAAAACATACCCAAATATGTCCCCTTATGTCGAAACCAGTTGGGATTTCCCCCAACTACTCATACAATTTTTTGCTTGTCTAAGCATGACCTATCCATAGCCTTCGGGTGAAACACCTCATAAGGGACACCCTGTATTTATAAGTTTCATTGGCCTAGAACAAGCATTACCGACTAGCTCAGTCGGTAGATCGATCTTGAAACTCTTAATAGATAAGTGACAAACCAAAAACCTTTTTTTTGGTTTTGCCTGATATGGAAGAAAATAAAAATTGTGACATAAAACGATATGGCATATAAAATTAATTCTCAACCAAGGAGTAACAAGCCCTGACCTAAGCAATATTTTCGACTGCAGGAGAGAAAATTTTATTCCCATTAAGTTGAGGTGAGATTCATCGGACGAGATGGAATCTTTTAAGCCCTAGAAGAAATACTCCCTCTTTATTAAAATTTTTCGGAGGAAGTAACGCTCTGAGATACATTTTTCAATTCAGGAGCAGCTCAAGTTAGCAAATCAAGCTTCTGGCAGTCACTGGCAAGCACTTGCAGATGACTAGATGACTTAGCAGATGACCTTTTCGAGGAACAGTACCAGGTAATATTCTAAAAAGGTCCTCTATTTGGTCCGCAACTAAGATCTGAGCATGAAAAAGTTCGGTTATAATAACTGGGTATTACCGAGTATGCAGCCATTAACGTAATACATGTAGAGTACAGTAAGATATGTTCTCAGCTGTATAAGAAAGCAGTAAACGCGGCAAGTAGTGGCAATGGCAAAGCGCTGTACATAATAATTAGCTGCCAGGAAAGCGCTCCGCAAAGAAGAATGGATAAAGAGTGAGGTTGGTTGGAAGGATCCTGTTACTGTGGACATGCCCGGGCCAGGGTTGAATAGATGAACAAATGAAAAAAAAGTGGATTATGACGTGAAGGAAATAACATTCCTCGATGGGAGTCCTTTAGGAAGCCAACGCATCATCAGGAAACTAAGAGCCACGTGGAGAAGAACCGTACAAGCAGAAGTCGCAACTACCGGGAGATCATGAAGCGATCTGGAAGCTACAACGCAGAACAGAATCCACTGGGGAACAACAGTTTCCGCTCTATGTCCCTCAAGAGATGAAAATAGTTAGATTATAATGACGACTGCTCTGTGGGATAAAACTGGCTAACACTAACGCCTCCAGAGCAACACTCGCAATCAAAAAGAAACCGAAGTTCAACTGTAGTCAAAAGCACCTATCTTGCTGCAACCTCCATGCTTGGCTCTACAGTGCAATTACGATACAGAAGTAGAAACAGTTCAAGACAGGACAAAGGTTTTCTGGTCAGAAATCAGACTAAAATCTGATATACTCACACCTAAGCTTGGTATTGAAAGACAATTTATCATGATACTAAGAGACCGAAGACGATCTACCAAACCGCCCTTTAAGCAAGATTCAATGGAGTGGTACACGGGTGGATCACAACAAAAACTGTATTAGCAGAGCTATCAACTTCTCAATATTCATCATCATGAGACAATAAGCATCCTTACTGTGCAATTGAAATATAAGAAACAGATTTTTCTGAAATATTGAATACAATTCAATAGAATTTCATCATGAAATCAACCATGTGTGCACAGGGAAAAATATCTTGGAAAGAAAGAATCTTTAATATTCGTCACACGACTAACTTTTATTAGTTTTCAATCAAAGTGTGATGGGCTACAATAGAAAGTTCTCACGCCTGAGTGCTCACAAAATATTTAAGCGACAATGATTTGCTCTTTAAAATTTATTGCGGATAGAAGGGAAAATGCATATATTCTGAAAATATTTAAATTCCACAAATAAATATAAAGAAATAAAAATTTGTTACTTACCATAATTTTGAATAAAACTTTGTGCCGAAATTGTTTATAAGTAAAACAAAATTTGTCAACAAATCAACTTCTGCTCTTTTGATTATCGTTTCTTTGTTCCGTAATTGTAAAGCTTTTAAGCGTTTTGCGAATAATAACAAATTCTAAACTTTTTCTTTAATTTTCGTAATAAAAAAATCAACGGAAAATAGAACAAACGTGCGCGTAAAATTTGTTTCGTAATCTTTTACGCCGACGTATGAAATACAACTAAAATTGGTGTCAATTTAAAACTATAGAAAATTCTTAACAAGTTAAAATCTTAACGTTAAAACTTTTATGTGTATGTTTTACTTTTAATTCTTAATTCCTATGAATTTTTCGTTTATCTTTTTTGATCAGTTCGTTGTCACAAGATAGTTTTAATCGCACACGTATTCGCATAATTATTTTTGAGTCTGAAAAAGAAAAGAAAGCAAAACATTATAAATATGTACTTCATGGAATAGAATATGAATTTATTAAATAAGTACTATGGAGAATCTAGATAAGTAGGCGTGAGTATAAATAATACGAAATGTAAACTGTAATTTTAGAGTATAAAGTCTATATAGAAATCAGAATTCTATGAATGTAAAAAAAAAATTTTAAATTCAAAAACCCAAATCGAAAAAGTCGACGTTTTACATAAGCTATGCAGGATTACTGCAATATACGAAAACGGCGTTGTAGTTGTATCTTGTATATATTGCGAGAACTATTAGTTTAAATGGATCATTGTAATTCATTTCATAGGCGAGCAACCTGGACAATGTAAGAACGTTTCATCGATAGCACGGAATTAGTAGTAAGCGCAGTGAATGTGATAGTAGAAATATTACAGGATTTTCGTATTGTTTAAGATATGCAGAAACTACTAATTTAATGAGATAATAGCTGTGCAATGTGCACCTCAGAGAGTTAAAAGGTAGAATGTGATTTTGTGCAGTCAATTATATGCCACATTAAGCTCTCGAGAATAAGAGCTATCAAAGTTTGGATAAATAACCGTTGCAAATGATAATAGTGGAAAGACGAATGTAAATTCCTGAATACGTGAATATCAGAAAATCGCATGGTAGAATAGATTACGAATTAACTACGATTTCTGCGACTTGGTGTAACTATCGCCACGGAATCTGTCATTTCCTGGCTCTTTTCTTCTCACCATACCAGTAGGGAAGAAAAGAGCACGAGAATGGCATATTCGGTCGCAGTGTTAACACCGAGTCGCAGAAAAGAATTCACTATCAGATTTCTTACTCTCTGCACCTTGAACATGCTGGTGTCATTGAGTATAAAATCGAACAAACCAGTGGCATCAAAATTAGCATAACGA
Organism: Dioctria rufipes; assembly: GCA_963924295.1. Classification (NCBI taxonomy): domain Eukaryota; kingdom Metazoa; phylum Arthropoda; class Insecta; order Diptera; family Asilidae; genus Dioctria; species Dioctria rufipes. The sequence goes on from OZ002741.1 coordinate 68,111,281, forward strand.
ATGTAAAGTCATACATTGACATTTGCTCGGGTTCGCAAAAGCCATATGTTGTTATTGACAATTGTTTGTATAATATGTACTTGATTTTTTTTCGAGCGATTTATATTTTCTCATAGTGCTGTGTTTCTATCAAATTTTCATAACTATTTTTCTGTTTGCGGTAGCGTGTAAGCATGTGTTGGTGTGACTTGGAAGAAAAGCTAAGTCAAGTGCAATTTATTAAAGGAGAAAAAATAAAGAGCCTCCAAGGTAGCCCCAAGAAGGCGTCCAATCAGCTTAACTGGTTAACAACAGGGTACTAAGAGACCGCTTAAGAAAAACCCTCTTAGCGGTTGGTATCCCTACAATTGTGTGTTATTTCTTTAAATTTACCAAATTCTTTTTACATATTATTGCTAGGAAAAAACATGCATGACTTAAAATCTCTTCCTTTCCAATTATTCCTATCAAAATTATTATTTTTTTATTTTATTTTTCTGTGTTAACTTGTGATTTAGTAGTCTTCAATATGAGCTTCTGTTGCGGCTAAAACCCCAGCTTATTCCAAATACCATTTTCCTTATGTTTTTAGAGTAGTTAGGGGGTATGGCTCGGATTGACCGCTAAACCAGGATCGGTGTAACGCTTGTCCATACTCTCGATACATACATACCAATTGTATAGTATGTACTTAGAATATACTAAAGTCGCAATTTTTGCGAGCGAAGCAAAATTATCAGTCCTATTGGTCTGCTGAAATAAATCCATCCCCGACAACTGCATGGGCTATTCCAGAATGCCTGAAGTGCGTTCATGAAGTAGGTTGCAGCGACAACTGCAGTCAGTCATAGCTGCGTGTAGCTGCTACTGACTTTAGGAATGAATTTAGCCATTGCCAGCTTCAGAAATGTAATCATTGGAGTATACATAACGAAACAATTTATTACCTGCTTTGTCTATTAAATCAATAAATGGTTCCCCACGCTAATTTAAAAATAAGGATAAACAAAAGTGTCGAATGTAATGCGTTCATTTGGTAGCTCGTTAGAAGCATATTCACTGATATATCCAGAAAAATAAGCAAAGGCGCAAGTAAGTAACTCAAGTGTTTCTAGAGCCATCGCGTGGAAGCTCTATAGAAGATTATTTGATGAAGCTCCAGCAGATTGAAGTGCAACAAGGGGTGATCTCATCTAATTTTCCACGAATCTAAATTACGGATTTTCCACTATTGTACGAAGTAACGCATCTGTCTATTTCAATGTGATGTTCAGAGTGGTTAGAAGTATGTAATCTGAAATTTTGGTTAATTAATATAAGTGAGAATAAAAGTGAAAATATTGGCTTATTTAATAATCAACTTTAACCACTTATGTGATTAAGGAAGACGCTTTGCGATAATTATCCAAAAAGCTCCTCATTAAACCTTTCGAAAAGACACTGTCAAAAAGCTTCTTCGGTCATCATTTAGAGTGCTTCTTAAGAGAAATATGTTAAAAAGCAATGAACTGGGATAGGGAAAAAAGCGCGTCAGAAGGACTCTTAGAGTGCTCTTTTTCACAGCTACGATAGCCCGCCGCAGCCTACTTCATGAACGCGCCCCTTTTTGATCGATATCGAGTGGCTAGTAGCCCTTCTTCACACATATAACTGGCCCTGAAGCCAGACTGTCATTCTGAGGGTAACTTGCTCGTCTTTAGTAGTCCTGCTTCACATCTATCACTGGACTTGATGTCAGGCTGCCACTCTAAGCAAAGCTTGTTCGCTTTTAGTTAATCTAATATCGTCAGAATGACATCACAAAGCTGAATGCCGTACGGACGGACTAACTGCTCCCGATCGTATTGATTAGTGCAAACTTCACTAGCATCTATCTATATAACAGATCTATATAACAGAAGAAGAAACTTTAGCCTGGTATTATGGTTATGAAATTAATGACACCAGTTTTCCCAAAAAATTTCCGTAGTATTTTGAACGATAAATCGGGCTGTTAGTTTTGAAATAATTTCGCTTGACCTCAAGGCGAATGTCACATGGTTTCTTGCTAATAGGTCGTTTAGTATTGTACCTTTTGAGTCACCGATGGGGATGTTAAGATAATTCATGCTAAACGATGACGGGCATAAGTCGACTCATCTAGAAAAATGTGACGAAATGGTCAATATCAGATCATCCTAAAATCTATAGAGTATTTCAATAATAATTATTCATATTGTAAACGTTCTAGACAGCAGGTAGACATTAAATAGTGCTACCAAGGGTCTGCGTGCAGCAAATGTTGTTAATTTCATCAAGTCCTTAACACTTCTCCTCGTGGCGGCCTTGGTAACCAACTCCTGTTTGATTAAGCTCCTCCAAAAACAAATATGTATTCCGTAGATATTGAAAGCGATCAATTATACTTTGAGACCAAATGGACCATAATATGAGCAGCGCAAGAATGGATGATCGATGAAACACGAATATTGCAAATTTCACAGGGATGTTATATATACGCAGCAACATCTCTGTGGGTAAAAGAAGCGCTTTTAATTTATAAACTGGATTTTGCTACAGTAAAGTTACAATATGGAGAACCTGTACCTACACAGAGAGTTAGATGAAAGGATATCTATGAAAATATAAAGTTATTTTAAAAATTGTAGCAAAGCTGGAATGTGTATGTACTTTTGATCCCCGTGTTCAGGTAATCGGCAGTGGAACTTCCTGAATAATTATTACGTGATATGTATCTCTTCCACTGTAAGTATGTCGCGACGCTGACAGAGAAGATCCATATTGAGCTGATTGAGAATTCTATTACTAGTGGATTTAATCTGAATTGTTTACAAAGCGTTTTGGTAGTTAATAATTTTTATTGTATCTGCGAACACTTGACCTCCCGGATCTAGTGAGATTAATCTTATTTGTACTTTCCAAATCAACTAAAATCCGTTATACTGACCATTAAAATTTGTATGCAGAAAATTAAAAAGTGCAGTTCGGATTAGCACAAGATGTATTATGTAGGCATTATTTCTACTCTGGTATGAGAAATTAGTAGTAATTTGTTTCTGGTTGCAACAATATTGACTGTTACGATATACTAACTGATTGTAACTTGTAAATACTAGAAGGGGCAATAAGAATTTAATTAACACAAACTATACCTTGAATGATCATAATTTAGATTGAATCTCTAAAAAATGCATACCTATTCCGAATTGAGAATTAATTCATCATAGCCGGGCATGTAAATAAAGTTTGTATGTATGCACTGGTGGTTACCAAACAAAGCTCAATGATCCATTGAAAATTATGGTAAACAATCGGTTAGCAAATAAAAAGTAAAAATAAGATCTACAAGCACAAAACGATTAATTTAGCTCAATAATAAGATTCAGGAAATATTTTCAACAGCCAACTCCCAAAGGAGTGTTCTCGGCCTCTTCATAAAGTCTGGGCGCTAAAAAAGAACTTAGTTTTGACACACAAAAACTTACCTTTGACACCTCTTGATGGACATTTCTTGTAAATCCTAGCTTAAATGTTCCTTTACAATTGGAATAACATGAACATGTAAAATAAAAAACGGACGGGATGTTTCCAAACAAATACATTTTGTCGTCTCAAACACTTTTTTTAAGTGCAAATGAAACAACTTTTCTATTTGGCTTCATGTTGAACGGCACCATTGCAAAAAGAGGACTTTTTTTATACAATAAATAATTTAACAGAGGCAAATTTCATTGTTTTCACATGTATTTTGATTAAATATGGACGTTCTTAGGGATATGCATGAGTTGATAAAATTGAAAGTAAACTTAATATTTCATTATTATTTAAACATTATCCACAAAGCACACAAACGCGACACGAAAAAACTTTTTTGTCAAATATTTGAGGTTATGATTTTGATTTTTATTCGAAATAAACCAGCATGAAGTTGTTTATGATTTTTCGCAATTGAGGATTTTTATCGGGGTGCCATATTGCAGTTTATTTTTGATGTTGACAAAGGTCAAAAGCATATTTATTAATGCGATTAATTTATTAATTTCAGTAAATTTTATTAGCAACCATGTTTTGCAGTGTATCAAATATTTTCAGAAAGAAAGTTTTAAAAAATAGTAATAAATTGTTAGGAGCATTTGTTCACTTACCCGAAGATTAGGAGAGTCAGTAGAACTGTTGGTCAGTACTAGCTTCGTCTGTCAATTCTACTGACTACAAACGCTTTGCGTTCTATCAACTGACTAGTCAGTTCAGTGCAGACATTCCTCTTCTGTATGCATTTCTAATACTTTCTGCCTTATTCCGTCACTATTCCCTAAAAAAATAATGTATATTATAATCTTTAAAGTCATTTTCCACTCAATAGAAGGTCTGTTTAATTAGCTGCTCTAGGTTAATCTAGAGCAGAAAATCGTTTTGATGAACTCAGAGCACTGCTCTAAAGTACTCTAAAGTGAACTGAACTCTATACTCTAAAGTGAACTGGAGTAATTTAGAGCAGGCATTTGACAACTGTAAATTGTGCTGACGGTTCTGATAACAATTCAAATAAATGCGATTTTTGTGGAAAAAATAATTTTCTGGACTATTCTAGTGGAATAATTTAAATAATAATAGCGTTTTTGTTTGTTAAACATTAATCATGCATTAATTTGAACAATTGTGTTTTTTGGTGACTGGTCTAAGAAAATTTGTGTTTCATGAGCTGCCTGCCCTTTTCTGCTCTACTTTTAATTTGACAGTTAATCTAAGTTGAGCTGCTCTGGTCTATTCTGCTCTGGCCTGAAATTTTTTCGAGCTCATGAGGCGTGAATTACAATTACGACTGATCATCCCACTACGACTTTGCCAAAATGGTAAATGCATGTGGCAAGATACAATTGCATCTTCGACTTCGACTGCGGCTGCGGCTGAATCTAAATTTTGCTCAAAGTGCAAAGTTGGTGTTGGCTGCGCTCAACTTCAGTTCAATTCCAGAAGTCGTGACTTCTGGTTTGTTCAAGCAGTTAAGCTTTAATTTAATTACAAATTTCATCTCAGCGTCGACTTCGACTTCAAATCAAGTCGCAGTCGGGGAGCTTTCGTTAAGTTTAAATATCCAATTTTCAGTAAGTATAGTGCGGTAAGAATCGCACATTCCGTAAGATCGCGATGTGTCAAACAGTTAATTTATTACTAAATTATTAAAAGTGCAATGTAAAACTTAAAATGGAATAAAAATAGTACTGTGAATTAATAGAAAGCACAAATCTTCAATTAAATCAACTTCCATATGTTAACTTTTTCACTTTTACCACTTTTTAAAATTTAACACATAAAATGTCATTCAGGCAATGCAAATTAATAGAAGGCACAAATCTTCAATTACATCAACTTCAATTTGAAATTTTTTCACTTTTACCACTTTTCAAAATTGAAAACATTAAATATCAAGATAATAACTCTTACGGAATGTGATATATATTTATGCTAAGAGTATCAATTTTTTGTAAGTAAACCATAGTCTCGTTTAATTTCGTAAAGTTATTTACTTCTATTGTAGTTCAGCCTTCAGTCGAAATTGTAATTCAGGCCTTAAACAGACCTAGAGAGAAGATAAGAAATATAAACACAAATTTCCGCTAAGATTTTAATTACCTTTTATTTTCAATTTCCGCCTTTTTAATTTTACATTTGACAATTGACTGATTTCTGGTCAGTCAGTACTGACTAGACCGTAGGGGCTTACACAAGTCTAATCAGTGTCAGTTCTACTGACTCCTGTAATCCCCGGGCTTACTGATTTCCATTACTGACGTTAATCACCTTCAAAGTTCCAGCACGCAATTAAGTAAATTCAATAGAAGAGGTCCCATTATATCGCAAAATTTTTAAATTAATTTTTAAATTTATAATTTTATAATTTTTTGAAAGTTTAAATTTCCTAGTAACCCATTTATTTGCTGATAATATTTCTTGTAGTTGCCTTTGTATGGCTGACATGATATAAATAACCCTAAACCTTCCGTCAACTAACAATGACAATTCAATTGTAAACAAACAAACCGGCATTGGAAAATATTCAATTTTATTGCCACGGCTGTTTATTTTTAAAACTACTTCACTTCTAATTAATTTGAAACACTATAATTTATTATTTAAATAATTAAACTTGCCTGAAAAATGATTTCTTATGGCAATAACTCCGGTTCTTTCTGCAGCACAGCACAGCACACTTCTTCACCTTAATTCGAAACTCCGGAGACTCGATTATATAGAATGTCTTATACAGACAGCTCACTACTTTTTCTCACTATTATTGAGTATATATAAATGACTTTTTAATGCTTCTTTAAGAAAAATCACAAAAAAACCACCGCACTATTTTTCGTAAATTCAAATAAATTTAAAAATGACAGAAATTTCGAACTAACAAGAAATAAATAACCCAGCCCTCTTGCCATCCCCCCCCCCCCGTAACTAAAAAAAAAATGTTAATCACAGTATAGCCTATCCCTTTTGCTATGCAATCTAAGGCTGGAACTTAGAAAAATCTATCAAGGAATTTTTCCTATACCGAATGCCTATCAACTACGAAAATTGAAGTGTGATGCAGCCTGCAAGCCCTAGCTTTTAGCAGAATTCTTACACTTTTCTTGCAGTGGTACACTGAAAACCTTCCATTGCTAGAGCCCACCAGATCATGAGATATTCCGTAACCCCCGGAATATAATACAAGCCATGAAGTCGCTGAAGGCACCGACACATTAAAGGGCCTTAACGTGCCGGGTACAGCATGTAGTAAGAGCTCACTCTAATCTTAAACAGGTCCTAAAGCCCAAAACTGTCGCTCCCATAGCAAAATGAAGTTAAAAAAATTGCAGCCAAATATGTTTTCTTTCTAATAGTTAAAAAAACAAAAATAGTATGTAGAACAAATTTATGGAAATTATAGCGTTTGAAAAAAATACAAGTAACTTTTATATGAAATCTCCTGCAGTAAGACAAGGCAATAAGACTGCTCTCTTTTTCAATTTTGTTCATGGCTTATATATTCCGGGGGTTACGAATATTACTTTAAATTTCAAATTCATAACCATAATCAAAACTATCACGAAAAACGGTGGTCTCTTGGTTTGTGCATAGTAGAGACATCTCTTTTGATAAAAAGTATTAGCATGAATTTAAAGCCAATTTAAGGTATGCAATTCATTTGTGGTAACTTCCGGTTTGTGTAGAAGATAATTAAGCGCCATCTAGCATGAATTTAAAGCCAATTTAAGGTTCTTTTCATTTGTGGTAACTTCCGGTTTGTGTAGAAGATAATTCCTAACAGCCTGGCATTGATTGCCCAGAATCATTGACGTCTTAGAACGGAGATGTCGCTACTTGTATTTCGCTTGTTATTTCTAGCTTTAAAACTTTTAATAAAAAAATTTTCAATGACTGGATATATGCTATTTGGTTTTTAACTATTTTTACTTTGTATGCTGGAAAAGTTTTATTTAAACCATTAAATAAAGGTTTTTATCGCATTTTTTCCAAGTAGCGACATCTTCTTTCTAAGACGTCAATGATTTTGGGCACATCTATATATACATAAATAATCAATGAGCCTGGTTTCTTTTCTATTTTATGTTATTGGATGGATTAATATAGTTCGAGAATGCCATTCTGAATGAGTTGAAATGCACTGCTAAAACAAAAGAACCTCTCATACAAACAATGAAATTTATGTCGATTTCGATGGGACCAAACCAACGTTGCACTTTTTCTGGCAGTGGAGAATTCGGAGCACTGAAGCCCATCGAATATATTTCTGTCGTATTCCTAGCATTTTTTCACACACGTATTATGCAGGGTGTCCTGTAAGTGGTGTAATATTCGAAGGCTACGGATATGTAATACTGAGCCATGTACGGGTTTGCGGGGGGGGGGGAGGAGGGATCCTGACAGTTTCCGAGATACGGGACTTAAATATATTTGGGTATGTTTTTATAGATCACCCTGTAATTTCTGAACGTTACACCCTATGATGATGATTTAAACTTTAGTAGATAGATAATCGTTGGATCTTTCCAAAGGTGTATAAATTTTTGCACGTCTCCTATCCGTTTCGAAGTTATTACTCAACAAATTTCAAATTTTGGAATTTATACTCTTTTTTTGTAACACCTCGAAATAATGATGGTAGAGCAAAATGGATTGGACACCCACGCATAATATTAAAAGTTATTTTGATTTTTGCATGTCCGTCCGTCTGTGCGCGCGATAACTCGAACGCGTACACTTAGAGAGCTAAAATTTTGTACACGGACTTTAAAAACAAAAGTAAAATTAAGTTCGAAAATGAGACAAATCGGTCAACTCCTTCGTGGGGTTGCCATACAAAATTTTCGTTTTCCACTATACATATATTTGGACACTGCCTGAGAACGCATCGATGTAGAGAGCTGGTACATGGTGTTTTCATTGTAAAAGCAAATAAAATTTCAAAAATGGACTAAATCGGGCAACTCCTTCTGGGTGTTGCCATATAAAAATTTAGATTTTTTACGTATACTGTGAAAACGATCAGTCCTAGACATTTTTATTGTACTAAAAACTTCTTCAGAATACGAAATCCTATAAAATTGGTTATAGTCATTTTTTCTGTCCGACAAACCGTTCTAGAAATATATGCGAAAAACCACTTCAAAAATCAAACTTGGACAGAAGGGTGGCAATACGAAATTTCATGCGAGCATTCATCTTCTAGGAGGGTATGTATCATAAGAATTGGTTTTAGACCAATTCTAGCTTTTTTACTTGTTCTTGAAATGGTGGTTTGTCATTATATCTTGGTCATTAATATTTATGTCCACAAAAGCCGGTTTTAGACGATCTATAGAAATCGTGGTCTCTCTTCCGTTGTAGTCGACCAGAAACGTTTTGTCATTTCTGTTAACAACCTTAAAAGGTCCTTCGTATGGGTTATTTAATGATGGTTTTGAACGATCTATTCTCACGAAAACGAATTGGCAATCTTTTAGATCTTTAGGTACAAAAATCTTGTTATTCTGTTTTCTAGTACTAGTTGGTACAAAATTTTGAATTTTTTATCAACAAAATTTGATGGATCCAACGTTGGTTTTGGAGTATCTATAAAGAATTAAAAAAAAAAAAAAAAAAATTATTATGTAGCTTCCGCTACACTCGTCTTGCAAAAACTATAATTCCTAAGGCACGATTTTCATGAAGCATAATATTCAAAAATCTGATCAAATGCTTCTAATTTAATGAACGACTTCTCTAATTATGAGCTATGTACGTGAGTATAATACAGAAGTAAAATTAAAACTGTTAGTATTTGAAAATAATAAATCAATAAAAAACTTAAGGCATAATTGATTTTTTTTTCATTTATCCAGACAAATCTCTTGCAAAAAATTTAACTGAACAAAAATATCAGAGCACCACATCTCACAGCAGACAGCACTGCATTACTAGTTTCCTTCAAAGTATGTGTCACTTTCTCCATTTCATGGCTTGTAATATATAGAAGGTTGTGACTGAGTGTTCTTGCTTAAAAAATGGAAGAAATTTTGAACAGGCTGTGAAAACCCTTTATTGCGTACAATTGTACACCGATTCATTATTTATTATAATTTGTCGATTAGAAACACTAAAGATGTTTAAAAATTGTTTAGGAAATTAAACTTGTTTTTATTAACACAAAAATTAATTATTAATGTTACTGAAAAATGTGTTCCTCTGCAGATTTGATGTAAAATATAATTGAGCTTAAAGGAATTAGACGTATATAAGCAATATAAATATACACCGAGAGCTACATGCTACAGGCTGTATAAGCTACACGAAACTCTATTTCAGTGTATTCATATGAAGGTAGTCAGTCTATTTAGCCAGCTACACAATGTATCTTGAAGCTCTCTATTACCTTGTTCACATGAAGCGGACTGGAATGGAATGGTCCTAATTCGCATAGTACCAAGTGTTCACATGCGATGGACTGGATTAGACAGCTTTCTATTGACAGTTCTCAATTTAAAGTCAGCTGTCATTTGAAGTTATTTTTGAAAATATTGAAAGACGGATCATGGAAAGAAGTGTAATTTTACAATTTCTAAAGTACTGTATGAAAGCACGAAAATAATACTAGCACGTTGTATCCTTCACAATATTGTGGAAAGTAGGAAAGAACCATATGATGCATTTACTGACAGCACTACGTCCGCTTCCCAAGGGCATCTCCACCAACCTTCCTCAACAGTAAACCAACAAATTTCAAATGAAGGAAGATATTACAGGGATATTTTAAAAACCTACCTGGCAAAAAACTTCGAATTAAGGAAAATCAATTATTTTTAATTATTTGCACTATAATTTTTCAGGTATAAAAAACGATTCTATATATTGTATATTAAAATGAGGAATTTATATTTTCAGTCTTTTCCTTAACCTATGCTTAAATAGAATTTATAGCACCAAAACAATAAATAAATAAGAAAGACTACAATCTTCGTGCTCAGTTCCTTCGAAAACAATAAAATTATTGAAATCCACATCGTCCTCGGTTTCAACATAAGAGCGACTAGCTTGTGCTGACGTTGATGGCATGTAGCGCGAAGTACAAGAACGTCCGCCAAATGCATATGCCTGGCGCATATTTTGCGGCTAGAAAACAGTATACATATAACCCTGACAAAAAATCTCGATTTCTTTGATCCTCCCGGTCTTGCATTTCCACATCTAAAATAAATATTTGCTGTTATATATTTTAATTTCTTAGATATAATAAATATACCAATAACAATCGAAGGTATTGTTGAGGAAGACGTATCAATTCCACCAGCAGTTGCAGTTGCCTTTGGCCGGTGATCTAAAAGCTTGTTCATGACTTCAAAATATTTGAATTTGTGCCTAGAATTTCCACTTCTAATACTTCTGTTTCAGCTGCTTAAGTTTAACTTGAGCCTGTCCTGGAGTTTTCGTATAGCTACTTTTCTGAAACTTCCTTCATTAAAGCACTGTGCCGCACAGTTAGATTCTTCGCAAATTTTGATAAATAGTTCCACTTCTTCATGCTCCCAAAGACATCTTTTGGGTAACTTTTCTTCCATTATTTATTAAAAAACAAACCAAAAATTCTCAAACAAATTTGACACTACCCAAACGTTAATCCACTTCGATCAAGAGTTCACATGCGATTAATTCCACTCCACTACTATAACTAACGCCGGTGCAGATAATTCCAGTCCGGTTAGTGTTCACATGGCGAATTATCTAACTCCGAAGTACGCTAATCCACTCCAGTCCGCTTCATGTGAACGGGGTATGTAGCAGTTTCTAAGGTGCACCATATGTGCAAACTTAAATTTGTAGTTTGTAGCGTGTAGTTTAGATGTAGATTGGGCCTCACAAACTCACACATTTTGATGACATACAACAGGACCGTAACTTATTATTTGAAACCAAGAAAATATTTTCATTTTCCAAACCAAGTCCTAAGAAGCCAGGGTTGGAGAATCGTAAGAATAAAAGCAATTTACTCCCATACTGGTCCGATAATTCCACGGTTCCCTTATATTCTCGTTGTTGGAACTTACACCTGAAATTATTTTTGGTGGTCTGTCAAGATCTTAGATTTAGATTAGATTTAGATTTTTAGCGGGGCGAGTGGTTTTTGCACTGCAACCATCACTGGCTTATTGTAGACAGTTTGCATTACAGTTCCTTCAACAAACCCACTCTTCCTAGGAAGACCAGTATGTTTTTGGAAGAAATTTCTTCGAAGTCGGCAGGTTTTAAGAAGTATGAGCCAAATGCCTGTTATCTACATTGTGCAATGGCCTCGCATTCACACAGGACGTGCTGCGATTTTTCATCTTCTTCGAAACATAGCCTACACACATCAGTGTGTGAGATGCCTATCCGATGCATGTGTCCGATTAAGACTCCTGTAATGTTTCTATGTTTGAATCCTAGATAGCCCTAAAAGATCTAGGCTCTGCTCTGAGGAAGGTCTTTTGATGAATTTTTTTCTCTTGTCCGGATCCTGTCATTGAAGTCCATCTCTGGTCCATTTGATTACGGATCAAGTTTTACATGGTAAGCTTTACGGTATTCTAGGAAATACTGCAAAATGTTTCTATGAGGGGCATGGATGCTCCTTTTTGTATGGGTACAACGCCGCATCGCACCTAGCACCGCACATAGCACAGCACAATATCAATCATTCCCGAACACATCGCTCGCGGAATTAATGGCCATAGTGAAGCACTGTACATTGCCTAAAGCGACCTCGAATATTTGACTTCTGAAGCAAGTTAAGATATTACGGAAGCGCAGTCCAGTTTTCATTAAATAGTATAGACAGAATTCAACGCTCTTGTTGCAGTTCATCTGAAGAGGACGAGTTTTTGTGTGAAGTTAGTAAGTGGAATTCCTTAAAAATTTCTTAAAAAAGACAAGCCGATTTATAAAATTAACTTTAAGATAAGTAATTTGGGTGAATTTCATCATTTCTATAAAGATCTCTGAAGAGACCGATAACGGTTTTAAAAATATATGCGCATGGACGTATCTACATTTGATTACATTTTAGACAAGATTCACGGACAAATTGTGAAAAATTGGAAGAATTTAGACTATCAACCAATAAGAATAATAGAAAGACTAATGATCACGTTACGCTAAGACTTTTTTGCTTCATTATTGTATAGTATAGCATTACAAAAAAAAAAAACAAGAAATTACAGTTATTAGATGTTCGGTTGCATATTCAGACTTTTCCACATTCTGCATGGAAAAATCTCTGAAAATTCATTCCGATAAATAAATGGCTGATTACCCTTTTCTTTAAGGCAGGTGTAGAGGAGAACCCATCCCAAGTACTGAGACCATGGCGGCCAATTGTGCTGTTCTGCTAGAAGCCCATTCAACAAAACCTTCCTCTCCTCTTAATGAAGCATATAAGGTCATCTGCAGATAGACGGGCAGACCATAGACTATCCAGCCTACTCCGAGCGAAGGCCGGACAAGCACACAAAAAGTGTCCGGTTGTCACAGCTCTACTTGTAAATAGGATAGACACCCAGGACTGTCGACAACTCCCATCCTTGTTAGATGAGCGTGAAGTGAGCTGTGGATGGTGATAACGCCAACCACAGTTCTACATTGCTTCTCTCCGAGCCCCATAAGAAAATCGAAAATATTCCTATTGGTCCCATCAAGAAACAGTCTTGTGCACCAACAAGTACTCAGGTTCTCCCATCTCTGCTGATGCTTCCTATGAAAATCCGCTTTAATGAGCCCGATACTCGGGGTGGCAACGTCTGCGCCTGGTTCTGGTCCGAGGAACGAAGAATCAGAGCCAGCCCTCGCTAAAACGTCAGCTCTTTCATTCCCCATTATCCCCATGTGACCAGGAACCCATCGAAGGGATACCTTGTTGTGGATATACAACTTTTCCACAGACGACCTGCAATCTCCCAGTAACTTAGATATTATCCGTGGGCTGCTCAGACCCATTCTGTCTGGCATCATATCCAGTATTATATTTGTTTCAATTCTTTTGGTTATGCTGCATATACTTTCAGAGTCTCATTCACTATAGCCATCTCTCCGGGCTCTGCACTCCATCAGTTCAGTCTCTTTTACAATAATGTCGTCTAGTGCCGGTAGGTTTAATAGTGTATGTAGATGTTATGCGAATGGCACCAGTTAAACTTGGACAGCCCATCCTTTGGAGTTATTTAGCTTCCTGGTAGTTGTCTTTTGTGTACATTTATTCCCCGATATTGCTGCAGCATAGGTGACAATCGGTTTGATTACAGATTTGTATAGCCAAATCATGATATTTGGCTTGAGTCCCCATGTTGAGCCAGCCAGTTTCCTGCAGTTCCACCGCATTAGTGTTTCATTCTAGACTGTCTTATCAATATGCTTATTCCAATTCAGCTTATCATCACGAGTTATCCTGAGATATTTAGCTTCTTTGAACATTGAAATCTCCTTACCAAATAGGATAGCGCTAGTTGTGTTCTTCATTTTTCTTCTTTTGTTGAAGGGTGTAATTGTTGTATTGTTGGGATTAACTGGTAGCTTGTGTGCAGCACACCAGTGTAGCAGAAATCTTTCTAGAAAACAAGTGCTCATATTTACCTCTGATAATACCTTGGGTGCTTTTGAACTAAAAAGTTGCCAACTACCCTGGACCACAGCAGAAGAGATAGTACTTCTCGTTGCGGACAACCTCTGGTGGTGCGAACCTCTAGTATCGCACCAGATATCTGCGCCATTATTTTCCTATTGTAAAGCAATGTCTGAATCCATCTGTTATGTATTGAATTCACTTCATTTCTAACCAATGCAGGCATTATTGATTTCACAGAGGTGTTATCATGTCAGGATTTTATCTTGCTAATAAACTCTATTCGTGATTCTATCCGTCGATGATTATGTTAGTCATAACATTAATGGAAAGGCATTAGAAGTTGTCTGCAGTAGAATGGAGGCTTGATGAATCAACTAGGCAATGGAGCAATATAAGTCAAAAGTAGTCAAAGTAGACCTTAAATCCCATAATTCATTGTTTTTTAAATTTTGTAATCGCTTAGCGAAATATCTATATTTTGCATTGTTTTGCTATATTTGCCTATATAGTTTGCTTGTTCTCCTACGTCTTCTTACATTGATTTAAGAATTATTTATGAGCGTGATTTTCTTTGAAAATTTGAAAATGGAACTGACAAATAGATGAGCTTTAACGGCAACAAATAATTGTAAATATACGACAAATTCAAGAATTGGAACGCAAAAAAGAAAAATTGCGTTATTTTTCAATAAGATCCTGGTTGAGGTGTAAAATGTATCGGCGGATGTGGTGTCTCAATTCACAAATTTGTGTAAAACGAAGAAAAGTGTGGTCGACGGTTGTTTGAAAATATCAAAATTGTAATGGAATTATTTATTAACACTGCGGAGTTTGCCTTTTTTATTACTTTTCCCAGAAAATATTTGGTTCTTCTTCTTTTTAGCACTTTTTGGTAAGCATAGACACATTTTTGCTTAATTAGACACATTATCATACTATTATCAACAACAAGATGGCACTGCGCAAAGTAAGAAGTGCCGATGATCAGGGTACACCCAGTAATATTTGAGGATATTGATATCTAGATATCGAGTCTATACCTACTAGTTTTTCTGGGTATATTAGGAGTATTTGATGACACACATGGTGTATAAACGGGATATTCCGAATATCTAGATGTCGATACCCCATGTCTGCCATAAGCAGAAGCAACACAAGGAACTGAACGTATTGTTACGCGCAACAAAGTGACACAAGAGATATCTCTGTTGGAAATCTGTTGGGTTCGGAGAACGGATAATACAGGAATGTTCTAGTAAAGGGTTTTCCAATAAGAGGTGTTATTTTAATTAGGCCGCTATTTCGGTAGATGTTACTTTTGGAGCTGTCATTTTTTGACATTTAACAAGTAGAAACCACGCCATTAATATAAATGGAACGGTACACGATTCGGCAACGCATTGAAATTATTAAAATTCACTATAAAAATGGTGAAAATGTGGCAGAGACGGTTCGTAAAACTCGAAAATTTTTGGGTCGTCGTGAAGCACCTTGTCGGACCGCAATACAGAAATTGGTAGAAAAATTCGAGCTGTCAGGACAAGTTAGTGATGTGAAGAATAAAACCCGTGCACGTCGCTCAAGATCAGGCGAGAATATTGCTGCTGTAGCCGAAAGTGTTGAAGAAAACCCAGGTTTGTCCATTCCTCGTCGTTCTTTGGAATTAGGCATTCCACAAACGTCATTACACCGTATTTTGCATAAAGATTTGGGTCTTAAGGCTTATAAAGTTCAGTTAACACAAGAACTCAAGCCGGCCGATCATCAACAACGTCGAGTCTTTGCTGATTGGGTCCTTGAAATGCATGAAAATGATCCGGAATTCCATCGAAAACTCATCTTGAGTGATGAGGCCCATTTCCACCTCGATGGCTTCGTCAACAAGCAAAATTGTCGCATCTGATGCTCGGAAAACCCAAGAGTTTTTGTTGAAAAGCCTCTCTATCCTCAACGTGTGACTGTTTGGTGCGGTTTATGGTCCCGCGGGGTCATTGGACCTTACTTTTTCGAAAATGAGGCTGGAGCAACAGTTACGGTGAATGGATTGCGCTATCGACAGATGATTAATGATTTTTTATGGCCGGAATTGGATGGTATTGATCTGGACAACGTTTACTTTCAACAAGACGGCGCTAAGTGCCATACAAGCAACGAAACCATTGATCTTTTACGGGAAAAGTTTCCGGACCGTGTTATCTCTCGAAGAGGTGATCACAATTGGCCACCGAGATCTTGTGACTTAACACCTTGCGACTTCTTCCTTTGGGGCCACGTGAAAGAGAAGGTCTACGCCAACAGCCCAGCGTCGATTCAAGACCTCAAAGATGGAATTCGTGAGGCTATCGAGGACATAGGGCAACCACTTTCCGATTTGGTTATGGAAAATTTCATGAAAAGGATATGGTCCTGTAGGCATGGTCGTGGTGGTCATTTGGCTGATGTTATTTTCCATACCTTCCTCTTTATAATGAAATAAAGATCCGATCATTTATCTCAAAAAATGGCATTTTTCTTTGAATATCAAAATAACACCTCTTATTGGAAAACCCTTTAGTTTTCACACCCCTGCCAATAAAAGTGACCCATATGAAATGGAAGATCAAGCAGTCTATGTTATACATGTCAGTGGTCTACGCTCATAAAAATTATTGTCGGCCTCCAAAAATGCGTATAAATTCTAAGAAAAAATTTCCAGTAAATTTCTAAAAAAAATTGAGGGCTTCCCTTCCCCTACATCAGGTCGAGGTATCGTTGATTTTATATTGGACCGGGACAATGCTCTCGGCCTCGGCCAATGTATAAAAATTCGAAGAAAGAAATTTCCAGTAAATTTTTAAGAAAAAATTGTGGCCTTCCCTTGATCGGGTCGGGGCAACGTTGATTTTATATTGGAGCGAGGCATTGCTGGCTTATCCTTTGGTTAAGTCATCAGATGCAAGTCGAGGAATGGTTGCATATTTTTGTTCTACATGTGTCCAGTCTTTGTATGTTATTAATTTATCTATGGTTATAGTCTTCAGTCTGGCTTGGTTTCTGCCTGCCGTAGACTCTTGAAAATTAGATATTTAGATCTTTCGCTGTGATGCAATCTGTGCCAGGTGCTGAGTCCTTTTTTAAATTCTTAATGATGTGTTGAACTTCTGGTTTATTCGAGGGTTGCACATACATATATACTTTTCTCATTGTATTCATTATACACGTAGGCCTTATTTGCAATTTTGTTGTTTATATTAGATGCAACTTCATTGAAATGTTTATTCA
Organism: Dioctria rufipes; assembly: GCA_963924295.1. NCBI lineage: Eukaryota > Metazoa > Arthropoda > Insecta > Diptera > Asilidae > Dioctria > Dioctria rufipes. The sequence goes on from OZ002741.1 coordinate 68,128,655, forward strand.
AATGACCAACTATCTCAAATTTACATATTGTATATTTCTCCATTGGCCTTCAGTGCTGGAATGTAAGTTTCCCTAGTCCCTTCGTCCCTATTCAGTATGTGCTTATTGACCACTTTCCAAGACTTTCGCGGATTACTTCCGGCTTATCTCAATCTTTTATTATTATACTTCCCTTTCGCATGTCTTATTAAATAGTTTTGTTACCTGGTTCTTTATTTTGTTTAATGGTCCCTTAATCCTGTGTTGCAAGGATTATGCGTCATGATGTTATAAGCATTTCGTCTTTTTCGGATTGCAATGAGTATGTTGTCAGTAATTTATTCATTACTTGTAGTAGGAAGTTTCTTATATTTATTGTTAGCTTCCTTTGACTCGTTGATAATGTTAATGAGTCCTTTTATGCCAAGATTAGATCCCATGTTTAACTTACGTTGCACTACAGGTTTGAAGCCGTTGGTATTTGTTTTTTGTATAAAATTTGTTTTCATTTGTTTATTTTTAGTATTGATTTCATTTACTGTCATAATTAACAGTGCGTGGTCTGTGTAAGGCGCCGAATGCATCTTTAGTGATATGTACCTGGTAGTTTGATTGTAGGTAAGTGACTTCGTGCTCTGATCCTTAATTACAATATAGAATCCCAGCGATCTTAAGCGGTCTATATATTATTTAGAGATATTAGTGGAGACCAGTACATCTATTTATCCATCTCGCATAAATAAAATATTTTTGTTAACACTTAGTAAACCTTCGAGTCGCTCGATGAAGTTCACAGCATTTTAATTTGGTGATCTAAGCATTGTTAATATTGTAACGAGCGTGGACTTAGTCCGGTATTAAAAGGACTATATTTCAGATAAAACTCAGTTCTTTTTATTACACTCTAATGTTTCTTTTTATAAAATTCACAAACAATCATAAATCAACTCTACTTTAATTATGGCTAGTCCTGTACTTCAAATTATCGCAATGCAAATAGTTTACTATGTTCACTTCACTGTCTGAGACAAGACTCGCTCCGAGCGGTAACAAGCGCTGTTTTATACTCTACAAATTGTCCTAGAACCTTCCTGAAGATTTCATTCTAGAAACAGCGATTCTCCGGACCTAAAGTTGTCTATGTCCGTAGTTTATAGATGTCGCTTGTCCTCTTCTATTGCATCTAACAATATTTTAATATTTTTATTACCTTCCAATGAGGTTTGTGTTGTAGTCAACTTCATATTTGTCTATTTTGTATATTAAGTATATCATTTCTGAAAATCACTACTGAGCCACCCCCTTGTTATTAATCCTACAGTTGAAAATAGCTTTATATCCAGGAAAACTAGTTTAATTTGTGTATGTTTCGCTGAGAATGATTATATGTATGCAGGTCTGCGTATATTTTGGTTATAGTTTCCACTTCTCTTGGACCGGACGCATTGCATTACATTTTATAACAGAGAACATGATGACGTGTCTCGCATAATATTAAAAATTATTTTAATTTTTGCATGTCCGTCTGTCTGTTCGTCCGTCAGTCTGTGGGCACGATACTTCGAGAATGTGTGTATTTAGAGAGCTGAAATTTTGCACACGGCTTTTTTATAAAAATAGTAAATATAGTTTCAAAAATGGGAAAAATCGGGCAACCCCTTCTTGGTGTTGTCCGATACAAATTTTGGGTTTTACGTATACTGTGAATCAGTCTGTCCTAGACGTTTTCATAGTACTGACAACTTCTTTAGAATTTGACATTCTATGAAATTGGTTATAATCATTTTTAATGCCTGACGAACCGTTCTTGAAATATATGCGAAAAACCACTTCAAAAATCAAACTTGCACAGATGGGTGACCGCCCATACGAACTTACATACGGGAATTCATCTAGAATATCATAAATCAAAATCTAGCTTGTTTACTTGTTTTATTTTTCAATTTGAATTTTTTTGCCTTGGTTAAAAAGATAAGATAAAATATCTTGTCATTTTTTACCTGGAATAAAATTTGTGTGTTTATTTATATATTTATTTATTATTTAATTTAAAAACTACGGGCCAGTTTAAAAATGTCCAGCATTCTTGGTTCATTTTTCAATTGTGATTTTTGAACAAGATCTTATTAAGCGATTATGTCCAGTGCTCCAAAATCTCTGCAAACCGCAAATTAATTCGTCTTAACGTGAATCCACACATAAAAAACATCCTCAAATGATTGAAAAACATTTGACAAACCTTTGTCAAACGTTTATCAAACATTTGACAAAATTTTGTGTGGATAGTGAAAGTTCATTTCAGAATTTTTTAATAATAAATTCTTAATCATGAATGAGAAATGGGACAAGATAAGTATAATAAAATTAATAGAATTATTAGTTTCTTACGAAATTACGAAAACCGGAAAGATCGTCAATTTATCATTCAATAAATCACGACCACTCTCCTCTAATATTCTGTCTAAATTTTTATGATCCACCAACTCCTTCTTCGAAAATCTTCCTCAAACGATGAAAGATGTCGCAATGCACGTTACTTCACTCGGAGAATACATGATGAAAACTAAACTTTTGGAAAACATTTTGCACACAAATATCCTATCAGATGTTTAACAAATGTTTGACAAACATTTGACAAACATAATACAAATATTTATCAAACATTTGTCAACTGCCTATAAATTGTTTGTCAAATGTTTGACAAATGTTTTTTTTTCCCAATGTTTGCTATGTGCGGATGCACGGTCGCTATGAATGTTCATGCAAATCGTACGATTTGGAATGCATATGTCAAGTTGTCTGGCGATTTCATTCATGCCCAACTTCGGTCTCAACTTCAGTTCCGACTTTCGCTACTCACGCTGAGTTCATGCAAGTCTGTAGATTTTTCATTTGCATTTTAAGTCGTATGATTTATATGCTTGCCTTTAGCAGACAATCTCTCAGGCTGTTTGTTTATTTCTGCATTCACTGGACATTGTCCACTGTGGGAACAGGATAAAAAAACCTCCAAGCATATCATATGCGTGTAGTTTTAAGGTTGCAAGGTACTGGAGAAGCATTTATCACACCAAATAAGGTTTATAAGCTAACCCCCAAGGCAATAATAGAGCTCGAAAACAGGCTAGACACAATTAGATAAACTATGTTCGCGGTGGCTAGAGGGCTCTAGCAGTCTAGTCGCCCCACTTTTAACTTTATTCTTATGCCAATGATCTGAAATATCATTTTTATATTATTTAATAAAGTAATTCCACAAATTGTAGACAATTCATTTTATCAACTTTAAATTTCTAATTTCCACTACGCCGACTGTTTTAGATACTGTAAATTTACAGGCAACAGGCGATATATTTAATGATCATCAGAGGCATCGATAAATAGGGCATCAACAGCATCCAAACTAATCTCTATATCTCACTCTACATAATTCGGCTACAGAAAGATCAATCACTATCACCTAGAATAGATTACATAAGGATTTGTAGAGACTACATTCATTTCCATCAGAGGCTTCTTGAATTTATTTCATCCGTCAAGAACAATCGCTTCTTCGATGGGTGATTCTTGCGTAGGTGGTCTCCCTGGTTACACTGACATTCGCTTGTAGCTATGATTAATTGTGTGCTGAGGATGAATCTGTGCTGATCTAAATCAAAATTGGAGAAAAATAGTCTAAGAAATGTTTCCTTGACTGTTAGGGCATGGAGAGCATTAGTTCAGAGATTGGATTGTGTCACAGCATTTTAAGGCTCAACAAATTCAACTTGAAATTTATCACTTTGGTAGCCAGGTGCTTTATCACAAGACAATTTGACACTGATAAATTTGAAATATTTCTTATTTGTTGTCGGTTAATAAAATCAAGATTACATCCTGGAAATTCAATAAGATTATTAAATTGAGTTGCTTTGGTATGAAAAAAATCGCTTATGGTTTCTCGGTTTTGGTTCGTTTAAAATAAATTCATAAAAATCTGATTATATTATTGATGATAGAAAGAATGAAAATATTTTTCTGTTCTCTAAAAAGAAATGAAATTATAAAAACTAAGGTGTCGTGAAATTATGAAAATTTACGTTATTTTCTATGCGAAAATGAATCAATGTCAGTGGGGTTTGTTTTTAAAATCGATAATTAGTTGTATGTCGGAATGTCGTTGTAAATGAAAACGTCAAAGAGCAATGTTACGATTTTAAGTGAAAGCAGGAACGGAACCCTATTAGATAGAATATTTGCGTTAAGAACTCGTACTTTGTTTAAAATTTTTTCTTCAGATTTCTTTGATGGAGCATAATTGAAAGCGGACACTGATATATCGTAGACTCGCCAACATACCTATGATACTACAAATTTCTATCAATCCTACAGCAGTGGGCTCAATTCTGAGCAAGGGCAACTGAGAGAACTAGTCCATGTAGATTTCGTGCGATGGACACCCGCGAGAAGCCCACGTAGAGCTGATCGTGCGAGAAGGACGATTTCTTCAAATGTATTTCCGCCACCTTGAATGCTTACTTTGTGTCATCGCAAACTCTAATGGATAGGAAGGGCCTAGCTCTGTTCTGTATCCATAATCATATGGCTACCGATAAATATTCACCATATTCCCCCGTAATTTTATTTTTGTTTATTTAGCCAAGTGTATCATTAATATTAGTTTGCAGGTAAGGGTCACTCCGTTACTGCGTCCAACGTTACAGAAATCCATTGTAAATATGACTTAACCCTAGATGAAGTCATTGGGTATACTAGGTTTGTCATTCCATTTGTAACGTACAGAAGCAATGCTTGTAGAGCAAAATGGGTTGGGCACCCATACATAATATTAGATGTCTGTCTGTCCTTACGATAACTGGAGAACGCGTGTTCTTAGAGAGCTGAAATTTTGCACACTGGGTTTAAAAAAAAAGTAAAATTAAGTTCGAAAATGGGACAAATCGGGTAACTTTTTGTGAGGTTTCCATACATAGATCTCGTTATATATACGGTGTTTACATAGAAATAGTAAATCAGATTTTAACAAGTAAAACAAGTAGAATTAGTCTAAGACCAATTCTTGTGATACCCTCTAGATGAAAGCTCGTTTGTAATTTTGCATGGTCACCAAATTGCGCAAATTTGCATTTTGATGTGGTTTTTGAATATATCTCTAGAACGGTTCGTCGGACAGAAAACATGATGAATGAAAGAAAGGCGGCTGATGTAGGTGCGGCTTCATCGGTACCTTACACTTGATGAATGGAAAATGATACGTTATATTTATTTTTAATGCGTATACAGTTTTTTAATTCTAGAGAATTGTCCAAAAAATAACTAAAATTTTGAAATCTCTAGGTGATATTCAGTGACGAATGTCGCTTAGAGACCATTACAGAAATGTTTCAATATGTCAAAAGGAAGCCGAGAGATCGGGATAAAGAGGACTGCATCGTCAAAACTGTGTAACATCCACGGGCGATACTGATCTGGAATTGCAGAATCAATACAAAATCGTCCTATCTCGCATTCTAACTCCCTATATAAATTCAAAACTCTACCAACGCTCTTACTACACTTGACGCACCTTAATACAGTTCGAAATTTGTAATGGATTTGTTTAATTATGAAGAACTCAGTATCCTCCCTTGGCCCGGAAATTCTCTCGATTTAAATCCAATAGAAAACGCCTATTTCAAATTCAAGGTCTATAGCGTACCAAATACTACAATAGAAGATCTTAAAAAAATAATATTGAAAATATTTCGTACATAAAAGAAATGATTAGTTCAAGAATTTCGGTATGCCAGGACGCATTAATGAAGTAATTAAAGGAAAAGGAGGTATAACAAAATATTAAGATTTAGGTATATGTATGTTATATTCTCAAGAACTAATGTTTTATTACAGTAAAATATAATTTTCTTAAAACAGTACGTTTTTAATTAAAACAATTGGTTTAAGGCTAATTCTTATGATACTCTAGAAGAATGCCCGCATGTAGTTTCGTATGGTCACCCATCTGTGGAAATTTTATTTTTGAAATGGTTTTTCGCTTATATTTCTATAACGGTTCGTCGGGAAGGAAAAATTACCAATTTTATAGGATTTCATATTCTAAAGAACTTTTTAGTGCAATAAAAACGTATAGACCTGATCGTTATCACAGTATAACTAAAATATCTAAATTTATATATGGCAGCACCAAAGCTGACGCGTTCTTAGGCAGTGTCCAAATATAAAGTGAGAAACGAAATTTGTCTATGGCAACCCCACTAAGGAGTTACCCGGATTTGTCCCATTTTCAAACTTAAATTTTTTTAGCTCTCTAAATGAACGCGTTTTCGAGTTATCGTGAGGACGGACGGACAGGCGCACGGACATGCAAAAATCAAAATAACTTTTAATTTTATGCGTTTTGCTCTACCTGTATTATTTCTGTGCGTTAGTGTATAGAAATTATGTACATATATTGCAGTATTTTTGTAAGGTTTGCTTGTGCGTCTATTCGTTGACCAGCTACTAAAATTTCAGTTTCCTTAGTTGTTCTTGAGATGCAGTAAGTGAGTCAGTAAATGAGTGGTACTTGGTTTTTATAATTTTTTAAATACATGTTGAGAAAACTTTGAACGAAAATTGATGAAGTGTGCTGAGCTGTCAGATTTAGTATCTATAATATATCTAGCTAGATTATATCCTGGAGTTATTAACTACTCTGAAAAGTTTAAAAGAAAAGTATTTATAATTATATAATATGTTTAATTAACTTTTTATATACATAAGTGTATGAGTATTTAGAAATATTTATAAGTGAAATTAAAATGAAAATCAGAATATACATTGCTATATTTAAGATTTCGTAAATTTTATTAACTCTGCTGTATGTATTTAATTTTACTGGCTGTTAGAATATAAACAACATTGTTAATTTGAGGATTAATTTGACATATTAATGATGATTTTAAAATTGTTTGAACATCTGGTGCTTTGGAAAATTGAAAGTGATGGGCAGGATGAAGTGTTTTCACCTTAAAGAAAAATGTAGCCTAACCACCAGGCGCTACTCTTTACATAGATGATAAAGCCAGATATGTCTTCATTAATGGTATGTGTGAGCTTTGCGCCAGACAATAAGTTGTACTTTGTTCTTTCAGAAGAAAACGAATATCTTTTTATCAAGACAATTGCCTCGTTGACTGGAATCACGATATGAAGTTTTTGTGTCGATGGAATTCTATGATTTCTTGAAAATCTGTCATCCAAGTAAATTTGTTCCTGGTAATATTCTTCCTGTGGAACAAAATTGAATTTTATGATATTAATATTTTCACTGTGGACTTATACTTTGATAGCTTTAGTCATTAACTTTATATTTTGATGTGAAGTACAAACGCAGATAGAATGAGTACCCGAAGCATTAGCTAAAATGCAATTTTTCGGTCGAAGGAAGGCGAATTTTGAAAGACTGTTTTTTGTTCTCTGGTTGCGATGTCTTGATGCTCTGGTGTATTTTTGTCAAATACCCTAAAAGTAAACTTTTGTGCGCATGGTACCTTTCGCCATAAATCTGGAATAAAATTTTGTTAAAAGAATCATTGAAATATTTGACTATTAATTTTATTGAAACAAAATGCTTTTTCCCAGGCCTGATCCTGCTGATTTCGTCATTAAGATAAAATTGTATCATAAATTCTCTTAATTTCGTATCCATGTCCATAGATTTTCGGGGGCCTATATATAAAATTCCTTCTTCTTGTGATATTTGCTTACTTTTCCTCAACATATAGCTTATAGTTCCTGGAAATATTTCCATGATTTTTGCTTATATTCTCTTGCTGCTTTTCCTTCTCTAGTTTGCATTTCCTAAAAAGAATTTAATTCTTAAAATAATTTAAAAAAAGGCACTTAATTAACTCTAGGGAACTTCCTCCCTTTTGTCCAGCGCCGTCCTAATTCCTTCCAAATATATTTCCACCTGAGAATTGTAATCGTTGATATTTAAGTTGAACGTTGTGGGTTAGCTCTGGAGTTACGCCAGGGTCAAGGCGTTCAACGACGGGGAAGAAGAAGAAATACCAGGTTTTGACGTATTAAAGGTGAACATTTATTTGATTTTATTCTGAACAAATGTTTTTATTTATCATTTAATTTTGATTTTTTTTTTTAAAATACACACAATCTTAATACTATTAACCTTTTGTCCATAAGGTTTTTTACACAGAACTGTCGGATTTATTGTCTGTGACAATACTCACAATCTTAATACTATTAACCTTTTGTCCATAAGGTTTTTACACAGAACTGTCGGATTTATTGTCTGTGACAATACACACATTCTTAATACTATTAACCTTTTGTCCATAAGGTTTTTACATAGAACTGTCGGATTTATTGCCTGCGACAATACACACAATCTTAATACTATTAATCTTTTGTCCATAAGGTTTTTACACAGAACTGTCACACAATCTTAATACTATTAACCTTTTGTGCATAAGGTTTTATACAGAACTGTCACACAATCTTAATACTATTTCCACTTTATTTGTCTTTGAGGGATGACTTCCTTATTTTGTGTCATTTGTACGTTTTTTTTTAGATTTTATATATATGGGAAGATGGGTAAATCTCAAGTTTGGATAACCTCAAACTCGGCGGGAACGGAATATTTCTAACTACAGTGGAAGATGGGTAGATCTCAAGTTTGGATAACCTCAAACTCGGCGGGAATAAAATTTTTCTACAATACAATGGAAGACGGGTAAATCTCAAGTTTGGATAACCTTAAACTCGGCGGGAACGCAATATTTCTAACTACAGTGGAAGATGGGTAGATTTCAAGTTTGGAAAACCTCAAACTTGGCGGGAGTTGAGTCGATTACTTCTTCGCAGCTAAGTTCAATAAAGTACCTAGCCAGTCGAAGCTTGATGATCGACTGAATTATTCAAGGCGCCAGCTCGCCTTTTATAGACGTGGAAGTGTTGCCGTCTTGATGATTCCATTCGACATTTGACATCTCAGGCATCCTGAGTTACCATCATTCATGGAACGTCAAGAGGGTTTGTTTATACATGAACATTTAATTTTTACTTCATTGTAAACAAATCAGTCAGTCAAATCGGGTTAAAAACTACTTGATAGTGTACGGCATGCAAAAAAAAAACTGTTACATTAACTCAGTTTTTGTTTTTTTTATTTATTAGAATTATTAATAGTGGACACAACCTTAATTTTATATGAACAAAAACGTTTATTAAATTAATAAAATTTCAGAGAAAAATAAAATATTCATTTTGATTATATGTTTTGTTTTTTTTTTAGCCTTTTATTTTTGGCTGATGATTGGTGGCAGCACTTTCCTTTGGTCTTGGCAACGAAGAATACGATAGCCACTTTTTAACGTGCGTACGCGTATTGGTCCCTTTTCTCCATAAATGACGAATGTCTTGGCTTTCCCATAAGGCACTAGAAGCGCCTCGATGTTGTCGAACATCCCCTGGTCTGATGGTGGCATCAAGTTGACGGATTCCATCTGTGGTTGCCTCTTTTGTATCGGATTCGTAGTAACATTACTTGGTTTCTTCCGCTTGGGTGATACTTTGTGTTTATTTACAGTCGGTGGTCTTGCTTCACTTTGTTTTATTTGTTGCGCTGTTATGTTTTCTATTTTTTTAATTATATCGGCCACTTGGTTTTTAGGTACCCTGGTGTTGCTTGGTTTAAGCGGCTGTGTCCGCTTTCGGACACAAGGATCCTGAGTGGAGGGTGGTATCAATTTTACTTGTCGAGGTGCCTCCATGATAGTGATTTGCAAATTTGTTATTTGTAATGGCGGGATTTTTATCTGACGTGTTGTCTCCATGCTTTCTACTTCACAACTGTTGCACTTTGGTTGGTTTGCAAAGTTTATATGCAAGCTAGGAGTGTTACCATTCTCGGATTGATAGTATTTTTTTGTCTTTCACGTGGGTTACACCGGCTATGTTTCCTTCTGGTGTTGTGAGTTTGACGATGACAGGAGAAACTATTTTAGCTACAGTATATGGTCCAATATATCGTGGCCCTAATTTTGCAGTATAATTTTTAGATTCGTTCCCTTCGTAGAACTTGTTCTCCTACTTGTGGACACCAATCGCGTCGGCGGTTGTTATAGTAGCGACGTTGGTCAGTAAATGCCTTATCCAGATTGATTCGGACGATTTCATATATTTCCTGTAGGTTTCTTGCTCTTTCGGTGATATCAGGGGTTGGAACTTTTCCTCCTGTTTCTCCTTATAAACTATTTGGTGATATTATTTCTCGGCCAAAATTTAAATAGTGTGGAGAATAGCCGGTAGATTCATGTTTGCTAGTATTTATAGCCAACATTAATTCTGGTAAATGTTCGTCCCACTTCCGATGGTCCTGGTCCACGTACTGAGCAATCATTGTCTTTATCACACGGTTTGCTCTTTCAGTCGGATTAGCTTGCGGCGTATATGGCGGTGTAAATCGGTGTTTTTTTTTTGAATTTTTTAGCAGAGTTTTAAATTTTTTACTTGTATACTGAGTGCCATTATCGGATATTAAGATTTCGGGATAACCAAAACGAGAGATTATTCTTTCTCTGAAACCACGTATTAGTCCAGCGGTGGTGGCTTGTCGGAGAGGCATAAATTCTACCCATTTTGTGAATTTATCCTGGAACACTAGTATTGCAGTGTGACCTTTAGTTGTACGAGGAAGAGGTCCAATGAAATCGGTGCTAACGATTTCCCATGGTCGATTAGCGGGGAATCCATGCATTAAACCAGCAGTTTTCTGTTGTTCAGCTTTGTAACGTAGACATATGTCGCAACTTCGTACATATTTAGCAGTATTCCGGAACATTCCCGGCCAGTAGTAGTATTTAACGATGCGAGCTATAGTTTTGTTGATTCCAAGATGGCCGGCAGTAGGAATGTCATGATTTTCTCGTAATACTCTGTTTCGAAGTGGTTTTGGCACACAAAGCTTCCACGGTACAGCGTCCTCGGTGTTAGTTGTTGAATCAAAGAATCGACGATATACCTGTTCATTTTCAATTGTGTAGTACGGGCATAATTCGGGTTGTTTCTGAATTTGGTAACGTTTGTTTTGATACCATGGACATTCGGAATTTATCTCAATAGATGAGAGTAAGGTGAATAGAGAGGTTTGTGACTCTGTATTCCTTAACGGTTGACGTGATAGTGCATCAGCTACTACTTTTAATTTTCCTCGTCGGTATTTGACATCAAAGTCGTAAGACTGAACTTCGATAGCCCATCTTGCTAGTCGGCCAGACGGATTTTCAAGCGAATGTAGCCATTTTAATGCTTGATGGTCGGTGATGACTGTAAATTTATAGCCTTCTAAATACGGTCTCATTTTTCGGATGCCCCATGCAACGGCTAGACACTCTTTTTCTGTCACGGAATACTTTTGTTCGGCATTGTTTAACATTCGGCTAGCGTAGGCTATAACATGCTCTGCGCCATCTAGTTCTTGACAGAGTACGACTCCTAGTCCTTCTTGGCTAGCATCAGTTTGAAGTATAAATGGTTGAGTGAAATCTGGGCAGGCTAGTATTGGTGACTCGGTTAATTTTTGTTTTAACACTTCAAATGCCTGTTGTTGCTCTGGTCCCCAGTTCCATTTATGTTTTTTCTGCAGTAGTTTATTTATTGGTGCTACTGTGGTAGAAAAGGACGGCACAAATCTTCGGTACCATGACGCAATACCCTAAAATTGTCTCACTTCTTTGACAGTTGTCGGCGCGGAAAGTGGACTTATGGCTTCAACTTTTGACGGGTCGGTATGTATACCTTGTGAGCTGACAACGTGTCCCAGATATCGGATTTTTTCTTTCAGAAAATCACATTTGTCGGGATTAATTTTTAGATTTGCAGCTATGAGTCGGTCAAATACTTCCTTTAATTTTTCCAAGTGTTCCTCCAAAGTACGGCCAATAACAATAATGTCATCCAGATTCCATTTCCGGACCGATTACTTGGTCTAGAGCTCGCTGAAATGTAGCGGGTGCGGAATGAAGTCCAAATGGCATAACTTTCCATTTTAACAAACCTCGGCCGGGAACGGTAAATGCTGTGTATTGTTGGCATTCTACTGTCAGAGGAATTTGCCAATAACCTTGTTTTAAGTGTAACGTAGAAATGTATTTTGCGCCTCTCAATTTATCCAGTACATGGTTGATTTGAGGTAACGGATAGGCGTCTTTAATGGCATTTTCATTAATTTGTCGGTAGTCAATACATAACCTCCATTCTCCCTGTTTTTTTACGTATTAGTACAATGGGTGAACTGTATGGACTTTTTGACGGTTCTATCTGGTCTTCGGCAAGTAGTTCATCTATTTGCAAGTTTATAATTTCTTGCATAGCGGGGTTACGGGGGAAGTAACGTTGTTTTATCGGTCGGTCATGTTTCATTCGGATATGGTGCTGTGTTATCGGAGTGGGTCCGGAGATTTTGTCAAATCTTTGAATTTGAGTGGACAGGAATTCGGTTATTTGGTTTTCCTGTATGTTATCTATCTCGTCGGGTATTACCACTGTACATGTTGCTGGTTCGGATATTTCCTCTTCAATATTCATGATTCCTGGTGAAATTTCCTGGTTCCACATTTTTACTGATATGTCAGCTTTTTTAAGAAAGTCTACACCCAGTATGATGGTTTCGGCTAGATTTGGCATATAGTAGAATAAATGTGACATTTTATGATTATTCCATTGTGTGTCCACCATATATGACTGGTGGATTTTAAATTCACTACTATTCGCCATTCCAGCTCTTAAAGAACATGGTATTGGAGGAATATTGTGTAATTCCAGCAGATTTTTGACTTCATTACCAATAAAAGATTTTGCAGCTCCAGTGTCTATGAGTGCTATACACGGTGTTTCAAATATGGACATTGTAATGAAGTATCGGGCGTCCTCATAGTGTACGTCTATCATGGTTGTATCGGGTAGACTGGTTTTTAAGGCATCTGGTTCTGGTTCTGGGATACTCGGTTGCCTTGTCGCTCCGGTATCCCTTGGTCTTTTAACGGTCTGTTCATGTTTTGGCCATGACAGTCTCTAGTTAACACACCTAATTTTCCACATTGCGAACAAAATATTTTCGGTGGATTTCGACATTCGTGTCTACGATGTCCCAGTTGTCCACATCTCCAACAGCTCTCTCGCCTTATATGTGAAACGTTTATTGGCAAGGCTGGGGTGTTTTGTGATGGTCTACTTATCTGACGGATAGGTGGCGTTTCGGTATTGCGGGTTTTTTGTTGAAATTGGATATATTCATACTCTTCCGCGAGTTGAATAAGTTCAGACAGTTTACGGAAATCTATTCTTCGGATGTATAGACGGTACTCTGGTAACATTTTTTCATTAATTCGTTCAAGTTTCTCTTCGGTTGACACGTTTGTTTGCCATGCGCTGGTGACTGGATGGCCGTGGTATAATCTTTGGACCTTTCTCTAGGTTTCTGTAACTTAGTTCGTATTTCATCGCCTAGTTTAATACTGAAACGTGGTGGCAAGAAAAATAGTTTGAAGTCACTTATGAATTCATCCCATGTTGTCCATTGTTCTCGGTTGTTACGATACCATGCTAGTGCTGTCTTTGCCAGCAGCTCGGGTAATGTATTCAACAATCGGTCGGTTGGTATACTGTAACATTGTGCCATTTCTTCAATTCTCTCGAGGAAATTTAACGGATCCTGACCTTGGTCAAATCTCACATTCCATTTTCTGACTTTATCCATAATGTCAGCGTCTGAAAGTGGTCGGTCTCGAATTTCTAACGGGTACGGAATATTTGGAATATTGTTACAAGATGTCTCCTTGTCGGTAACACTCAGGCGTGTTGGCGGTATATTCGGCTGAAACATTTGCTCATCGGTTTGTGTTTTGGTATTGATTATCGAAGTTATCAATATATCGGTCTGTGTTTCGGATGTATTTGTAATCGGAGGTGTCATTTTATCGGCCTTAGTTTCGGTTGACACAATTTTTAACTGATTTTGTTCCTCCTCTTGAAGAGCCTGTTCACGTTTTACACTGTCTGTAAGACGTTTTCGCAATTCATCCACGGTTCCCTTTGTATTTAAACTCCTACGGTTTAATTCAGTGATTAAGTCATCCTTTTTCAGTTGGTAGATGGCACTGACGGTTATTTCACTTTTGTCGGTCATGTTGTTGTTTATTTGATAGTTTTATACACACAGATATAAATTTCTGTTTCACGGGTATTGTTTATTTTATACACTGGTATTTATTGTATACACTGGTATTTATCTTCTTCTCGGTCTGGTTTCTGGATATGTATATACGGTGACTACTCTACTTCATTCACTGACGTTTCTCCAGTGGCAGAAAAGAGAGTCCCTGCTCGGGCGCCATTTTGTAATCGTTGATATTTAAGTTGAACGTTGTGGGTCAGCTCTGGAGTTACGCCAGGGTTAAGGCGTTCAACGACGGGGAAGAAGAAGAAATAAATACCAGGTTTTGACGTATTAAAGGTGAACACTTATTTGATTTTATTCTGAACAAATGTTTTTATTTATCATTTAATTTTGATTTTTTTTTAAATACACACAATCTTAATACTATTAACCTTTTGTCCATAAGGTTTTACACAGAACTGTCGGATTTACTGTCTGTAACAATACACACAATCTTAATACTATTAACCTTTTGTCCATAAGGTTTTTTACACAGAACTGTCGGATTTATTGTCTGTGACAATACTCACAATCTTAATACTATTAACCTTTTGTCCATAAGGTTTTTACACAGAACTGTCGGATTTATTGTCTGTGACAATACATACAATCTTAATACTATTAACCTTTTGTCCATAAGGTTTTTACACAGAACTGTCGGATTTATTGTCTGTGACAATACATACAATCTTAATACTATTAACCTCTTGTCAATAAGGTTTTTACACAGAACTGTCACACAATCTTAATACTATTAACCTTTTGTCCATAAGGTTTTTACACAGAACTGTCACACAATCTTAATACTATTAACCTTTTGTCCATAAGGTTTTACACAGAACTGTCACACAATCTTAATACTATTAACCATTTGTCCATAAGGTTTTACACAGAACTGTCACACAATCTTAATACTATTTCCACTTTATTTGTCTTTGAGGGATGACTTCCTTATTTTGTGTCATTTGTACGTTTTTTTTAGATTTTATATATATGGGAAGATGGGTAAATCTCAAGTTTGGATAACCTCAAACTCGGCGGGAACGCAATATTTCTAACTACAGTGGAAGATGGGTAGATCTCAAGTTTGGAGAACCTCAAACTTGGCGGGAGTTGAGTCGATTACTTCTTCGCAGCTAAGTTCAATAAAGTACCTAGCCAGTCGAAGCTTGATGATCGACTGAATTATTCACGGTGCCAGCTCGCCTTTTATAGACGTGGAAGTGTTGCCGTCTTGATGATTCCATTCGACATTTGACATCTCAGGCATCCTGAGTTACCATCATTCATGGAACGTCAAGAGGGTTTGTTTATACATGAACATTTAACTTTTACTTCATTGTAAACAAATCAGTCAGTCAAATCGGGTTAAGCACTACTTGATAGTGTATGGCATGCATTAACGGAATTTTATAGATTGAAATTTACATTTGTAACTTCGTTACAGAATAAACAAAAAAACTCATTACGAATCAATAAATAATAAAATAAATGGACCAACTCACCAGAAATCCATCATACGTCTGATTATTTATATTTGTAATGACATTCAAATGACATTACATCACGTCAGATGGTTTTCGCCGCAGTCAGAGTTCACTGAGTGAAATGCACCTTTTAGATCGACAATGGTCACAATATGACTCAATTCGTGACAAAGTTCAATGGAATACAACTATGAGAACGAGCGTTGCCAGAGCAACCCATCATGAAGCCAGAACGTAGCGGTTCACGGCGGTTATAAAAAGGCGACGAGCCACGAGCCACAGCAGAAATACCATTTCCAATTCAGAATTTAATCTGAATACATCAGAATTTACTCTGATTTTTCCTAACTATCCAAAACCCAATTTTGTTTCTATCCGAGTAAGAATTTAGTCCTACTGCAGAAATTTACTTCTGCTTCACCTTTATCTCACATCTAAGCAGAAATTTACTTCTGCTTCACTTCCAGCTTACATCTAAGCAGGAATTTACTTCTGCTACAGAAATTTACTTCTGCTTCATTCTATCCTTTATTTAAGCAGGCACTTACTCCTGCCGCAGAAACATACTTCTTATGCCTAATTATTTATTTCTATTACTGCTACTGTGCTACTATACGTACAGCACAAAACTTCTAATTTTTTTTAATTAATTCATGAAGTTAATTATGGACTTTCTTCTCTTTTTTTCAGAAGTGAAAGGAGCAAACCTCTGTGGCAGCACTTTTTTTATTGAATTATTGAATTTTAATTATTGTTGAAATGTTTTAGCTTAGGATAGTTGTTCCGTCCACATACAAATCCCACGATGTTTCTTTAATTCCTCCTCCGATAATATTCCTAAAAAGATACAAAAGGAACACAAAGAATTTTATCTCAAGAAAATTTAAACAAAAATACTTATCTGAGGCCAGGGAACCTCCTCCCTCTATTCCAACGCCGTCCTAAAAACGTCCTCCACTGTTTTCTCACCTGAAAATAAACAAAAAATCTTATAAATAACTAATAATATTAATAAATATTACAAACTTACCATTTCTCAAGCTTCTCTGCGATTATTTATGTTGACATGTCAAAATGTCAACACATCACATCAGATGTTCTCGCCTTCGCCGCAGTCAGAGTTCAGTGCAACTCTAATGGTCTCATATGACGTCACTACGGGACGCCGCCATCAAAGTATAACAACTTTGAGAACGAACGTTGTCAAGGCAACCGATCATGAAGCCGAAGCGTAGCGGTTCGCGGCGGCTATAAAAAGGCGACGAGCTGCAGCAGAATTATCCATTCCCAATTCAGAATTTGATCTGAAAACATCAGAATTTACTCTGATTTTCCTAAATTATCCAAACATAATTTTGTTCCCATCTAAGTAGGAATTTACTCCTACTGCAGAAATATAATTCTGCTTATATTTTATCTCCCATCTAAGTAGGAATTTACTCCTACTGCAGAAATCTAATTCTGCCTATTTTCATCTCCCACCTGAGTAGGAATTTACTCCTACTGCAGAAATTTAATTCTGCTTATATTTTATCTCCCACCTGAGTAGGAATTTACTCCTACTGCAGAAATTTAATTCTGCTTATATTTTATCTCCCACCTGAGTAGGAATTTACTCCTACTGCAGAAATTTAATTCTGCTTATATTTCATCTCCCACCTGAGTAGGAATTTACTCCTACTGCAGAAACTTAATTCTGCTTATATTTTGTCTCTCACCTGAGTAGGAATCTACTTCTACTGTAGAAATTTACTTCTGCTTTAATTTTATCCTACGTCTAAGCAGGAATCTACTCCTGCTGCAGAAACATACTTCTGTCTTTATAAATATTTTTGTATTACTGCTACCGTGCTTATACGTGTAGCACAAAACTTCTATTGGACTAATAGTGGATTCTCTCTCTTTCTTTTCAGAAATAAGGGGAACATCTTTCTGGGAATAGAATTTTTTGAATTATTTTTTATTGAATTCAATTAGTGAATTATTGTGGTAGGCTAGGGCTAGTTTTAAGGATTGAATTCGCATAGGTTAAGACTACTGAATTAAAGAATTGAATTTGTGATATTAGTTATAAGCAATATATATTTTGAATAAACATTTTATATTTGAAAACCTGCTGAGTTATCCATTTACAAACCGGCACCCCCTCCTGACGTTGAGCCCAGATCTCACATTGGTCCTTTAGAGCCGGATAACTCAGCTATTCAAATATAGAATTCAGAAAAATATTGCTTATCACGTCACAGTGAGACAAACTAAGCCTCTCCATTCAAAATGTCTACAGATAACGAATCTGACGTCGGGGACGAGACCATTAGCTCAGTATTAGAGTTGGTTGAGTCCCAAAAACAGGTCAAAGAGTTAATGGAAGACCTATTTAAAAGGCATCAAAGAGAAGGCAGGAAAAAGACTGTCAAATCGACAGAGAAACGTTTACAAACGTTTACCGAATATTGGAAAGAATTCCAAACACGGCATAGGGTAATTCAAAAGAGAGCGACAAAGGAAGATCGCAAATTAGAATATTTCACGAAAGAGACATTTAGTGATGTACAGGAGTATTACATCGAAAAAGCAGGAAGCATGGAAGAGGATATAGACAAACTAACACCAACGCCTGTCAACAATCCTCCTCAGAATCAGACATCACATGCTAGCACAAATTCATGTAATAATGAAAGACTCCCCAGAATTAAACTTCCCACCTTCAATGGAGAATACTCTACGTGGATTTCATTCCACGATTTATTTAATTCGGTCATACATCACAACAATAATTTAAGAGACGTTGACAAATTGTATTTTCTAAAGACAAATCTAATAGGAGAAGCTGAAAAATTGCTCAGGCATTATGAAGTATGCGATGCAAACTACCGACCAGCTTGGCAGCTCCTAAAAGAACGCTATTCCAATAAGCGAGTATTAGTCAACGTACAATTAAAGAAATTATTATCTCTCCCACCCATACACCATGACACTGCCGATAATATTAAACGTCTGCTAGACAACATAACCGAAGCGTTATTAGCATTACAAAACTTAGGAATAGAAACAAGGAATTGGGATCCACTGATCATATACTTGACAGTGCAAAAACTACACCCAGACACACACCAATTATGGGAGCAAAGTTTACAGAGTAGCACAGACCTACCTGAACTAAAGACTTTAACCAAATTTCTAGAGTCTCGCTTCCGAACTCTAGAAATGATTGGAAACAAGGTTATGTCATCCAATATGACACAGAGAAAACAATTCTCACCCAAACCTACATATGGTCTCTTGAACAGACATAAAAGTTCAGCACCAAATCACCCACCTACAAAAAGGTCCTCTTGCAGCCATTGCAAGGGTGACCATATCATATTTCACTGTCCTACCTTTAGAAATATGAACACCCGACAACGACATGAAGTTGTCACAAATAAGTATTTATGCAAAAATTGCTTATCTCCCAATCACATAACCTCAAATTGCACTAGCAATAAAAAGTGTTATCATTGTCAGCAAAATCATAACACATTGCTCCACTATGAGCAAAACGATTCGGTGACAGAATCACCTAATCAATCCTCCCAAAATTCCAATATGGAAGCTGAATTAAGCACACCCACCTATGGAAATGATGAACAACAAGTTCAAAGTTTTCTAACCGCAAACATGAAAAGAGCTCTTCTCTCTACAGCTCTGATTAACGTCACTGCACCATCCGGTCTCACGATGACATTCCGAGCGTTAATAGACTCAGGGTCACAAGTGTCAATCATGACAGAAAAGGCCTTTAAGCTATTACGACTTAAAGGATCTCCAACCACCCAAGAATTAATTGGACTTGGTACAACTCCCACCAATACAGCTGTACAAGAAGCTACAGTCACAATTAATTCTTTACACACCAATTTTAAAGTTGCAAGTAGCATGCTCGTGATTAGAAAAATCACAGATGTGCTGCCAAACAATGCAATTGAAGTGTCAAACTGGAGACATATTCACAATCTCCCGCTAGCAGATCCTACCTTCTCAATTCCAGGAGAAATCGATATTCTCCTTGGAGCAGAAGTATACGCCGCCATTATCAAAAATGGTATAAAGAGAGGATCTGGCAACTCTCCAACAGCCCAAAACACAGAATTGGGTTGGATTCTGGTTGGAGGAGTACCAGAAACAGAACGCACAACTACGACTGTGCTATCCACCTACACCACAACAAACATTAAATCAAACAACGAACTAAAAAGAGTTTGTAAATGCACCAATACGTCAACAATACCACCAAAAGACAGACTCCACGCTGTAACAAGGCAACGCCTTCCCTCCAAAAATTATGCATTCACCAAAACTCATGATGTTCCCCAAGACCAAGAGTATCAGAGAAAAAATTGGAGAAATGCTTCAAGTAAAGCAGTGAAACACTACACCTTAACCACATTCTCCACCTTTAGTACAAAAGGAAAAGGTACATCAAAACTGTTGCCATCTCGATCAGGTTCAGCTACTTCACACCCGACACAAACTGACTTCGATTGTAGAAAAACTCAGAATCTCAGTACTAGATGGCGCCACTATAGTCAAAAACCTTTTCACTCTACACTAGTAATGAAAGAGAATACTAATTCACCAGCGACACAATCTGAAGCAAAATATCCCCATACTTTGCACAAAAACACATATGGAAGGATGAAAAAAAAAATAAAAAAAACAATAGATTTTCTAATTCCAATTAAAGAATATCAAAATGTGTTCTCTCTTTAATATACATTTCCCACAAATATTTTTAAAAATCTCTCCTATCAAAAATAATTTCAAAATCCCCGCCAATAACACTTCTCTTTGGCATTACTAAATACCAAAACTTGCCGTTATATTTAAATCCGCCAAAATTCACATCAGTTTCGAAAGTTGTCAAGTGTATATCAGTGCGGTCAGGTTTTAGATTCCGTTTTTTTATTTGGTTTTAATTTTCCTTATATATCATTTTTTGAGTTAAATTTTTAACAATGGAGAAAGTGCAAGGAATTTTAAATCAAGAATCTCTTGATTCCATGGATACAGGCTTATCACCTACACCACCAGAGCTTTTGACTTCCTTTAAGCCAATTAGGCCATTGAGCCCATTGCCACCAACGCCAAAGAAGGCAGAGCAATTCAAATCGGCCATTATACGACCCCCACCTCACGATGTCTTGCCTGTGAACGAACTTTTCCGGCCATTCGAAGCAAGGCCAGCTGCAGAAGAAATCAAACGTTTGAAAAAGGAAGTCAAACCAACGAATGGCTTTAAATTCAGAACCAGGCCCAGGGAAAATAACCCAGCAGTTCGTATCCCGACAATGCCCCAAATTCCCACCAAAAGCCCAAAGGTGGCCTGTAAAAATAATAAAATAAGTTCAAAGGAAACATGTCAAACACCATTGCCTCAGTTAATAGATATACAAATCAAGTCACCGATCGAATTAGCGACTCCAGGGATCCCAGTCGACTTGGTTGGAAATATAATGGCTACTCCCATCGTAATTAAACTATTAGAAACGAATAACATACCATGGGACCAGATCAAAAGGGCAAAAAAATTCTTCCGATGCACACTTCCTGACGGCAGCATTCTAAAAATGACAAGAAGAAAGGACGTATTCCACTTCTTTAAACAAGACACAGTAAGTTAATTTAAAACCAAACGATTTTATTAAAACTATAATAAAAATTACATATATACATATTAATTGCCTCTTCAATTTTGAGGCGGGAGGATGTTCCGTCCACATACAAATCCCACGATGTTTCTTTAATTCCTCCTCCGATAATATTCCTAAAAAGATACAAAAGGAACACAAAGAATTTTATCTCAAGAAAATTTAAACAAAAATACTTATCTGAGGCCAGGGAACCTCCTCCCTCTATTCCAACGCCGTCCTAAAAACGTCCTCCACTGTTTTCTCACCTGAAAATAAACAAAAAATCTTATAAATAACTAATAATATTAATAAATATTACAAACTTACCATTTCTCAAGCTTCTCTGCGATTATTTATGTTGACATGTCAAAATGTCAACACATCACATCAGATGTTCTCGCCTTCGCCGCAGTCAGAGTTCAGTGCAACTCTAATGGTCTCATATGACGTCACTACGGGACGCCGCCATCAAAGTATAACAACTTTGAGAACGAACGTTGTCAAGGCAACCGATCATGAAGCCGAAGCGTAGCGGTTCGCGGCGGCTATAAAAAGGCGACGAGCTGCAGCAGAATTATCCATTCCCAATTCAGAATTTGATCTGAAAACATCAGAATTTACTCTGATTTTCCTAAATTATCCAAACATAATTTTGTTCCCATCTAAGTAGGAATTTACTCCTACTGCAGAAATATAATTCTGCTTATATTTTATCTCCCATCTAAGTAGGAATTTACTCCTACTGCAGAAATCTAATTCTGCCTATTTTCATCTCCCACCTGAGTAGGAATTTACTCCTACTGCAGAAATTTAATTCTGCTTATATTTTATCTCCCACCTGAGTAGGAATTTACTCCTACTGCAGAAATTTAATTCTGCTTATATTTTATCTCCCACCTGAGTAGGAATTTACTCCTACTGCAGAAATTTAATTCTGCTTA
This sequence comes from Dioctria rufipes, assembly GCA_963924295.1. Lineage (NCBI taxonomy): Eukaryota > Metazoa > Arthropoda > Insecta > Diptera > Asilidae > Dioctria > Dioctria rufipes. The sequence continues at coordinate 68,150,958 of OZ002741.1, forward strand.
TATTTCATCTCCCACCTGAGTAGGAATTTACTCCTACTGCAGAAACTTAATTCTGCTTATATTTTGTCTCTCACCTGAGTAGGAATCTACTTCTACTGTAGAAATTTACTTCTGCTTTAATTTTATCCTACGTCTAAGCAGGAATCTACTCCTGCTGCAGAAACATACTTCTGTCTTTATAAATATTTTTGTATTACTGCTACCGTGCTTATACGTGTAGCACAAAACTTCTATTGGACTAATAGTGGATTCTCTCTCTTTCTTTTCAGAAATAAGGGGAACATCTTTCTGGGAATAGAATTTTTTGAATTATTTTTTATTGAATTCAATTAGTGAATTATTGTGGTAGGCTAGGGCTAGTTTTAAGGATTGAATTCGCATAGGTTAAGACTACTGAATTAAAGAATTGAATTTGTGATATTAGTTATAAGCAATATATATTTTGAATAAACATTTTATATTTGAAAACCTGCTGAGTTATCCATTTACAAACCGGCACCCCCTCCTGACGTTGAGCCCAGATCTCACATAGTATAAGTATTGAATTTTTGTATGATATAGTTTTAAGCGCCATATATATTGAGAAAAAAATTAAAATTTTATATTTGAATTGACAAAGTTGAGTTATCCTTTACCACCGGCACCCGCCTTCGCTGAGCTCAGATCTTAATGCAGACACTCTTGCAAGCACTTGAAAGCAGCGTCTCTGCCGAAGAACTCTACATGATGACTATCCGCAATACCTTGTATATTCTTGAGATTCTCAACCTCTACAGAAAATGAAGGACCAGGTAACTTATAGACTTCTAATCGGCACTGCAAACATATTTTCCATTTGTAAATTTGATAGACGCTCTACCATCCCTTTCGTAACATTTCTTAAATTTTGACGTTTAGAGGAATGACATGATTTTGAAAAAGGATTACAACGTTCCCGTAGTTTATAAAGATTTTCCGTGCTTTACAATTATGATTTATAAGAATAAATAAACTCGCTAATAGCACTTTAAACTAATTTCAAAAAATTTGAAAATTGCGAAATATGTTTTGCTTAGTAATTGAAATAACGTTGCACTAATAATTTCAGCTAGACGGAGTCATTTCACTTTTATACATACCAATTACTAATATAACACATTTGAAACAAATTTTTCTTTAAAATTATGTACACCTACATATATATATTTACCTCATTCACATTGACTTGTTTCGAATGCCAGTAAGTACCTTTGGTCATCTGCATCCCCATTCCACCCCGGCGACCAGTGTAGAATATATAGTTATTTAATATATACTATAACCGATCTTACAATAATTTCCAACTTAAATTTCGTTAGGATCATATATTGTTATACATATACATACTCTAGATATATTAGGATCGATCAGATAAAAGGAAAACTGTGGCCATGATACAAGCGATAAAAGAAGAAGAGGTAGAAAGTATGCGTTGAGCAAAGCTATAAACTTTTCCAACTTCGACCTCAGTAAAACTTTAAGAACCTCAACCTGGTGAACTCTGCCAATTTTTATAGCTCACAATGCGAGCTTTGACAACTTCTGTATGATAGCAGTTAATTGGCTTGTTAGCTTAAAATTTCAAATTTTTTTGTAATTATTTACTACAGAAATATCCTTGTGGTTTTATGTGAGCACCTGACAAGTATGGGTTAATACCATGGCATTCTTTTCATGCTCGGATTGGTTAACGACAATCAATGTCCTCATGTGCGTAACAACGAGTCCCAGTATGACAATAGAGCATGACATGACATCAACTTACTGGTAGAAGCGAGACCTATCCGTCTAATCTCTGCCGATCTCGGGTCACCGCACCCTAAATACCACAGCCACTACGATGCTCCCATAAAGGGGCCATCCCAAGTTGAGGTGGATAAAACCTTGTTATTCAGGGCTCCTCTAACCCCGTAGTACCAAATTAGCCAATGTAGGGCCGCCCATTTATTCCACGCAGAACTGACCTAACTTAATACATCATTCACAAAAAGCTAACCCGAACCGAACGGTAACTTGACACCTTAAAACAAAAGTTAACTAGCGACTGAATACGTATGGCTTTCGTAAAGCATGATCAACGGACCATGAATACTCCCAGTTTCATATCTTCATGCAAGATATACTTTTTAAACGGTACTGGTAACTCCGTTCGGGCCTAGATCTTATTTGCAAAGGCTAAAAGGGTTGTACTTGGCCTATACAGGTAATACAACCCTTATGGGCGCTGTCAGGAGGGACCACGTGAAGGTTAAGATATGCCCAATTCACTCTGGATAGGCTTCGAGATTCACCATTTAGATCTTATAGCTGACCATGCATACTAACCATATAAGCACTACTAACATACATACCTGATTTCCGTTTTTTCTTATTCATTCATCAACTAAGACATCCTTTTACCCCCTGACCAGGCTATGTCTGTCTTTCTCCTCTCACATCCTATGTCTGAGATTTTATTATTCTGACCATTGTGAGTACATACTTTCTTGCACCATGACACTCTGGTAGCCACACCTGCCGTACTACAGTACCCACTTAGCTAATAAATCTCAATTTCAATTTCACTAAGGTAACGTTACCTTGCCGTGAGAAGTACAAATTCGTGCCCATAGAACTCAGCTAACTATACCACACTACGTACGTACTCTCTTGGGAGATGCCAAAGCGTTCTACAAATCACATCAAAACACATCAAAATACCACAATAAACCAACAAATTCAACAAATTTCTTCCATCAAGTTTGCATGCTTTACTCTTATACAGCTTTCACCTTGTTCAGCATTGCGCTTCACAGACTACTCCCCCCCCAATTATTTACTACAGTAGGAGCAACTTTTCACGTTAAATATGATTCCCAAAATTTTTTTGAAAAAATTTCCCGTACACTTTGTGTCGATAACAAAAATTAGCTGCCAAAGCTGACAAAGTTCCAGCAGAGGAGAGAGTAGACCTATTCGAGTTCAACACATTGACTTGAAATAATAAGTTCTATACGAAATCAATCGTAGCTCAGTTTCAGTTCAGTGGATTTTTCAAATGAATATATAGAATAGAAATAGATGGCAATATAACATTTGTAATCCTTTCTCTGTTCCCCAGAGCAATTTTTAGGGATAGGCAGACAAATATTGCTTAATTTTATATCCTTAAAAATCGAGTTTAAGGAATATTTGATCATATAGGAGATAAGCTTCCAATAAATATAATAATTTTGAATATATATGGAATTTGTTGAGTTTGTAGCATGACTGTTAAAGAACAACTCAAACTTGAAATTAAGATAGTTTTCAAACCCCTGCTAACAAAAGTGGATCCATACGAAATAGAAGATCAAGCAGTCTCTGTTATACATGTCAGTAGTTCAACGTCAACCTGGTCGACCTCACCAATTTTGCCATTAGGTTCTTCATAACCTGTTCTCATATATTCTACAAAACTGTCAAAGTTGAGGCTGAGGCTAAGATTGGAAAGGCTAGCACTGTGTTTCCCGCTTTAGCTAAAGGGTTCTCCAATAAGAGGTGTTATTTTAATTAGCCCGATATTTCGGTAGATGTCACTCTTGGAGCTGTCATTTTTTGACATTTGGCAAGTAGAAACTACGCCATTAATAAAAATGGAACGATACACGATTCAACAACGCATTGAAATTATTAAAATTCACTATAAAAATGGTGAAAATGTGGCAGAGACGGTTCGTAAAACTCGAACATTTTTGGGTCGTCGTGAAGCACCTTGTCGGACCGCAATACAGAAATTGATAGCTGTCGGGACAAGTTAGTGATGTGAAGAATAAAACCCGCACGTCGGTCAAGAACAGCCGAGAATATTGCTGCTGTAGCCGAAAGTGTTGAAGAAAACCCAGGTTTGTCCATTCCTCGTCGCTCTTTGGAATTAGGCATTCCACAAACGTCATTACACCGTATTTTGCATAAAGATTTGGGTCATAAGGCTTATAAAGTTCAGTTAACACAAGAACTCAAGCCGGCCGATCATCAACAACGTCGAGTCTCTGTTGATTGGGTCCTTGAAATGCATGAAAATGATCCGGAATTCCAAAACTCATCTTGAGTGATGAGGCCCATTTCCATTTCGATGGCCTCGTCAACAAGCAAAATTGTCACATCTGGGGCTCGGAAAACCCAAGAGTTATTGTTGAAAAGCCTCTCTATCCTAGACGTGTGACTGTTTGGTGCGGTTTATGGTCCCGCGGGCTCATTGGACCTTACTTTTTCGAAAATGAGGCTGGAGCAACAGTTACGGTGAATGGATTGCGCTATCGACAGATGATTAATGATTTTTTAAGGCCGGAATTGGATGGTATTCATCTGGACAACGTTTACTTTCAACAAGACGGCGCTACGTGCCATACAAGCAACGAAACCATTGATCTTATACGGGAAAAGTTTCCGGACCGTGTTATCTCTCGAAGAGGTGATCACAATTGGCCACCGAGATCTTGTGACTTAACACCTTGCGACTTCTTCCTTTGGGGCCACGTGAAAGAGAAGGTCTACGCCAACAGCCCAGCGTCGATTCAAGACCTCAAAGATGGAATTCGTGAGGCTATCGAGGACATAGAGCAGCCACTTTGCGATTTGGTTAAGGAAAATTTCATGAAAAGGATATGGTCCTGTAGGCGTGGTCGTGGGGGTCATTTGGCTGATGTTATTTTCCATTATTAACGGCATACCTTCCTCTTTATAATGAAATAAAGATCCGATCATTTATCTCAAAAAATGGCATTTTGCTTTGAATGTCAAAATAACACCTCTTATTGGAAAACCCTTTATTATATGATAACTAGAACTTTCAAAGATTTTTTTAATAATGTAAACATTGAGGGCCATAAACACCAACGAGGATAATCCTATTTCCTGTGTAGAGAATATTCCTTTCCGAGAATAATACTGCTTGCTTTGGTCGTAAACAGTAACTCGTGTAAAACAATGAGTTTTTTGGTTATGTGGCATTACTTTCGGATATTTTTAGTATGTCGAAATAAAAGAGTATTATGCTTTAAAATAAGAAATGTTGAATAAGCAATATAATGAACAAAATTAATTTAATTTTCAGTTTTTTAAAAAAAAAGTTTAAGTAGAGAAAGAATTCAAGATTAGTGCATTTAAACGAAATGACGTTGCACGGAAACATGCTATTCTTTGCTGTCTGCTGTCATTATCACTTAAATTCAAATTTTCCTCATCCGTCACCTATTCGCAATAATCCTCGAATAGAAATTTTACCCCCGGAAAATCTCGGATCTTGGTTGGTGTTTGTACATTACACGTGAATATGGATTATTCTGGTTGGTGTTTATGGCCCTGAGCAAAACCCTCGAGAATACTTCACAAGCCATGAAAGAGACTCCCTCCCTACCACATGCGAGCCCCAACGTAGTCCTTACATTCTAAAATATTTGCAGTGTTCTTATGTAAAACTGACAAAAGTTTGATTTGAATAGCTCCTCCGCCCTAAACTACTATTCACCCCGAAAATGGTGTTCTGATAATCTTAAGCTTGCTTTCTTATCTTGCGAACTGTAATAAAATTTTCATATCTTTCCTAACAAAATTATTTAAAAAAATTTATCTTAGCCAAATGACTACGATTTCTCAAACAAAAATTCTCAGCTGAGTAATCATTGTAATGTCGCTGTGCCGTTATGAGATGCCGTGGGCTGGTGATATCGAATGTAGCTGCCTACAGATTCGGACTCCGGCTGCACATACACACATGCACAGCTGATAGGTATTGAGCGTAAAATGGTAAGGTTACTTTGTAATCAAAACTATTTTATTATATTGTTAAGGAAGGTATGTAGTAAGTGCAGCCTTTGGGAAGATAAGGAACCAAGCTGTAAATTACTAGAAGACTATTTTCCTGTATGGATAGTAGTTTGGGCTATATAGCATTTAAAAAATCAATGTTTGGTACTTTTCCATAAGCATCAATATAGAACATTTTAGAGAACGGACTCCGAACGCACACATATAGGTTTCTGTTTCATGGCTTGGGAAGTATTCTCGAGGGTTTTGCCCTGAGTAAACAATGGGTGCGTTCACCGACACGATAGCGTCTTGTAGCGTAGTGTTAGCGTAGTGTTGGCGTAGCGTAGTAAACATATGTCAAAAGAATTACTTTGACAGTTAATTACTACGCTACCCACTTTGCCACGGTGAACGAAAGAAAGCGTAGCGTAGTGTAGTAAAAACTTTGAGTTTTTAGAATTCGAGTTTTTTAACATAAAATAATAAAATATGTTCGAAAATGTATGAAGAATCATTTAAAACGAATAAATACAATACAATGATCCTAGAAGATTTAATATTGCTATTTTCTTATAATTTCCCAATCTGGCAAACTGTCTCCTAACCTAACAAAGATTTTATTTAGCGAATCCATTCCTTTATACTTAAAGGCTTTAAGTATAGCGTAAATTTCTGGCGGATTACATAAATCATAGATACAAAAATGTGTGGAATTTATTAAAGAAGAAATAATAAACACTGAACCAACAGAATCGTTCTATGTAGGGCATGAAGAGAACAAAACTAGTCCATCCTACTAGTACTAGGCAAAACAATAAAATAAAAACTGCGATGCTTTGTGGTTGACCTCCTATTAATGCCGTTTTATCATAAAGGCAGTCAATAGACATGGTATCATTCCAACAATCAACGAAGATTTTTTCATTTAAAATAAAATAAGATAGCCTTTATAACTGTATAAAATAATACGTTTAACTTTGGTAATACCATTTAATTGCCTCTATTTACATAACTTACTAACAATCATTGAGAAAAATATAATAAATGCTCGAACTGTATAAGCTAACCTATAAAGTTGCCATGTTATTGTCGTTCTTGGGTGCGTTCACCGACAGAAAGAAAGCGTGCTAAAAGTCACTTTTTGTCACTACCAAACGCTTTCGTGCGTTCACTGAGCACGAAAAATGACAGATAAACGCTACCGAAACACTTCCTTTTACTTTCTTCTGCGTTCACTGGGTGCGTTCACCGACACGATAGCGTCTTGTAGCGTAGTGTTAGCGTAGTGTTAGCATAGCGTAGTAAACATATGTCAAAAGAATTACTTTGACAGTTAATTACTACGCTACCCACTTTGCCACGGTGAACGAAAGAAAGCGTTGCGTAGTGTAAAAACTTTGAATTTTTAGAATGTGAATTTTTTAACATAAAATTATAAAATATGTACGAAAATGTATGAAGAAACATTTAAAACGAATAAATACAATACAATGATCCTAGAAAATTTAATATTGCTATTTTCTTATAATTTCCCAATCTGGCAAACTGTCTCCTAACCTAACAAAGATTTTATTTAGCAAACCCATTCCTTTATATATACTTAAAGGTTTAAATATAGTGTAAATTCCTGGCGGATTACATAAATCATAGATATAAAAATGTGTGAAATTTATTAAAGAAGAAATAATAAACACTGAACCAACAGAATCGTTCTATGTAGGGCATGAAGAGAACAAAACTACTAGTACTAGGCAAAACAATAAAATAAAAACTGCGATGCTTTGTGGTTGACCTCCTATTAATGCCGTTTTATTTTAAAGGCAGCCAATAGACATGTTATCATTCCAACAATCAACGAAGATTTTTTCATTTAAAATAAAATAAGATAGCCTTTATAACTGTATAAAATAATACGTTTAACTTTGGAAAGACCATTTAATTGCCTCTATTTACATAACTTACTAACAATCATTGAGAAAAATATAATAAATGCTCGAACTGTATAAGCTAACCTATAAAGTTGCCATGTTATTGTCGTTCTTGTATCCGTATCCATGGTAACACATCACTTCGCTACATTTTACTCTCCTAAATACGATAGTAAAAGGTAGCGTGCTAAAAGTCACTCTCAGTGGGCTCAGTGAACGCAGAAGAAAGTAAAAGGACCGAAACAGCGTTTATCTGTCATTTTTCGTGCTCAGTGAACGCACGAAAGCGTTTGGTAGTGACAAAAAGTGACTTTTAGCACGCTTTCTTTCTGTCGGTGAACGCACCCACTGAGCCCACTGAGAGTGACTTTTAGCGCGCTACCTTTTACTATCGTATTTAGGAGAGTAAAATGTAGCGAAGTGATGTGTTACCATGGATACAAATACAAGAAAGACAATAACATGGCAACTTTATAGGTTAGCTTATACAGTTCGAGCATTTATTATATTTTTCTCAATGATTGTTAGTAAGTTATGTAAATAGAGGCAATTAAATGGTCTTTCCAAAGTTAAACGTATTATTTTATACAGTTATAAAGTCTATCTTATTTTATTTTAAATGAAAAGATCTTCGTTGATTGTTGGAATGATAACATGTCTATTGGCTGCCTTTAAAATAAAACGGCATTAATAGGAGGTCAACCACAAAGCATCGCTGTTTTTATTTTATTGTTTTGCCTAGTACTAGTAGTTTTGTTCTCTTCATGCCCTACATAGAACGATTCTGTTGGTTCAGTGTTTATTATTTCTTCTTTAAGAAATTTCACACATTTTTGTATCTATGATTTATGTAATCCGCCAGGAATTTACACTATATTTGAAGCCTTTAAGTATAAAGGAATGGATTCGCTAAATAAAATCTTTGTTAGGTTAGGAGACAGTTTGCCAGATTGGGAAATTATAATAAAATAGCAATATTAAATCTTCTAGGATCATTGTATTGTATTTATTCGTTTTAAATGTTTCTTCATACATTTTTGAACATATTTTATTATTTTATGTTAAAAAACTCGAATTCTAAAAACTCAAAGTTTTTACTACACTACGCTACGCTTTCTTTCGTTCACCGTGGCAAAGTAGGTAGCGTAGTAACTAACTGTCAAAGTAATTCTTTTGACATATGTTTACTACGCTACGCCAACACTACGCTAACACTACGCTACAAGACGCTATCGTGTCGGTGAACGAACCCCTTGTATCCGTATCCATGGTAACACATCACTTCGCTACATTTTACTCTCCAAAATACGATAGTAAAAGGTAGCGCGCTAAAAGTCACTTTCAGTGGACGGGTGCGTTCACCGACAGAAAGAAAGCGTGCTAAAAGTCACTTTTTGTCACTACCAAACGCTTTCGTGCGTTCACTGAGCACGAAAAATGACAGATAAACGCTACCGAAACACTTCCTTTTACTTTCTTCTGCGTTCACTGAGTCCACTGAAAGTGACTTTTAGCGCGCTACCTTTTACTATCGTATTTTGGAGAGTAAAATGTAGCGAAGTGATGTGTTACCATGGATACGGATACAAGAACGACAATAACATGGCAACTTTATAGGTTAGCTTATACAGTTCGAGCATTTATTATATTTTTCTCAATGATTGTTAGTAAGTTATGTAAATAGAGGCAATTAAATGGTATTACCAAAGTTAAACGTATTATTTTATACAGTTATAAAGGCTATCTTATTTTATTTTAAATGAAAAAATCTTCGTTGATTGTTGGAATGATACCATGTCTATTGGCTGCCTTTATGATAAAACGGCATTAATAGGAGGTCAACCACAAAGCATCGCAGTTTTTATTTTATTGTTTTGCCTAGTACTAGTAGGATGGACTAGTTTTGTTCTCTTCATGCCCTACATAGAACGATTCTGTTGGTTCAGTGTTTATTATTTCTTCTTTAATAAATTCCACACATTTTTGTATCTATGATTTATGTAATCCGCCAGAAATTTACGCTATACTTAAAGCCTTTAAGTATAAAGGAATGGATTCGCTAAATAAAATCTTTGTTAGGTTAGGAGACAGTTTGCCAGATTGGGAAATTATAAGAAAATAGCAATATTAAATCTTCTAGGATCATTGTATTGTATTTATTCGTTTTAAATGTTTCTTCATACATTTTCGAACATATTTTATTATTTTATGTTAAAAAACTCGAATTCTAAAAACTCAAAGTTTTTACTACACTACGCTACGTTCACCGTGGCAAAGTGGGTAGCGTAGTAATTAACTGTCAAAGTAATTCTTTTGACATATGTTTACCACGCTACGCCAACACTACGCTAACACTACGCTACAAGACGCTATCGTGTCGGTGAACGCAGAAGAAAGTAAAAGGAAGTGTTTCGGTAGCGTTTATCTGTCATTTTTCGTGCTCAGTGAACGCACGAAAGCGTTTGGTAGCTTTCTTTCTGTCGGTGAACGCACCCAATGAGTTCTTTAGTGTGGAATCTGATATAACTATATTTATATGTATGTATATATATGACATCAACCTAAAAGTCGTAGTATATGTAATTTATTTTTTATTTTTCTGTATCACTGTCATTTTAAAACGAGCTGCATACGAATATTTGATAAGTCACCATACTTTATCAATTTTCATTTAAAGTTCTCTGAACTACATATATTTAAAAAAATACTCCATCCAAACTTCAAGGAGCTCCATTTTCTTCTTTCTTCAGCTTCCTCAAAACCCATTAAAGATTAAGTTAAAAAAAAAAATATAAAAAAAATCGAGAGTGCGCATTTTAAGATATTCAGGAATAAGGAACATATCCATTATCCTTGAAAAGAAATTTTCAGAAAAACGACCTCAACTAATTTTTATGAGGAGCTTCAAAGCTTCCAAATAAATAACGTTTGTTTCAAATTTCAAAATACCGTATCTCCGTCAAAAATGGCCAAAAACAAAAAATATTTCAGCAAAGTACTATATACTAACAATAAGACCAATCTACTTGTAAAATTTCATCAAAATCGGAGATGGTCTATTCAGAGCATTTGTCGATTTTCTGTAGAACCTTTGTTTAGAATTTTTATTCAATCCGAGAAATTAGTAGATAGGTGGATGGCTAATAGCATAGATGGCATAAGAACTAGATGTCGCATGGCATACTAGAGCAGAGTATACAGATTGTGAAATGGGTAGTGCATGCTGGAATGGATCATAACATGCTTTAGAGAGTGCCGAAAGCAAATGTTTTTATAATAGCAGCTTTGTATACATTTAATCGACTTCCTCAACACTTGAGATTCGAAAAAATATGAATCATTTAACGTATACATCATTTCAAATGTTGTGGTCCATTCCGGAATAGACCACCCCGCCATATAAGTTTTGTATAGTTTTTTGGTACTGCATGCGACATCTAGTTCTTATGACATCTATGCTAATAGCAATTATTGTAGATGCACTAAATAAAATGCAAATATAAACTTGAATCTGTTTTCAAAATGGTTTCGTAAGATGAGCCCAAATTTTGCTATACAATTTGATCAAAATCAATTCTTCTGATGGCCAAAACTGAAATAGATTTTTGCATTTTAAAAAACTTCTCCACCTAGAATGCCTTGGGATAGGTAATACAATGAAATAATGCATATAAAAACAACCACATACATATGTAGTCGCAATTGTCGTGACCCAATATTCAATTGGTGAAATTGTGACATCACGACTCGAGCCAGCAGCAGGTGTACAGGTAATTAAATGATTTGTATTAACTAATCATTTCACTTCGCACAGTGAAATGCTTGGCGATTGCGAATTGTTTACTTGTAAACTGTCGCATCCACTGCTGTATGTAACTGGGTATTGAGTCATGGTTAAGTAATTCACTTCGCATAGTGAAATACTCAGCTGGGCTCACTGTTTGTTTACATACAGTATTGGGGGCTCCCGCTGTCGGCAGTGATTAGCGTAATACTTTGTAATTATGATTGCAAGGTATTGCGCTGGTCACTGGGTCAAAGTCGCTTCCGCCTGGTTGAATGGAGGTAAGCACGGTTTTTGATAGATCGGGTTGCGTAGTTAGAAGTGAGTTTAGTTTAATAAAAGATACGGTTCGGTGTTCAATTAGTTGAGTTAAGATTCTGAAGCTCGATCGCGAGTAACTGTTTTGTAAAGTCAAGTAAAGTCAGTAAATAAAGTTTTAACTTAGAATTACGCGAGTGTTTTTATTGGAGTGCTTATGGGACACGACATTTGGCGCAGCCGGTAAAAGTTTAAGTGAGGTATGGTGATTTTTGTTTTTGGTGTTTTTTAATATAAATTTTTTTTTTCTTTTTTAAGCGGTTTTTAGGTATTGTGATTGTCAAAATTAATTTCTGTTATTCTGGGAGTTAACGCTTTTTAGCTGCTCCATTTTTGCTTAAACAATTTGTACGTTAATTAAATAGGTGCAAAGCCATATTTGGCTTCGCCATTTGTTTAACAACAAATTGTACGTTAATTAAATTGGTGCAAAGCCTCATTTGGCTTCGCCATTTACTTAACATTATTATTTTTGCTTAAACAATTTGTACGTTAATTAAATAGGTGCAAAGCCATATTTGGCTTCGCCATTTATTTAACAACAAATTGTACGTTAATTAAATTGGTGCAAAGCCTCATTTGGCTTCGCCATTTACTTAACATTATTTTTTTTGCTTAAACAAGTTGTACGTTAATTAAATAGGTGCAAAGCCTTATTTGGCTTCGCCATTTATTTAACAACAAATTGTACGTTAATTAAATTGGTGCAAAGCCTCATTTGGCTTCGCCATTTATTTAACATTACTTTTTAGCTACTCCATTTTTGTTTTGTAGGAGTTATGCTTTTTAGCTACTCCAGGTTACTCTTTTCAGGATAAAGTATTGGAAAAAATTAAAAAAAAAAGGGGTATAAATTGTGGTGATTGTTGTTGCTTGGTATTGTTTTTTGTTAATTGGTCTGAGTTTTATTTAATGTATAGTGTGATAGTGTGGTATGTAAATGGAGTAGTTTTAGTAGTTCAGTAGATTAAGTAAGTAAAGTCTAATTTTTTGGAATGTACGGTGTATTAAGGGTTATAATTTTGGTCATTGGGAAGTTTTAAATGCTAGGTAAAAATTTAAGGTATTCGCGGGTATTGGGGCATTAAATGTGGAAGAGGCTTCGGAAATATTGAATATTAGGAAAGAGCATTGTGAAACACCGTCGAAAAATTCAAGCTTTTGCGTTTAGGGTTTTAAGCAATTAGTTACAGTCTAGGAGAAGTGTTTGAAAGTGGAGGGTAGATTAGGTAATGACTATAGATGTCATTGGGAAGAAGTAACGTTCTAACGAGGGAAGAATTGTTACGAGTTAAGGATCAGGCAAAGGAATTGGAAACCAGAACGCAGGAATTGAAGGAGTGCCAGCTGAAATTACAACATTATGAACAGGATTGGCGGTACCTAGAAGAACATCTAACGGATGAATTAAAGAAACGATTGCCGAGTGAAGACGTAAATAAGTTTCTGGAGGAAATAAATGAGGCTACAGTGAAAAGCACAAAGGGAGAAACCTTAGATTTGTTGATAACGTCTACCTTTGAAGTTATTGGTAGAATTGAGAAAGAAACAGATCAAGCATTGGATGAGTGCAAACAGGAAAACAGGGCTTTAAAAGGAACTATAAAGTCTTTAGAAAGGCAATTGGAGGAGGCAGAAAAGACTGCCACTGAACTAGAGCAAGAATTAGGAGTCGCACCATTATCACAAGAAGAGGGTCTAGTTCGAGGGATTTTTAAGAAGTGGTCACCCAAGAAATTAGTATTCCACGAACGGCAGCGAGAAGAAAGAGCGAGTACTTCAGGACAAGAAGAAATTTTGAAAGCTAAAAAGCAGACCTTAGCAAAGACGAGTGCAGACCAAGTGCCGAAAGAAAAAGACTCAGAGAAACCAGCAAGGAAAACCATGGCTGATGCTTATGATAAAGTCATGGACTTGGTATCCAGATACATACCCACGTTTTCTGGAGAAAGAACGCCAAAACTGTCGAAGGAAGTTCACCGTTTCCTGAGCTGCTGCAAAGATCTTTACGATCGTTTAAAGGCCGAGGAACAGCCAATCTTCATGAAATGTGTAAGATATCGGTTGTTAGACGACGCATATTATCTAGTAAGCTCGGAGGAGCCGAAGGATTTTGAAGCGTTGCAGCAGACAATTCAAACTGCCTATATGCCAAAAAAATCGTACTGTGAGCTTCGAGCTGAAATGATAGCATGCGTTCAAAGGCCCGGTGACGACATAAAAGACTATGCGGATAGACTTAAGGAGCTACTGTGTCAAATCAAGGCGGCAGTTTCGGCTAAGTATCCAGGCAAAGACGGGGGATTGATAGCGGAGCTTGAGGCAGACGCCGTGGCAACGTTCAAGGCAGGTGTGATGCAGCAGACTACTCAGCTTTATTTGACGGGACGCAAATTTCGATCTCTGGATGAAGCACGTGAGGAGGCAGACTACTTCGAGATGGATGCTAGGAGACTTAAAATTAAGGAACCAGGACTGCGGAATTATACGAAGGAAGACAACAGAGGAATGGCAGCAGGCAGCTGGGGTGCTGGTAGGTTCAGCAAGGAGGAACCTAAAAGGACGGGACTGCAATTGAGGCCAGCCTTACCGGGAATGCACAGGGGTTCCCCTAGTCAAACAAAGCAATCAAGACCTATTCAGTGCTTTCAGTGCGGACAATGGGGACATTTTGCTAAGGAATGTAGAGAAAGGAAACAGACGCCTTACTGCATAAAATGCCGAATATATGGACATGACGCAACTGGATGCAAAAGGCAACAAGTCAGGTTTGCTGAGGCACTACATAGCAGTTCGGTAGAGGTGCAATCGGAAGCAAAAGTTATATACTGCCAATTTTGTAGAACATCTGACCACTATACCGCAAATTGTTTAAAAAAATTTTTAGCAGAGAATAATATTCAGCAAGAGGGAAACGGGAGATGGCAGCTCGGGGACAATCCCGCAGCTGCCTTCCACTAAACAAATTAGGAACTAGATATTCGGGTAAAGACATAGACATGGAATTAGAGCTAGTTAATAATTGCATCATCACAATAGAAGCCGACATTGGACTAGAAGATAAGCTTACATTATTGGTGGATACGGGATCCACCTGCAATTTAGTTAAGGTAAATAAAATAAGGATGGATACACTGATACAAAAACATAAATGTATCACGATTGGAGGGCTGTTTGGAGCTCAGCAACGGTCAATTGGAACCTGCAAGGCGCATCTTCACGTAGGTAGGGGTAAGCAAGAATGCGAGTTCCAGGTAATACACAACACAGATTCAATACCGGTTGATGGAATATTGGGAATGGAATTCCTCAAGGATAAAGCTGTTATCGATTGTATTAATAGAAAATTGTCAATACAGCACAGACAAGTGTACAAGGAAGCACAACCAATTTTCAGGAACGTAACAGGAACCGAAAAAGTTGAACATATAACCTTGCAGGGTTATAATGTAGAAGGGACACGACTCTCCAGTAGGGAAGCTGTTCGGACAATTTCAGCGGAAGTTCTAAGAGAGCGAACGAGTAATCGAATTGAAAACCTGAGAGAGGTGATATATAAAGCTCGAGCTGCCTCTGAGAGTATAACCAAGTATTTAAGAGTCGAAAAAGAGGCAAATACTCAAAAGGGTATTAAGGATAAAACACGTGGAAGCCCGGAAAGAGGAAATGCGTTGGCGTCGGCTCTTTGCACAGAGGCGAAGCAGGAAAATCCTCTCTATACAAAGGAGATTTTGGTAAGATTGCCAGAAGGAATGTGGGGGCAAAAGCAAATTCGGGAAGTAGTTGTTGAAGGGAATGGGTCAGATTATCCTCGCACGGAAATCGAACCAATTATTTCCGGAACTGCAGCCTTTGCGGAGGCGCGGATATGCGAAAAAGCTTCAATTCCTAAACAGGGCGATATAATCGAACCTCTCCTTTACTCGAGAAATGACAGGGAGTCCATAGTTCAGCTGGAACCAAGAACGGAGCAATTGGTAAGAATCTGTGTCGAGAGCGGAAATGAGTTGGTGTGCGTGGCGGAAGAGATTATCCCAGGTGTGTACTGTGGCAACGCCATAATCAGGCCGGAGAATGGACAGGCGTTTGTGGGTATTGTCAACGCTAGAACTGAGCCGGTTGAGATAACGAACTTTCAACCCAAGCTTGAGAGGTTGGATATGTATTCAGTGCAGCCATTGAGAAATAAGATAAAGGCGGTAAGTTGTTCTCGGCAAAGACTCGAATTACTGAAACAAACACTAGTACTGTCGGAAGATTTAAATTGCGAAGAAAGAGAAGTGGTGTCTGAAATTTGCAGTGAGTATAATGACATTTTTTACTTGCCAGGTGACAAGTTAACATATACTCCAACTAGGACTTTTAAGCTTCCATTACTGTCGAATACAGGGCCCATACACAGAAAACAATATCGTCTGCCGGAGGCTCACCGAGAAGAATGTCAGAAGCAACTAGAAAAGCTCCTAGAAGATGACATTATAGAACATAGTGACAGCCCTTTTAATTTTCCGGTACTATTAATACCAAAGAAAGGAAAGGATGAAGCAGGAAATCGGAAGTATAGGTTATGTGTAGATTTTCGGGAGTTAAATAAAGTCTGCGTCCCCTTTTCGTATCCTCTGCCACGGATTGAGGACATCTTAGATCAATTAGGTCACTCTAGATATTTCTCTACCTTGGATTTAGCTAATGGTTATCACCAGGTGTTAATCGACCCAGCGGACAGGGAAAAGACGGCTTTTAGTACGAACTTCAGCCATTTCCAATATAAACGATTACCGTTTGGATTGAAAACCGCACCTCCATTTTTTCAGTCTCTACTAAATGGAATATTAACAGGGCTTCAAGGTATCAAATGCTTTGTATACCTAGATGATGTGGTAATATTCGCGAAGAATCTGGGCGAGCATAATAGAAAGCTAAGGGAGGTATTTCAGCGTTTTAGAGAAAATAATTTAAAACTACAACCCGCGAAGTGTCAGTTTTTACAGAAGAAGGTAGTATACTTAGGGCATGTATGTTCAGAGAAAGGAGTAACTCCGGACAAACGGTTAGTGGAGGCAGTTCAGAACTATCCTCGACCTAAAACGGTTCGGCAGGTGCAATCGTTTCTGGGCCTGGCGAATTACTACCGTAAATTCATTCCCAATTTTTCTAGGATATTGGCTCCAATTAACAACCTTTTGAGAAAAAAGGTGAAATTCAATTGGGGGCCAGCATGTGAGGACTCTTTTAAAACCATTAAAGAGTCGCTCACGTCCTCTCCCGTGCTAGGTTATCCAGACTTCAATAAGGAATTCACGCTTAATCCCGCTGAGAGAAATTACTCCACCACGGAACGGGAAATGCTTGCTATTGTTTGGGCGGTACGAAATTATAAATGTTACCTTCTGGGTAGGCATTTTAAAATTAAAACAGATCATCAGCCGCTCCGAGGGATTTTTAAGGTAAGGGATACCACCTCACGCATGGTACGATTCCACCAGAAATTATCTGAGTATGATTTCGAGATTATCTACCAGAAGGGAAAGGAGAACGGTAATGCGGACGCCCTGAGCAGGATACCCCAGCCAGAGGAAGGCACCAGCCAAGAGAAAGAATCTCTCTGTCTTGCGGTTACACGATCACAAGCCAAGAAGCAGGAGGCAGAGGCTGAAGAGAAAAAAAACCCAGATCCCGAGAGTGAATGGGAAGATATTGAGGAGGCCAAGAGAATGGTAGGAAGAACGCTACACAGTCCAACACCCCAACAGGTAACCGACCCGGGGGATATTCAGGTAATATTGAAGGATTATCATGATTCCCGATTTGGAGGACATTTCGGCGGAAACAAAACATTAAACAGGGTGAAACGCTTCTATCACTGGAAAGGAATGAAGAATGATATAGCGAAATATATCCGCAAATGTAGGCAATGTCAAAGAAATAAGCATTCTAGAGCCATTAAAATGCCATTGGTCATAACAGAAGTGTCGGAAAAGCCATTCGATAAGGTATACGTTGACCTCGTGGGGCCATTACCTACAAGCCATAATGGCAACAAATATATACTGTCTATGATGGATGACCTGACGCGATTTGTGGATTTCGTGGCGGTACCTGACCAGGAAGCCAACACGGTAGCACGAGCACTATTTGATCAAATACTGAGCCGATATACGATTCCCAAGCAACTAGTGACTGATCAAGGGAGTAATTTTACGGGTGAAGTCATGAAATCCTTATGCAAATTGTTAAAGATCAAGAAATTGCAGACTACCGCCTACCACCCGCAGTCAAACGCCGTAGAGCGACAGCATTCGACCTTGGCCAACTATCTGAGGAGTTTTGTGGATGTAGAGCCCAGGAACTGGGATGAATTTCTAAGAACTGCGGCACACGCGTACAACAACACCGTACATACGGGCACTAAGCTTACGCCCATGGAGACTCTGTTTGGGTTTGTGTCAGAAATCCCAAGCAATTTGATGCGAAAACCAGAACCACTTTATAACGCCGATAGATATCATTCTGTGCTGCGATTCAAGTTACAGAAGTCTTTTGAATTAGCACGGAATAATTTACGGCAGAATAAGGAGAAGGCGAAAAAGTACTACGATAAGTCGTCTAGAGGTCAACTTTTTCATGTGGGAGATAAGGTTCTGGTTAGGGACTTAGCTAGGGTGGGGAAATTGTCAGCTATTTTTAAGGGACCCTACGAAGTGATATACATACACAACCCTGAAAACCTAACAATACTCCAAGGGCGGAAGTTGAAGCGAATTCATGTTAATAGGCTGAAGAAGTTTGAACAATGATTGAGTCACAGTTCGTACGTGTAGTTACATAGATACTGATCTTTTCGAATTTCCCAATGACCAATTTCACGTGTAAAGTTCTCTGCAAACTGTTTAGACCTTACACCGTCCTGCCAAGTCAATGTACTAATCGTTTTTGCATTTCAGAAAAAAAAACTAAAACTAAAAGAAGGACGCAGAAACCGCGAGCCGAGGAAGAGGCTTACTGGAAAGAAAGAAAGAAGACAAGATAAACTTTTCATTTCTGTGGAAAGGGTAAGATAAAAAGGTAAAAAAAAAAGAGGAAGAATTAAATAAAAAAGATAGAAGGAAGATAATAAAGAGTATAGGTTAAAAAAAATATATAAATAAATAAAAGAAAACCATTTGAGAAGCAAGTTTTTTTTTGTTAATCTACTATAAGTATAGGAAGGTTGCCCGTTTAAAATAGGTTAGTTAAGTATAGGGAAGTGCAACAGAATGAAGGCGATCGCGATAGTGTTGGTAGTCCTGGTAGTAGGCTCGACGATCGGCGTAGAACAGAGCGGCTATAGTATGAAGGAGATAGCAGAGTCTGGAGTTCTTTTCGAATACCTGGGAAAGACACACTTCTACACCCGGCATTGGACTATCCTGTCTACGTTGCAGATGCCAGATTTATCAGATGATTTGAAGTTCGCCGTCAATTGCAGCAGCCTGGTGGCAGGTCTTTGTACCGAAATTATACATACTGGAGTAAGAGCAAGATGTAAGGTAGCAGTGAGGGAAATTGGCGGCTGGGTCAGTCAAATTAAGCAGCAGGAGGAGGAATTAGCACATCACACCCATACTGGAGCTTCCTCAAGAAGAAAACGATCCTTTTTCGATGGGGTAGGTGCCGTATCCAAAACACTTTTTGGAACGATGGATCATGAGGATTCCATAAAAATCTACGCTGCACTTGATGATCTCAATGAAAAAGAGAATCGTACCTTCAGCCTTCTAGAAGACCAGATTACCCTTGTGAAGTCAACGTTCGACCTGTTTAATTCATCACGAGTAAGGGCAGAGGCGGAGCGAGAGCAAATTCGGACCCGGATCTCTGGCATTATCACCGCGCAACGGAACACTGATGGAGAACTAGCAGTATTGCAGCGCAGAGTTGAATTAAATGAGGTTCTGACCCTTCTGACCCTCCAGCTACGCGAGATAAGTGACACGTTGAACACCATTTCGAACATTATGGTCTCGCTGAGCGTCGGGAAGTTACATCCTCTAATAGTCCACGCTCGGGAATTGACTGAGATTATGAGGAATGCCACGAAAGAACTGGACCTAAACGAGGAGTTTCAGGATTTCCAATTATTAGTTCAGATTGCTAAAGTGAAGGCCATCTTGACTAACCAACGCATCCTGGTCAGAGTAGACATTCCCCAACCCCAGAGAACTTCGTTCGACACCCACAAAATCTACACCATCCCCGCAGCAGTAGATGAAGCCGGCTACCATATGTATGACCTGGACGCGGAATTTATTTCAGCCAACAACCACGAGAGGCAATATGTCTTACTAGATGACCACCAGTACCAGAGGTGTCAGCAGCTGATCACCATGACGGCTCATACCCATTTACTGTGCCCACAGTTGAGCCCAATAATTACGGCCATTGGCGATAATTGCGTGTTAAACCTGTTTCGCAGCTTCAATGTTAAGACTAGGGCTTGTAAGGAGAAAGTCATCCCGAAATGGAGCTCTTTAACGCGAATGATGACCAGAAATCACTGGCTGTTTGTGATGGCTGAAAAAACAAAGCTGGAGGTCAACTGCCGCAATTCACCGACCAAAATAGGAGAGCTCTCATCGATAGGAGTTTTGGACATAAAGGAACGCTGTCATCTGCAGATTGGAGATCTACTTATAACCTCTGAAGACGATGCTCACAGAAATGTAACTCTCTTTCAGCCCGCACCTTCAGAACTACCTAAATGGGAAAACATAGCGACACCAACAGGTTCAAGGAATCCCGAACATCCAAAGGGACAAACAGGAGAGCTAAAACTTCTAGCGGCAGGTAATTTCAATCAAGCCTGGAAAGATCATGCTGAGAAGATAGCCAAGGTTCAGAGCGCCATCAAGGCCGAAGAAGTTCACAGGCAGCAGAATCATCCGCACCAGATCTATTTAGCAGCCACGTCTTTGACCGGGCTGATAAGCATCGTCAGCTTGACTCTAGTAGCAGTAATGATGTTCCATGTAAGACGCTGGAAACGTCAGCAAGGACGAGTGAGTACTGGCAGAGTATCAATACTACCTACTATCCAGACATCCATTAAACATCCCAGACCAACCTCAACAGAGCCGAACAAAGAAGGGACTGACAGTATAGAGTTAGTCATGCCAACAGCAGCAAACTTGCCAACTGGAAGCTTGCCGACCGTCGTGGGAAAACATCTCGTCCGGTTAGAGTAGCTATAAAGTATTTTAATCCCCTTGATTTAATAGGCACGGGCAATCGTTAGATAAGGATAAAGGGGTATTATGGCTAATAATTGTAATAACTGTAATTGTATTGGTTAAGATTGTAAAAATTGTAATTATGGTAGAAAAGAATTTTGTTATGGCAGTATTTTTGTATTCTGGTTGCAGTAATTGAGTGTATAAGAAGAACGGTATTTTTGATAGTTGATAAGAGTATGCATGTAAACTAATTAATCATCTTTGTTAATAATAAAATTTTTAAGTTTAGAAAGAAGTAAGTAATAGAGATAATTAACTTATTAGGATAGGAAATATGTAAAAGAAAAAAGCAGAGTAAGTTAAATAATTTGAAAAACAAATGGTAAGAAATGAAATGTAAAAGATTTAAAGATGAGATGTAAATAGAAATATTAAATATGAGAAGAAAAAGAGAAATGAAATGTGGTAATAAAATAAAAATGGAAATTGAATGTGAAATCACGAAAAATGAAACAATGTAAGAAAAGGCAAATAAGAAAATTTAGATAGCAAACATTGTAAAGAAAAGAAACAATAAAGTAATTGAAGGAAATGTAAAAGAAAAAAAAAATGATGTACAAAAAAAAAATAAAAAAAAAAATAGAAGAATAGAACAGAAATTGTAAGTATACCGAACCATAGCTATAAAAATTGTTTAGATCATAGTGAATATTGTCTCTTAGTTTTTGTATAAATTAGTTAAGTTATATATTGTAACCTAACTGAGCACCCCGATCTGATTCCTCTTGGGAATCAGTTTTTCTCAGGGGGGAGGAATGTCGTGACCCAATATTCAATTGGTGAAATTGTGACATCACGACTCGAGCCAGCAGCAGGTGTACAGGTAATTAAATGATTTGTATTAACTAATCATTTCACTTCGCACAGTGAAATGCTTGGCGATTGCGAATTGTTTACTTGTAAACTGTCGCATCCACTGCTGTATGTAACTGGGTATTGAGTCATGGTTAAGTAATTCACTTCGCATAGTGAAATACTCAGCTGGGCTCACTGTTTGTTTACATACAGTATTGGGGGCTCCCGCTGTCGGCAGTGATTAGCGTAATACTTTGTAATTATGATTGCAAGGTATTGCGCTGGTCACTGGGTCAAAGTCGCTTCCGCCTGGTTGAATGGAGGTAAGCACGGTTTTTGATAGATCGGGTTGCGTAGTTAGAAGTGAGTTTAGTTTAATAAAAGATACGGTTCGGTGTTCAATTAGTTGAGTTAAGATTCTGAAGCTCGATCGCGAGTAACTGTTTTGTAAAGTCAAGTAAAGTCAGTAAATAAAGTTTTAACTTAGAATTACGCGAGTGTTTTTATTGGAGTGCTTATGGGACACGACACAATTTACAAATCTTTATTGCTGCTTAGTTGATACGTCAACACGATCATAACACATATCGCTTCGCTCGTACATTTCTAATGTTGTTTAGCCTTTAAAAGTGAGTTAATTTGCTGTTAAGTCTCGCGTAAAGCTAATAGCTACTGGTGCACTGCAGCAACAAGTGCTAGGAAAAAGTCAACAAACGAATCGTCATGTCAGTTCCTCAGGTAATAGCAGCACGTGATCGATCTCACGACATCCATTCAGGCATTCATGTGTGAAAAATAATTTCATTCCTGCTGAAAAAATTGCCTTGCGGTTGCCGGCTGCTACTGAAAATATTTAAACTGAATACTGTTTGCGCTTTGTCCTCTACTTAACTGTTCTGCTGATTTATGACTGGAAAAAAAAATTGCAAACTTTCGCGGGTGTAGGTAGGTACTAAACATGCAAAGCGTCACGTAGCTCGCCGTTCGGTGAGCTTTCCAGTGGGCCCGTACTATGGTAAAATTGATAAAATATTTACATTGACGTCAATATGACTCGTACTGTGTGGAGTAAATTAACAGCATGCTGGGGCTAGAGCTAGGGAACTCTTAAAATTGCTATTTATTTGCTTATTGATAAAAACAAAAGTGAATTGTATCGATACAAAGAGCATTCCCAAGCACCTGTTCAAATTGTATTGCTTGCCACTGTTATAATGATTACCGATACATTTCGATGATTGGGGTGCCCATTTACATAATTGACTGCAGAAAAGTAACTGAATGCTTGCACGTATGCATCTTGTTTTGTTTTTTTTTTTTTTCAGTTAATTCTGCTGCATAAACTTTTTATATGTACGACAGGTTTTTAGGTTAAATTTTATACGCTTAAACATTAACTTCAGCCATAAACATCCCCAACTCATCTAATTTATTGGCGAGGTGTGCTTAAATAAGCCGGGTGTTGAGGATCGAACAATATTGAGAAATTAATATCCCAGTTGGACTTTTGAGGTATAAGAATGCCTTCTTTCTTACATTCTAAGGCAGCCGGTAGTATTTCTTGTCTTAATTATAATCCGCATTACCTCTACATGGCGACGGGACTGGAGGTCAAGTATATATTTCCCAGATCATTTCTCGAAGATGTCCTTAAAGAAGGAATGTCTTTATAACGCATTCTGGAAGATATGCTTCTATATTGCCTTATGGAAGTGGTGCTTTTATATATGTTTATAGAACCCGGGATAGGAGAAGTAATTTTATAAGAGCTTCGAGCCAATCTGAACTTCCGGGTACAATACTTTCTTTTCTCATACCTTCTAAGGGATCTGGTACTACATAGTTCTTGTTTAAATTATAATCCGCATTACATTTAGCGGGACTGGAGGTCAAGCATATATGTACTTCCCAGCGCGCTTCTTGTTGATGTACTTAAGAGGAGTCGGTATCAATATTTGCAAGGTTCATACATATTTCAATGCAATTTTCTGGCAAACTATTTGTAGCAGAATAATGATTTATATCTTAAATTAAGGGCAATGAAGAAGTCTAGTAAATAACGTCGGCAGAAATTGAAATAAGTGTATTGGAATGGAGATATTAGCTCGAAAACTTGTAAAAATTGGTAAAAAGTGAAGTCTTTTAAATCAAATTCCTGTGGGTAGGTATTCTCATTTCTTTAAATTGTGACTGTTTTAGAAAGATAAGGCCCAGATCTAGTGGCGCTTTTTATAATTATTTGACTCTAATAGTACTTGTTTTTTCTTCCGACATTTCACCCACGAGAAATTTCAATATTTATTTGAAAGTTGTTTAAATAAAAAGCAAAATAGCATATTTAACAATTATGGGCAAAACAAATTTAGGAGAGTTAATTCTCGTTAAAAATTTTCAATTTATGGGAAATGCAAATTTTCATTTTTCGTCTTAAATTGTATGGTTTTCTCGGATGTTGGGTTTCTGTTTTTTGCGGTAGATATCTCTAATGTGCTCTGTGGACTAGGTCTGGGCTAATTTTGTATGAATTTTATCACTTTCAGGACACAAACCTACATATAGTAATTTTGTTCAAGAAAGAATTTTTTGGGATATCTCCGGTATATAGCAAAAGCTAAAAAATGTGGCGTGGCATATACAGGTTCGATTCGCTTCGAATGAATCTGTTTCTTTAAAAAAAATTTTAAAAGTTTTTTTATAAATAAAAAATTGTTTTTTCTATTTTTCTCAAAATTTTCATTTCTTTTTTCTTTTTTCATTTTTATACCCTAGATGAAATCATAGGGGTATACTAAGTTTGTCATTCCGTTTGTAACACCTCGAAATAATGACGGTAGAGCAAAATGGATTGGACACCCATTCATAATATTAAAAGTTATTTCGATTTTTGCATGTCCGTCCGTCTGTCCGTCCGTCCGTCCGTCCGTCCATCTGTACGCACGATAACTCGAGAACGCGTATACTTAAACAGCTGAAATTTTGTACACGGACTTTAAAAAAAAAAGTAAAATTAAGTTCGAAAATGAGACAAATCGGGCAACTCCTTCGTGGGGTTGTCATATAAAAATTTCGTTTTCCGCTATATATTTGGACACTGCCTGAGAACGCATCGACGTAGAGAGCTGAAATTTCGTACATGATGTTTTTACTACATTAGCAAATAAAATGTCAAAAATGGACTAAATCGGGCAACTCCTTCTTGGTGTTGCCATATAAAAATTTCGGTTTTTTACGTATACTTTGAAAACGATCAGTCCAAGACATTTTTATTGTACTAAAAACTTCTGCATAATACGAAATTCTATAAAATTGGTTATTACCATTTTTTCTGTGCGACAAACTGTTCTAGAAATATATGCGAAAAACAACTTCAAAATCAATACTTGAATAGATCGGTGACCATACGAAATTTAATACGGGCATTCATCATAAGAATTGGTCTTAGACCAATTCTAGCTTTTTTACTTGTTTCATTTGTTTTTCCAATCACGCAATTTCGCTATTTGGGACCTGTTGATGAGTCAAACAAAAACTTGAAACTTGTCACCAAAAATTAATGGCTTGTGCGATGAAATAACAAATTAGAACATTTTTTAACTTTTGCTATATACCGGAGATATCCCAAAAAATTCTTTCTTGAACAAAATCAAGTTTAACCCGGTAAAAAGTCCAAAAGAGTAATCTTTTTATATACTACATATAGTAAATGTATCTAGAATGAAACTTTTGCTCAGTACTGACTCATCTTAAAGAAGTCATATTTTATATCGACCTATGGGAATTGTGCTTTTGCATCTCCTTGCAGAACACATGGCAAAAAAACTAATTTTGTAAGAACTTCATTGTGCTGCATGTTATACATTTAATTTGAACACACTCATGCATAAATACATTTTAAATCCATACCTTAACGCTATAAATTTATTGTTTTGGTGCATTTTGCCCTTTATTGTTTTTGTTTTGTAAACATTTTTTTTTATATTCTTTATTATTGTTCTGCTTAAAAACGATTGCATTTTGAAGTTCTCTTTCGTAATTACCTCGCCACTAACAACTTTTGTAAAAATGAAACGTAATTATAATCTGTAATTTAAAAAAGAACTGATTTATATTATAAGTACTTACAGAAAAGTACATCCTTGAAGTGTTTAAACTTCTTGAATGCTTGCTTTCTAAGTATGCCGTCGTAGCTAAAACTTGGAATTATTTCCTTGTTCAAAATATTGGTTAGGTTTTTCTGCAACCCTCCATTTTTAATAATTAACTTGATCGTGGAAACCTATGAATATAATAAACTTTTTAATAACAAAGTTACCTACATAAATATGGAAAATTATTTTTCGTTACAATAACAGAAACATTGTTTTGGTGAATACCTATCAATTTAGCTTCATCAATATTTTCGATTTCCTTCTCTATGTTTTCTAATTCTTCACTTTCACTGAAAACCATGACTCAAATGGTAAATTCGAAATGCTGAGTGAAAACCTAAAATTCTTATCTACTTATGATTCATTTTTAAAAGTGGGGAAACAAGTTGTAAATAAACTGAACACCTTACCTACTCCCTTCTCAGATAAGTGGTTCAATAAGTCGTAGAAAGAGAAGGCCAACTAGTAGAATGTTCTTTGAAGTACTTTCAAGTGATGAAAGAATCACTTCTCAAAAAAAGTACAACTAAACAGTCCTGGGATACAGTGCATTGCAAAGTTACAGACGCACCGTGTAACAGTGCGGTAGCCCATCTCTGTAGCAAGAAGGAGAAAAATGTGTGTAATGGGAGAGCATATCTGCTTTCTTGTTATACTTGTGGAGTAATTTGATAAAAAGTTGCAAAATGAGTGTTGCATTATTATAGACGCACTTAACTTTATTTATTTTAACAATAATAAGATTGTACAAAAATTAATATATAATTTTTTTTTCATAATAGCATCACATTTGTTCGTCACGTTGTTCAGAAGTCTATTTGGCATTAAGATCACGAAGGATCTAAACATTCTGGAGTCAAGGTTAGTCAAACAGATTTAATGGTATCTTGAAGCTCGCTGATGGTGTTAAGTTTCTTGGCATCTTTATAACCTATTGGAACTAACCGTCCCCCATAGGGTTTGTATCAGAAGAAGATCGCCAGGATAGAAAGGATAGAATGGAGTTTTTAGGTCTGAGGACTTTTCGGTATTCCAGGCTATTCATAAAATTCATCCTTAAAGGCGTCCCATGCGATCAATAACATACCTCAGAGAGTTCATATTTGAAAATTCCGGAGATTTGATACATTATCATATTTTTATTAACAACTAGATGGCGCTGCGCAAAGTAAGAAGTGCCGATGATCAGACTATACCCGGAAAATTTTGAGGATATTGATATCTAGATATCTAGTCTATACTATGTATGTCATCAAATACTCTCAATATAGTATTTGATGACATACATGGTGTATAAATGAGATATTTCGAATGTCTAGATATAGATACCCCTTGTCTATCATAAGCATTAATCACACTTCATTTATAAATAAATTCCATACGCCTACTTTCATTACAAAAGTCCTATCTAACTTCCTCGAAGAATTTTTCTTTTTGCTTTAATTCTATGAGGAGATGTTTTTCAAGTGAAATAAGACCTAAGCTCGACAGTCCTTTTTTTCCATAGAGTTCTTTAAATATGTTTTTATTCGCTTTAATGCTGAAATTGATTTTGCAGCACTAGCAGGAATTGTTAATGTTATAGATTTTAGAAAAAGTTGATTGACGCTGATTTTGCGTAATATGTTTTAAAATTTCGCTGATTGACGAATTTCTGAAATCATTAAAATTGTAGATCACAATTAACTCAATGTTCAATTTTGAAAATTCAAAGAACTGTCCATACGATACGATATCTTAATAGAATTAAATGCGTTGGATGGAAAACTTCACGAATAACTTGCAAAATTCTTGTTATTCAGCAATTCAATAAACACAAGTTCTAGAACGGTTCGTCGAATAGAAAAAATGATTTTAACCAATTTCATAGGATGTCATATTTTGAAGAAAATTTTAGTACAATAAAAATGTGTAGGACTGATTGTTTTCACAGTATCCGTAAAAAACCTAAATTTTGTATATGGCAACACCAAGAAAAGATTGCCCGAAATTCTCCATTTTTGAAATTTTATTTGCTATTGTTATGAAAACTCTATACCAAATTGCAGACAGTGTCCTAATATATATGTAGTGGAACACGAAATTTTTGTATGGTAACCCCGCGAAAAAGTTGTCCGATTTGTCTCATTTTCGAATTTAATTGCGCGGGTGTCCAATCTATTTTGCTCTACCATCATTATTTTTATGCGTTACAACCGAGATGACAAACTTAATACACCCTATAGATTTCATCTAGGGTATAATTACCTGTCATAGTTCGAATATGTGTGACTGTTTCATGAATTTTTTCATTGCAGTAACAATTATCCATGAGCTTACTCTGTAAAATATCAGTAAAAGTAAATATTTTTTAGAAGTAATAGCCAACCATATGTTAATTTATGAACACATAAAGTTATAAATAAGCAGTAAACCCTTTCAATTTTATTATACTTACATAGTAGATTTGCAAGCCCGTAGCTTTCAATGCTGTTCTAGTCTACTACTGAGCCATCTATATTTATTAAAATTCCTATTATATTATTATATTTTCATGAACTAGTACTGCAATGTGATTAACCACTGTCCAACACCGCCAGCCGTTTCCACAAAATTAAAATCATACCCAGCAGCGACACCATCAGGGAAAGAATAAATGTTCTCATCAATGAAAATGGTTAGAATAGCTACATTTTGTCTGAGATCATCACTTACATGTACATTGCGATGTCATAGGGCAGCAGTTATAATGGGTACTTTATGCATTACGTGGTAATCATTGTTTTCACTGCTTACAAAATATACAGCCCTCATTAGTGAAATAAACTTTCCTTCATTAATGTTTTCATTTTGTATTCTATGTTGTTGAAACCGAATGAAACCGGTAGTCACAGAAGTATTCATGCCATTACAATTTTTGTAACGAAAACTGCTAAGGAAATAAAAATGTTATAAAAACATAAAAATACTTCAGAGACTGCAAATTATGAAAATATAAATCATGAAACAGCAGCAACATCGTTTTCAGTGACTCATTATCTGCTATGCATGATACGTGTCACTTCAGAGGAAGACCAGGGACATGACACGTTCATGAAGTAGACTGTAGCCGGCTATAGAGCTGTACCTACCTTAGATTATATAACGAAAAGGATAGGCTATGCTGTGTAAAAAAATTCGTAAAAATGTAAAAAGTTATAAAAATATTATAAAATTACAAACTTAAAAATTAATTTAAAAATATTGTGATATTATGAGAAATTTGCTGCTGGGATATTTACGGCTTGCTTCAGAAGTATGTGAAATAATATTTATATTGTTGCGAGCGTGACCTTTGGTTCGTTATTCAAAAAACACAATATTAAATATTTAATATACAATTTTTGTATTTCATTCTGATATAAAATTCACAAACCTATTAATCAGCTCAACTTTAATAATCATGAATACTGTACTTTCAATTATCGCAATCCAATTAGAATACTTTTGCCTGTTTAATTACTTTCGCTTGTTAACACAGCAATGTCTAAGACAAGACTCTCTTTCTGGCGGTGACAACTATTATATTTATACCCTAGAAACTCTCCAGATTCTTCTGGAGTGTTCTATTTCAGAATATTCTTGACTATTCTATTTCTGAACCGTCCCGAAGATTCCATCATCGATTCTCCGAACCTGAAGTTGCTTACTTTCAAGTAGATGTCACCAGTTGTCTCTTTCTGCTAATGGGTATATGGAGGTTTTAAGTTGTTATAAATTTTATTTATAATAATGTTCGTTGTGATTTTGGCAATTACATCATAAAAGTAAAAGTGGATACATTTTGGTTCACTGGACAAATTTATCCGAAAATTTTAATACATAATAATTAAGCCCGGCCCCGAAGGCAACACTGTAAGTAATGCAAAAGCATGAGGGATGGGGAACTTACTAATTTAGTCACCGAATGAATATTTCTGTTCCCTTATTCTCACATACTTGTACTCTCCTCCGTGCTCATTGTGTAATTACTGCAGAGATGCGTAAAGCGAATATGTAGCTCTTCATTACACCATGCTTTGTGTGATAGCTCTTATGGCCGGTTTCATAGTCAAGGCTTAAGCCACAGCGATGGCTTAAGCCAAGGCTTAAGTGAAATCACTGGCTTAAGGCAAGCTTAACTTAAACCCGTCATATTGAAGACTTAAGCCTCAGATTTTGCTGTGAAACACATAAGAAATTATTGCTAAATATATATTTTGCCTAAATATTATAATTTTTGTTATTAAATGAACGTGCATATTTAAAAAGTTATATTTTAAAACTAAATTTAAATTTTCCAAGCGAAAAACAGTTATATAATTAGCAATTTTGAGTACTGTCTGGCAGCTAGTGTCAGCATTCCATTTGACGTTTTAAGAAGAAACCAAACAGTTTAGGACAAAAATGAGTTAGATGCAGAGGATATAAGAGACCAAGAAATGTATAATATAATATCGCAAGGTGTGACCCGTGAGAAAAATTGTAAAAAGGTGCTCGCAACATTTCGAGAAATGGGATGATGTTGATTTTTATTCTCGGTTCCGGCTGTAGAAACATTCGGCTTTGATGGTTTACGTTGTCGAAACATTCTGCAACAATGATTTTGGATTTGATATCCTCCCAGATAAAAACCACAGCAAACTGGTAAATAAGAAGTTTTTCTTCTTTCCGCTTAGTTTTTAATCCACAATGGCAATTTTCTTTTAAAAAAATTCACAATTAGAGCAGTGCTGACAACGTAAAAATTTTCATCCGCGGCTTAACTAAGCCTCAGCTTACTGAGTACTATAAAACCGAGTAGGCTTAAGTTCTGGGCTTAAGCCACACCCGTGGCTTAACTAAGCTCTGGCTTAAGCCTGGACTGTGAAACCGGCCATTAGCTCATAATATTCGATCCTATCCTTCCAACCTTTGCTTATATCAGGCATCATCAACCTATAAAAAATGGAGCCGCATACAAAGTTTCAAAATGTATATCTGGCCGAAGAATAAATTCTTATTCTAGGAAATATTATTAGAATTGCTAGGGGGTAACTAGGGAAAGGGGATGCGGTTTGCCCGGGTATCACATATTTTGGAGCGGCATTTTATATATATTATGTCTATATCATACTATAAAAAAATTTTATAATAATGTTGTAATCAACAGAATCAATGATTATAATAACTATTCAATTTAACAAAAATGCGTGCTGACCCTGGTAGTTCGACTCCACGTTGACATTTTTAATGTTGTTGGGCCATCCCACGCGAGTATTCTTGATGCAGTATGCAAACAGGTTTTCTTGGGAAGAAGTGAGAAGAAGCAAAGAGACATCTCTCCACAGTGTAGAGATAAGTCTTTGCTTCTTCTCACCTTTTCCCTAGAAAACCGGTATGCATACTGCGTCAATAAGACTCGTGTGGAATGACCCAATCAGTGAAAAAAGGAGACACGTGCGCGATAAATTTGGAATTAGCGATGGCCACATAAAATTACGTCGCGTGGTGGTAAGAATTAGAATTGCTAAAACTAGAGTCAGATTGAAAATTTTAAAACGCGTAACACGCCTTGACAGGTAATATCGAATGTATGCTTGTTGTTTGTCTGTCCATCTTCACGATAACTCGAGAATGCGTTCACTTAGAGTGCTGAAATTTTGCACACGGGCTTTATAAAAAAAGTAAATTCAAGTTCGAAAATTGAACAAATCAGATAAGTCCTTCGTAGGGTTGCCATAAAAAAATCTCGTTTCGTTTCATTAAAACTGCAAATATAATTTAAAAAAATGACAAAATTGGAATACATTTTCTTGGTGTTGCCATACAAAGCTTTGGTTCTTCACTTTATTTAAATTTTATTATCACCTATGGTATAATATTATTGGTCTTGCACCAATTATAATTTCTTCTCTTGTTTATAATATAAGATTACTCAAATATGTTTTTGAAAATAAAAGTGTAAAATGAGTAGTTTTGAATCTATTGTCGATTTGGTTTTAATAATTTTTATATGTAATGAAGCATACGAGTAAAGTTAACACTGAACGTCGGTTTTGGGTTAGGAACTTATATTTAGCCTATTTTAGCTTAAAGAAGGTGACACAAAACAACTTAAAGTTGCAAGGATAATGGATAAAGTTGTTGTATTGGGTACCTAATTTTTGTAAAATCAAAATTAACGAAGAATTCATAAGAACACTCATTTCTCCATATAAATTGTTTTAGAAATTATGATCTAAAACAAGGACAACTGCATTTTTCGAAGTTTGTTTCACTTTCTAATGAAAGTTGAGTTTTCGCGTACTCTCCGACAAATTGATCCCGTATAGTTTTCTATCTCATTTTACAAACTGTTTCTAAAACACAAGCATAATTCATAACATAAAATTCAAAACAATTATATAAATTTGTCTTGCCTTTTTCACGAATTTCTTTGCTTATAGCGGCCCATGCTTTTTTCTTCTTCTCTTACATTTCCATAAGAATCAGACTTCTTATTGTAAATCCACCCCTGGCTAATTCAATTATTAGTTCATCCAATATATTTTTGTCCGTTATTCAATTCCAGTACTATAGAGTATTATTAAAAAAACAAAAAAAAACAAAAAAAAAAAAAACACGTTACCGCTACTAAAACTACCAGCTTTAAAATTACAAACACAAATGACAAGCTCTACGTTTTGTAGCGAAAAGTTAATAAGTCGCCAACTCTTGCGTTGGCTGCGATTCGCTGTGCTTAGCGCATTTCTCATCTCAGAAAGATTTCATATAAACAACATATTCTAACTGACCTGTCAACGCATTTGCGCGCGCATCGCTATCATTGAATCTTCACCTTTAGATTACCACCTCACGCGACGTTCGCGACGCAAAATGAGGCGAATTTCTACTGTTCATCACAAGCGCGCTCAATGTAACCGAATCTCAAATGTCAATGCGATCAATCTAACAGCATATTTTTTCCAATTCGTCCACAGTTCACAGATTGTAAGCCCAAAGAAAGATAGAAGAGTAAAGACTGTTTCACATCTGCACAATTCGGGATAAAAAAGCATCTTCGAATTTTCGTGTACGGTCGAAAGTATTTTGAAAGGTAACAACACTCTAAGCATTTGAGTGGAACGAAAACGTAAACTTTACGAATTAGTATAGTACATTAATACTATAATCACAGCGTAACAAAAACGTACTGAAAACGTACTTCTGCATTTATAGACTTGTGACCCATAGAGCCTGACAGCAAACAGCTGTTTTGTGCATGTTAACTTGTTTGTGACTCTGGTAACTAAATGCGCCGTTAATATTTATTTATTAAAATATTGAAGTGTAAAAAAATTTGATTAGGCATACTTATATTATTATTATTGCATTTTTGTTAGTTTGCTAAGCACTTTTGTACTCTATTGATAATTCCAATTATCTATGTCCTACTCAATGTACCTAATAACGTCTTAAAGTAGTGTAAGCTGAGGTTCCTTAATAAACGCTTTTTTGTTCTATTCTTATTAAGGTTTGTAATGCTATCAAATAAATTAAAATAGAAAAATCTGTTGTTTTTTTCCAAAAGCCATTGAATCCACATGCAAAACGTTTCGTAAACTAAACGTAATTTTCATTCCGAAAACGAAATATTTTAGAGAACAGTTTGCGAAATATAATGTCAACTACCACTTGACTGACAGTCTACGTTTTTCAGTTTCACTTCTCTTTGACCTGATAACTCTTTTCTGTTTCGCATTCACAACATCAAAGCGTTTCTTTTGCGTACACTTCTATGCAAGCATGTTTACATTATCGTTACGCTTTTGTTTCGTCTTGCTTAAAGGGAAGTAAAAAAGCTAGAATTCCAATTCTTACGATACCCTAGATGAATGCTCGTATGTCATTTCGTATGGTTAGCCATCTGTGAAAGTTTGATTTTGAAGTGGTTTTTCGCATATATTTCTATAACGGTTAAAATTGTCTTCACAGTATACGTAAAAATCCTAAATTCTTATATGGCAACATCAAGAAGGGTTTTCCGATTTACCCCATTTTTGAAAGTATATTTACTATTTTTATGAAAACACTGTGTACAAAATTTCACCCTCTTCTCAGGTAGTGTCCAAATATGTAATGAAAAGCGGAATTTTTGTATGCCAACTCTATGAAGGAGTTACCCGATTTGTCCCATTTTTGAACCTAATCTTACTTCTTTCTTTAAAAGTCCATGTGCAAACTTTCAGCTCTCTAATAACGCGCGTTCTCGAGTTATCATGAGGACGGACGGACGAATGGGCAGACGGACAGACAGACGAACAGGCGGACGGACATGCAAAAATCCATCTAGGGTATCATAAGAATTGGTCTTAGATCAATGCTAGCTTTTTTACTTGTTAAATAAATCTTTATATATCTTTTGGACATCTGAGTTTACTGTAGTGTAGACAGCAAGCTGTTCCGGGCTTCATTGCTGTCCTGATGAGATAGCCCTGCACTGTTGATCGAAACATGCAATGTGCTCGCAAAATTTTTATTTTCGGCTAAAAAGCCAGTCACTGACCAGCAATTGCCTATAGACTTGCATATTATACGGGTCTCAAAATACTCAAACCCCCCCTTCTATATATAAATAAATAGAATAAATAAAATACTGCATATGAGCAGAGAAAATTAAAAGACAAGTACCGAGGTACTGTCAGTTTCTGGCCTACAGCCGAAGATCAAAAAATTCTATAAAGAAATATTTGAGAGTAAAGGTACTGTGTATAATGTGTTTCGATCAGCAGTAACTGGGCGATCTCATCAGGACAGCAATAAATAAATAAAATAAAAATAAAAACAAATAATTTTTCTTCCTCCTTATCCATAATATGTGCTCATATGTGCGGTACTTTGATCTCATAGTTCGGGCACAGATTTTAACTTCATATGCCAATTTTCAATCTGAGATCAAAATCGTTACAAAACATTTCCGCAACTAAATCACCGCACTTCAGTCAGTACGGTACAACCGTACTTAGCCCGAATTTCTTTAAGAAAAGTTTTGAACGAACGACAGTGCTAAAATCAATTCTCCGAATGAAATTTATTGCTGTTAAACATAAAACAGTGGACACAACTGAATTTGCATCCAAAAACGTTCCGCAGAAAGATTGCTGGTTATACAGTGAAATTGCATCGGCCTTTTAATGTCTTTATTGTAAAGATACTGATGAAATTGCCTTATGATGAAACCAATTCTAGAACGGATCATATTTTTAGCACGATCCGTTGTAAACCGCTGATAATAAATTCTATTTCAATTGGAAACCGTTAATTGCGTCTCATTCACACGTCACACACACAAATACATTTTCACCATTTATTGTTTCTTTAACACTTTTCAGTGCAAGTTATTTTAAATGTTTGATTTATATCGCGGATATAAATTAATAACTGAGCTGTCTTAATTGATTGGGAGGGAAATGAATATGGAGACTCAAAGGCAAGGGCAATTTTGTGATGAAAAATGGAACAGAACAAGTTTTAGCTCACGAACGTAATGTGTAATAGCACTTGGCAGTTAGATTCTGAAGAAAATTTTTCAATCCAATTGTTAATTTTCGAGTTGAAGTCAATTTGGTTGTATAGCCCTGAATTTTTATATATACCATACATAGATTTCCTGGATGAGAGGAAAGAGTTCAATTTTAAATCTAATGAAGGTAATAAAAAAGTGCCGGATAAGTTTTTCGCCAATCTACTATGGAGGGCTAACATTCGTTTTGTATTTATAGCAATATGGTGCAACTAAAAATTGCCGTAGGTATATACTTCAAAACGTGGGTCATTGAATACTACATTTGTAGCTTCAATACTTTAGAATTGTGTTCAAGTTTGCCTATGTGGATTATGGGTTAACACAAGTAACGGTTGTTTTTATACCCTAGATGAAATGATATATGGTATAATATATATATGGTATAATAAGTTTGTAATTCCATAACGCACAGAAGTAATGCTAGTAGAACAAAATGGTTTGGACATCGTCGCATAATATTAAAAGTTATTTTGAGTTTTGCATGTCCGTCTGACCATCAGACTGTCCGTCCTCACGATAACTCGAGCACACGTTCTTTTGAATAGCTGAAATTTTGCGTACAGGGTTTTAAAAAACAAGTAAATTTAAGTGCGAAAATGAGGCAATTCGTTCGTAGGGCTGCCATTCAAAAATTTCGTTTTTCACAAGATATTTGGGCAATGTCTGACAAGGTGTTGAAGTAGAGAGGTGAGATTTGGCACATAGTGTTTTCATAGCAATAGTAAATATAATTTCATAATTTCAAAAATGGATTAAATCGGGGAACCCCTTCTTTGTGTTGCCATTCAAAACTATATATTTGGGTACTGCTTGATAATGACTCGACGTAGAGAGCATTTTCATAAAAATAGTAAATAAAATTTTAAAAATGAACTATATTGAGCAACCCCTTCTAGGTGTTGCCATACAAAGCATGTGTTTTCACTTCATTTAACTTTTATTTTCATTAAGGATGTAGTATTATTGGTCTTACAAGGGGAGGGTCTCTACTCGTTATCACCGATTTCGTCAAAATTCACGGTATATATAAGTTTGACTAGAAATGAAAGTGACGCAAGTGGGAGCTCCAGATGGCCAAGCGAAATAAAAATAATGCATAATGTAGGGTAGGCTGGATATTTCTAGGTGACCTTCTTGTAAAATGCTCTAATTTATAAATTTTCCCGGTTAAATTCGAACAGAATTTGAACAAAAGCCCCTAATTCATTCGGGTAAAATGTTAACTACAGAAAAGGTACGTATAAATTGCTGTAAGTACCATTTCCGAAAGTTTTCAAAGAGCGCTGGCAGATGGCGAAAAGTTGCAATGCAAAAATTTTTATAGATTTAATTATTTTTAAATAGGTAAATGACATCCGATCTTCCTGAGATTTTGTACAAATCTTTTGATAACGCCGCATACAATAAAAGATAAAAAGTTCGATTAGATAAGTCGCATAACAACATTTCGAAATGAATTTGTCAGACAGAAATTTTGGCCGTCGAAACTTATATTTCGCAAATTAATCGGAAGAGGAGGGAAAATGTACTCAAAAAATCCGAAAAAATCACGAAATAATTAACAGAAGGAATTTTTTAAATCAGATAATATATACTCTACCCTACCTACCTACCCTCAGAGCATCCGGGTTTGGGAAATGAGAAATTTTTTCATATTGGTATGTATGAATGACCTTGAATTTATCATCTGATTTTGATAAAGTTTTGCACGAATACTCTGTACAGATGGTGAATACAAATTAATACCTAACACCACCTCCTAGAAATAATTTTTTTACCTTTTTTTATATTAATAAATGGTGGTGGGTTACTACTCTGTAACCCGCTGCCGTTCGAGCTTCGTAATAGTCTCAACAAATTATAAAAAAATCACAATAAATTTAGTAACAAGAATTTTGAGAATCGGTTGGAATTTGGCCGAGATAGGCGTGGTGGCTTTTCAATAGCACAGTATGCAGTTAATTTAAAGTAATTTTATTTTAGAAAATATTTCTAAACTAATTGGGATAATGACTTTTGGTTTTTTACAGATGAAAGATAACTGATTATAGATAATTGTAACGTAAAGAAATATTGCGAACATACCATACAAGATGGTAATTATCAAAGTTTTTCCGAAAATTGTTAATTTTAACGCCGAGCTCCCCTGCATTATGCATTATTTCAGTTTGGCTCGGCCATATGGAGCTCCAACTTGCGTCACTTTTATTTCTAGTCAAACTCTACATATACTGTGAATTTGGACGAAATCGGCGACTAAGAGTAGGGACCGTCCCCTCGTTAGACCAATAATAACTTTTTCTTTTGCTTAAGTTTAAAATGCCTTCTTTTAGGGCTGGACTGGGAACTGAATTAGACTCGGGAAATTCAGACATGTCGGCCTACTGATAAATTGGTGCCAATATTATAAACAGGCAAGGACTAGCCGGGAAATTTAGTGAAGAGAAAAACAAAAATTAAAGATAAAGTGAAATTGTGAAATATGGGTGTTTAGGGGTTGAAAGTGTTTTTTTGCTATTTTCGGCGAAATGTGACCTCCTAGCCCAAATTTATCCCAGGCAGTTCAAATTTAATTTCCGAAAAATTACTAAAAAGTATACATTTGTACGGTTAAAATGAGCCCGGATAGAATAATTAAATCGAAAAAAAACAAAAAAAGTTTTCTGTGGAAGATTTTGGTATTTTTTCTCGAAAAATGTAAATATCTCGGAAAATACTTATTTCCCAGATTACAAAAAATCTTGCTTATTCAATGCAAAAAAAGGTAACCTTTAACAAAAGTTCATGTAAATTGAATTATTTTTACGAGAGAAAAAAAATAAAAAACCGAAAAATTGGGTTTTCGCCATTTTCTCGGAAAATTTAAGGTTTTACTGAAATTTGAGATTATACATCATCTGAGTCATCACTATCGCCTAAATTGCCATCATGATCTACGTTATGAAATTGAACCTTCCTGTATCCTCTCAAAGCAATGTCTTTGCGAACACAATATATGTAACACGCTTCTAATAATTGTCTTCAATATTTGTTTTGTTTTTGTTTGGGACATATGTTCGTTGATTTTAACCGAAACAGCGCCAGTTTTCCGAGAATCCAATCATCCTTTTTATTTGGATAAGCAAAGTTTGAGAGAGTTGGAATTTTCGTGTTTGTCTGCCATTTTACTTATATTTTTCTAGTCATTAAATCCGGCAGTAGTAAGGGTGTCCTTTCCTGTAACAGAGAAATGCCGGCAGAAGAAACAAAATATTACGTCATTTCCATTCGAATTTTCTATCCAAGAATATCCAAAATTCCAAGAATAAGATCAAGTGGTCGTTAAAGTTGATTAGTTGTAGAAGGTTCATCTACTTTTAGCTTTTTACGAGTATTAGTATTTTCTAAGTTAGAGTTATCAACACTGGAACCACTGGAAGACTCACCATTAGCACATGCGTTTGATTGTTCATTGTTCGTCTTTGAAGAAGCCTTTTTAAACATTACTAAAAACTTTTCCATGACACAGAACTTTGCACTAATTTATAAAAGAACGAAACATAACCATGTCAAGAAGCGTAACTTGAGCATAACAGTAGTTTTAGGTTATGAAAATTCCGTCTGCTGTCATTGACACTGGAAGTTGCCAGACTACATTACAAGTAGTGCTGCCACCCTACTTCACACGGTTTTAACTAATCACTCGTAACTATACATAAAAATGTTGCACATATACATATAAATACACAATTAACAAGGATTTTAACATATAAATTTAAAAAAGTTGGGTAGACCCAGGCCTACATGGCCTACCCGCTAGAGCCGCCACTGGTTTTTAGACTGTAATAGCATAGATATAGTGCATGAAACTCTGAAAAAAAAACTTCCGAAAATTTCTAAGAAAAAAAATTATTTTTATCTGTCTAGACACAGTTAGTTCGATTCGTGTTCACGAATTCTTCTAAAGAAATATGGTCGATAAAAATGAATTCTTGCCTACACTGAAAACGATTTTTACTTGTCTGAGCACACGAAACAATCGAAATAATATCCTTGTGTATAGAACTATCTAGAAATTGTGAAACGAAGTTTGATTTAGTTACTTGGTATATTGTAGAGGCGCTACTGTACTGTAAACAAAACCATACTGCTCTCATATGTACAGATGATGTCTCGGATTGCTGGCATCCCCAAAGGGTAAGCAAGCAATGCCTCGCTCCACTATAAAATCAACGATGCCCCTCAACCTGATTTAGGGAGGGCCTCAATTTTTACGTGGAAATTTTTCCTTAAAATTTTTATGCACTATTATTATTTGAGGAACAAACTCGACTTTACTTTTTTTTATAAAATTACTATGTACATAATTTGATCAAAAGGATCATCTACAAAATTTCTAATCTCTAAGCTCTAAGTGAGCGCATTGTCAATTTATTATGCGGACAGATAGACAGAGACGGGTGGATAGATACACAACCGGACATGTAAAGTGTCTTTTAATACATATTATGCATATATGTAGGTTTGTATATCCAATCCATATTTCCGTAACATCATTATTTCTATGCGTTATAAACGGAATGACAAATTTAGTATATCTATGATTGCACATAGGCTGTATGAAAAAATCACTAACTATTCCTATTAACTTTTACAGAAATAAAACTATCGAAGCAACTTTCGTTTCCTCTGCATTGGAAATGCTTACAGAAGGAAGTAAATGCTTCATACTGCTCTATTTAACTTGCATGAACTGTGAACTTATTGTTTAAAAAGTGCATTAAAAAAACGAACTGACTATGAGGTTCTATTTGTATGTAAGTATCTTGAAGCAATGAATCTGTGAAGCCTAAGAAATGCTACCAAAACTTCTCGAAAAATTTCCCGG
The DNA here is from genome assembly GCA_963924295.1 of Dioctria rufipes. Classification (NCBI taxonomy): domain Eukaryota; kingdom Metazoa; phylum Arthropoda; class Insecta; order Diptera; family Asilidae; genus Dioctria; species Dioctria rufipes. Next base: position 68,191,401 of record OZ002741.1, read on the forward strand.
AAGCCAACCAACTATGAATTTTTCTTCGTTTTTAATTAAAACTCCCTCGTACCACTAACTATCTGGTGTCGGTCATATTGTGTAGGTGTCCATTTCACATCTACTGCTCTCTATTATAATAACAAATACCTACGCTTCCGAGTTCATTGTGAATTTCACCCTCGAGCCTTATGATAACGAACAGCGATACTAGTTTCTAACGACTATTGATTTACTGCCCGGAAAGATAACAGTTGGATATCCACAGGGGCTCACACAAACATCAGATCTTCTTCCAGAACAACAAGATCGGCACTCTAGTCGCCATACACCAACACATACAAATGTATGTATAAGTGCTTATGTCAAGACAAATTTCCTTGAACATTTTAAGTTCAATAAATACCTGAAGTTGTCATGCATAGAGAAGGTTTGTTAGCAAATCTCAGTCTTGCTCCTGTCATTAAGTTAGTGATCATATTGCTGGAGGCGGGTTTTGTCATTGAATGCCGATCGCTGCTAGGTCATTTACGAAGCCACATACCATCGTACCATCTTAGTTTTAAGATAAATCAAATGGGTGGACGCTTCTTATATTCAGACCATAGAAAAGTGCCTGAGCTCTAGCCCTATAGCCTACGTTGAAATGACACAAGTGGACTGCACGCTGTCTCTAGACTTGAAGGCATTAGGAAAATGCTCACGCGCATCTAGAACTATTCTCCTATGCAAATTTCATAGTTTTCTTAGATTTTCACCTCTGAAAAGCTGCCTGATGCTAATCCCTGGGGTGATAAGGCCGGACCCAGCTGCTTCAAGTCAATTTTCAAGTTTGTATTCACCGTGGTATTAATGGGAGCACTTTCCTGTTGAATGCTGTGAGTGAATAAGGTACTGCGCGGCAGACTTACTTTTTTTTACTGTCAATACGATTTAAAGACGTTGGCGTTGAAAATATTATTCCTTATCAACGTTCAACAGGTAGAAGTAGCGTTTGCAATTTTTGTATAGAAAGTCTGAATATGTTTCTGTAACAGAAATACTTACATATAGATATGTACGTATACATAGAAGACAAGTAGGTTGAATTTAGGTGTTTTTATTACAGGGTGGAAAATTAAATTTACAATATAAAAATAAACACAAAAAATATAAAATTTCAAAACTCCCCATGACCCTGGTAAGCAGGTAGTAATGATTTTTTATTTCTCTATTTACCCAGCTTAGTTTTAGTGATAGGAAGTGATTAGGCAAATAATGCTCAATATAGTATAATATCGATAATTTTATTAAAATCAGGCCGATTCAAAATTTAGTGGTGGGTAATTAATTGAATAACAAAAAAGTTTTATTTATGATTATAATCTACAATCAAATCTTTTTGCTAAAAACATATGTACTACCACACACATATATGAATGTAATTTAAACTATAGTTACTCAACAAAAAACTAATATTATTATTAAGTAAGTATGTAAGTAAGTGACTTTATTTAGCATTTTTGCTATTTAACAATAATTATTACATTTATGAATCAATTAAAATTTTCTTTGATATACTCTACTATTTTTCTTTTAAGTAATTTAAGTAATTCTGGAAGCCTGGCAGTCTAATCTGATCAATATTTCTCAATGTATATGGTTGACGTATACATATCATATATATGTGCTTAAGTAATTTGGAAGAACATTGTGTTTTAATTTTTATACGAATATTAATATGTTCATTCTTAACTATTGGTTTACACTTAGCCATTTTAAAACAAATAGAGTAAAACTATTGCAAAATGAAATCTATTTATATTTATTATTATTATAGGTGCGTTAGAGTGGAAGGCCAGAGATCTGACCTCTAAGCACTGTGACCTAAAAGATCTTTTGTGCCTTGACCCTTTTCAAGATGTTTATTATCTCATTAAGGTCAGTCTTATGAACGTCTGATGGGGTTATAAAACTCTTACCTTAGCGAGCAAATACTGCTCTTTTGCATAGTATACGTATTCTGCAGATTCTACCTCTTCGTTGCAAAATCGATAGTTATCATCTTTGGTTTTGCTCATTTTCTTAAGTACGTACTTAAGTAGGCAGTGGCCAGTCATTATGCTAGTGAATATCCTATATGTATACAGTCATTCCACATGAAAACGATCTAAAAGGGATTGTTTTGGACTCGAAGATTGCCGATTTTGATGAATCTTTCAGAGATTGTATGGAATATCAAAATAGCTGACCAATATTATCTGTTTCCCCTACCACGCCCAACTCCCGCTGGGGGTTAGAACTTTTAGAAATTTCGTGATTTTTCGATGAAAAGTCATTTTAAAAAAATCATAATTCGAGAACGGAGCAACTGATGTTTCTGATATAAATGCCAAATGAAGTTAACTGCTTTATTATTTTCATAAAAAACTATAGTAGCACCGAACGAAAAAGTTTTTGTTAATAATTGATTTTTTTCAAAAAAGTGCAGTGTAGTGCTCCCATATAGGTTACTTTGGGTTTACGTTGACTTTAAAAATTCATATCTCAAAAACGAAGGCAAACACCATCGCAATTTTTTGTACATAGATAAATAAAGTTTCTAGCTTCAAAATAAAATACACAAAAATAAGTAAAAAGCTATGCTACCCTAGAGGGATGAACACCCGTATGTAATTTCGTATGGTGACCCATATGTGCAAGTTTGATTTTTGAAGTGTTTTTTCGCATATATTTCTATAACGGTTCGTCGGACAGAAAAACGATTATAACTAATTTTATAGGATTTCATATTCTGAAGAACTTTTTGATACATTAAAATTGTGTAGGATTTATCGTTTTCACAGTATACGTAAAAAACCTAATTTTTTTTTATAGGAAACATCAAGAAGGGGTTGTCCGATTTAGCCCATTTTTGAAAGTATACTTACTATTTTATGAAAACACTGTACAAAATTTCAGGTGGTGTCCAAATATGTAGTGAAAAACGAAATTTTTGTATGGAAACCCTACGAAGGAGTAGCCCGATTGGTCCTATTTTCGAACTTAAATCTATACTTTATCGTGCGGACGGACAGATGGACGGATATACAAAAATCAAAATAGTTTTAATATTATGCGTGGGTGTCCAATTCATTTTGCTCTACTAGAATTATTTGTATGCATTACAAACGGAATCACAAAATTGGTATACCCTATGATTTCATCATCCATAGTATTAAAAGTGCTAGATGTGCCCAGTAAAAAAAAAAGATACATTCCCCTCAGTACAGTACTCCCATAGTTAGGCCCTAGCACGCTTCACTTTTTACAGATGAAAGACATTCGGGGGGAGGAAAAATTCCATGTTACCAAGTTTCAGCATATCAATACTAATGCAAGCAAACAGTATCGGCCATTTTGAAATTGTGAAATTTCTGATCGGACGGTTGTGCAGTTCCTTATACCCTAGACACATGGGACATATTAATGATCATTGTTTCAATTACGTAATTGCACCAATGATCATTCCTGTTTTGGGGTGGCACACGGCAATGACGGTCTTCACGTAATTAGATTTGACAGACTAGATTTGACACATTAAATGTGTCACTTGTGCATACTGGTAAAAGTTTACAAACGTCAGGTTCAAGTTAATAGCAATAAAATGGAATCTTCTTTTACATTGGACATTTTGAATATGTGCTTATAAAAAAATCAAAAATGTTAAGACGACTTGCGCATCAAAGATTAAAACGTGTGCAAATAAATTTGCAGAGATTAAAAATGACTCTCGCATCAAGAAGAAAAAAGAAATTGTGCAGACGTCTATGGACCCTCGTAAGTGTATATATAACTATAATCAGGAATTTAAAAGAATACTTATAAAATAGTACCAATTTAAAGGCTCGCAGCAGTAAGTTTTGGGAAATGAAGTTCCCACTTATGATAAAACTTTTCGAGAGAACTTCCGAATGTCCAGAGATTCATTCAAAACTATAGTGTCACATATGGGAAATTTGGAAAGTAGATTCCAATATGAGGAAAGCTATAGCCCTAGAAAAGCGTGTAGTGATTGCTATTTATGTACTATCGTCGACAATAGCGAATTTGTTTGGAGTCGGTAGAACTACAGTGGGAAAAATCGTTCTCGAGTTTTGTGACGAGTTACGCGCAAAACTCAAGCCTCTCTATTTGAATGATTACCCACCAGAACATACAAAAATTGAAGAAAACATCATAGAATTTGAAAAAATGGGATTCCCACAGTGCTTTGGAGCGATAGGTGGGTATAAAATTTAGTTTAATTTCGTTTAGCAAATTCAAATATCTAATTTCATTACTTTCAGATGGTTGCCATATAGAGGTGACGCCACCCAAGAAAGATGCAACGGATTATTATAATTTTAAAGGCTAGTATTCCATAATTCTGTTTGCTGCAGCTGATTACAGGTTCCAATTTAAACCCGCAAACAATTGAATTAAGATTTCTTACAATTCCTTTTTCTAGGTGCAGATTTTCCTACATTAACGTTGGTGCTACTGGCCGAAACAATGACTCATACATTTTTGAGAACTCGTCGTTAAAAAGAATACACGAAAATAATGACCATTTTAGGAAGAGTGCGTATTAATAGAAGGTGTCAATGTTCCAATCCTTCTGCTAGGTGATTCTGCTTTTCGATTATCACCAATGGTCATGAAACCGTATCCGTTTTCTAATGACCAACCCTCCACTGAAAAAACATTCAACAGAAATCTTTCGAAATGCCGTCGAGTAGTCGAGAATGCTTTTGGTCAATTAAAAGCCAGATTTCCAAGATTGGGTAAAGGACTAGAAGTAAAAATAAATAACGCATATAAAATTGTGGAAGCCTGCATAGAACAGCAAGAAAAAGTTTCAAGAACATGGCTAAATGAAAGCCAAAATGTCTCAGTCCAACTGCAAAGGTTTCAACCGAACTACTCCACATGTTGGAAATCATGACGAATCAGCCAATAAAATTCGAAACGCGATAGCTAAATATATGTGTAAGTATTATGAAAATGTTAATTATATTAAAATCCAACTTTTATACAGCTATAATTTTATTCATTTTCCTTATAACTGTTACTCAATATTTTTTCTTGAATTCGTAAACTTCGATCCATGAAGTCTTGTGTTAGGGCAAACCACTTTTCCTCGTTCTCGTTTGCCTTTTTATACCCTAGATGAAATCATAGGGGTATACTAAGTTTGTCATTCCGTTTGTAACACCTTGAAATAATGATGGTAGAGCAAAATGGATTGGACACCCATTCATAATATTAAAAGTTATTTCGATTTTTGCATGTCCGTCCGTCCGTCCGTCTGTCTGTCCGTCCGTCCGTCCGTCCGTCTGTCTGTCCGTCCGTCCGTCCGTCCGTCCGTCCGTCTGTGCGCACGATAACTAGAGAACGCGTATACTTAAAGAGCTGAAATTTTGTACACGGACTTTAAAAAAAAAAGTAAAATTAAGTTCGAAAATGAGACAAATCGGGCAACTTCGTGGGGTTGCCATATAAAAATTTCGTTTTCCGCTATATATTTGGACACTGCCTGAGAACGCATCGACGTAGAGAGCTGAAATTTCGTACATGATGTTTTTACTACATTAGCAAATAAAATGTCAAAAATGGACTAAAGCGGGCAACTCCTTCTTGATGTTGCGATATAAAAATTTCGGTTTTTTACGTATACTTTGAAAACGATCAGTTAAAGACATTTTTATTGTACTAAAAATTTCTGCAGAATACGAAATCCTATAAAATTAGTTATTACCATTTTTTCTGTGAGACAAACTGTTCTAGAAATATATGCGAAAAACAACTTCAAAATCAATACTTGAATAGATCGGTGACCATACGAAATTTAATACGGGCATTCATCTAGGGTATCATAAGAATTGGTCTTAGACCAATTCTAGCTTTTTTACTTGTTTAACAATACTTTTGTTTCTTTCAAGTCCTTTTCGATCAAATCGTTCGTTCTTCTCATTTCCTCCAAAATGTCGTCAGTAGAATAATTTTTTCTTTTTCTAGCGCGAGTGTTGCCAAACGACGATGACGACGGTGTAGGCGAGAATAACAATGATGGCGACGTACGGCGCCGGTGACGGTGAGGACAACGGTGGTAGCGGCGACGAAATGGTGCATGACTGTGATCTAGTAAACACTTCTGCTTGCTCAGAACCTTGTGGTGAAGCAACCGAAGCGGCTGCTACTGATGTAGAGGGTACAGGTGACATTAATTGACAGGAGTCTGAGTTGGAGTCTGCCGATTCCTAAAATTTAGAAGAAATAAAAAATAAACCTAACGATGATTAACACCATTGTTTAATTACACCTACCAGAAATACAATGCTTTCGTGCATGGTACTGATGTCATTGGACATGAAGCTCCCAATAATAGTATGAACCTCGTTGTAAAACAAACTCCCATGCCGATGGTGAACTCCCAGACGGTCCAATTATTTTTTTCTCGCTTCTGAAACCACATCACATCACATATTTTATTTGAGAAATGTAAGAAATTTACCTGTATCTCTGGGTTAAATTGTTAATTTTAACTCTAATTTCGTTTAGTGTGACGATTACTCCCATATCCTTAATTTTGAGAGACATATCTGAGTATATGTGGCTGTTCCTTCTTGCCTTTCTCAGGTCTTTTATGTAAATGCGCCACACCTCGCACAATTTATATATTTCCGCAGTTTTCCATAATCTTACTTTTTTCTTCTTCTCTTTTTCCTTCGTCTCTTTTTCCTTCGTGTCTTTTTCCATCTATAATGTGAGAAATTTTTTTAAGGAATTCAATAATTTGGAAAACATGCAAAATTTACATTGAAAAATGTATCAGCCAGTTTCACAAATGACATCTGACAGTGATGGCTGGAAAATTAGCTGATTTTTCCAATAATTTGCAGTTTCTCACCGCTGAAAGCGCGCTTATCGCTAAAAGAAATGACAAGCAATGCATAATTGCAAACGAATGAGCTTGTGGGGGCGTAATTGGTGCAATGACGAAACGAATGACCATTGCGCCAATGATGCAGTGTCCCACGAGATATACAATGATCATTGCTCCATCAATGATCATTGACATGTCCCGTGTGTCTAGGGTATTACCTGCGACTTGCGGTGATAATATAATAATGAAATTCTCATTACGTGCTGCGTGAATTTGTGATATAGTTACTATTTATATCTCCTCGGTAATCATATAAGGAACTACTGTGAAGCAAAATTATTGTGATGGCAAGTCTAGGCACATGGACAGCAAAACTAACTTTGGTGACTTTAAAAATTCATATCTCAAAAGTGAAGCCGAGCACCATCGCAATTTTTGTACATAGATTCATAGATAAGTCTTCTAGCATTTTAGGCATTAAGATTCATTTGGAATTTGAATCAGTAAAATCGTTTGCTCCGTTCTCGAGATATAATTTTTTGAAAATTACGTTTTATCGTAAAGTAACGAAAATTCTAACCCTCTAGCGGGAGGTGGACCATGATAGATGGAAACAAAAAAAATGGGGGTGAGATATTTTGGTATTCCGCACAAACTGGGAAAGTTTCATCCAAATCGAAGATGACCTGTATCCAAGATGAACGGTTTCGTGTAGATTGGCTGACAGGACAGGACAATCTGTTTATGTTTAAAATGATATGAATTTTTCATTTGACGAATGGTTTCTGCAGATTTTTTAAGGCTTTTTCTTTGCATCATGAAGCATTTTCACTGAGCGAGCATCTAACTGGTTTTGGTCTGGCCAATCCAAAAAAATATTTGAAGATTTTTATTGCTTCTGCATGATAAATGATATGTATCAGTTCTTGTTCCTGTTGCGGCATCCCATCGTAAGTTTCTGTTCCTGGTAGAAAGTCATTAGATATGTATTCCATACAGGATTTAATATTCCCATCGATTCAACACCATTCGATAAAACTACACAGACATATTCCTCAACTCTTTCAGATCATCCCTTCTTTCCGCCTGTAATACTGAAAGTCGGAATGTCATCTGCTATCTCCTAGTAATCCTGTCGCATAATTTTTTTTCAAAATTTCTTAATTGATCTTGGTGAAACCATACCCCAGACTTCAGCAAATTACTTAACTGCATATCTCAAAGTTGCCTGTTTTATTACTTTTGATAGGTAAACATAAGTCTTATGATTTTCTTAATCTATCGTTGTATTTGATAAGTGTTTGGACAATCTTCATTTTACAGCTATAAAATTTAAATTTCTTCTTCAAAATTGTATGCAAAATAGACGAGCGTTTATGAGGCGATAATTGTAGATATGCTAAAACTGGTGGTGCGGGCCACAATCGTGGATTAGAATGCCGTGAACGGGAATGGCTTGAATCTGCTTACCCAATTTAATTCGTGGATGGTCTGCTTTTCGCGCCAATCAAGTGCATCCATGTCCAGAACTGAAACATGTCTACAAGACTGCACGTAACACCTGCAATTTCATTGTCCAGAGAGAAAAATTTCTTTTTGAACAGAATATTAGACAAAGAATTTTGTCAAGCTGCAAAAGCCAGCAAAGGTATCAGGAACAACTTCAGCTACCTTCAATACTCAATAAAGGTGAAGTAATTGTTGACTTCTTGGAGAAAGATAATATTTTGTCTACTAGATTTGCTTCAAATTGTCGTCTTCTACCCACTTCACAGGCACCTGTTTTGCATCTCCCGTGCGAAAGTGTACAAGAGCCAATACGTATTCGTACGAGAGATGTGTGCAAGGTCCTTAAGGAGATCAATGTCTCCAAAGTCGCCGGTCCTGATGGTTTCCCGCTCCTATTAATTAAGAGTTTATCCTTGGCTAAAACTCTGCGCAAGCTATTCTACTTGCTTTATTCGACAGGAAAATTTCCAACTGCTTGGGAACTAGCTAACTTTCAGCCTATTGCTAAGAAGGCAGAAGGCAGTGATCCCTCAAATTATCGATCAATTGCAATCACTTCGATTCTTTCAAAGGTTTTTGAATCTATCATTATCTCCAAATTAATGAAGTATCTAGAAACTACTCATCTCATCAATGATCGCCAATTAGGCCTCCGGCCTAGATGCTCATCTGGTACGTTGAAAGTCGCAGACCTCACAATTTTGGTTAATCCAAGATCGTTGCCGTGGATATTTCATGGGCCTTCGATAGAGTCTGACAACCTGTCCTTTTAGTAAAACTTAAAGCACTTGGTCTCTCCCCTCTTCTTCTATTATGGATTGAAAGTTTTTTATCTAGTCACCAAATACGCGTTATATTATATGGCATTACATATGAACCTCACCCTTATAAATATACCGGTGTACCTCAGTGATATGTTATCTGTACGTTTTCCCTCTTACTTTTCATTTCCGATTTACTTTCCCTTACTTTGAATCCTATCTATAGTTTTGTAAATTACAGCACTTTTGATTTCGCTTACTCCTTTGACACTTTTGCGGACCCCCAAGCAAATGTCGCATGTGTGAAACGAGATCACCTGATTAGATAATTGAATAACGACCTTTACGAGATCCTCACTTGGAGAAAAGCAAATCAATGATTGTAAGATCCATAGCTGTCTAATATCTAAAATCATCATTTGATCACTCTCTTTTCTTTTGATAGACCATTAATTTCCGATACACACCGTCACTCAGCATTCTTGCCATTACTAAATTGTAGAGCTTAAAATATTTATTTCCTTTTAAGTTTTTGTAGATTAAAAGAAATAATAGTTATTGTTAAAAATATTAAATTATTTACGATTGTTATCCAATCATTGTCCTATCCTTCTTCCTTATCTTAATATGAAATGTAACCAAAAATTAATACAAAAAAAAAAGAAAGAAAATTTCCCAGGTAGGTACAATACTTTCCTCGGAAGACATAAAATTTGAAGAATTTTTATTTCTTAATAAATTAAGAGTTATTACATAACTTGTTACAACAAATCGCTTAATACTTTATCTAAATTCTTTTATACATAAAACGCGGATGTATTTACATGCATATTTTCAGTAAATAAAATTTTATCTTTCTACACTTTCTAATTTCACGTGGGTAGTTGCGTTGTTTTATTTTTAGTCGTCGCATTTTTCATATAATTTAGCTAAAACTTGATATATTTTCGGCTAAATGTTTTATGTTTTATAATGTTTTTTTAAATTGTTTCAAGCGATAATAAATATTTATTTTAGTCTCCAAAATGTCTGAAACTTTTCACCTTGAATAATGTGAAATATAAAAAGATTTCTCATTGAGAAAAAAATTTCTCTACATTTGCATAGAAAAATGCCAATAAATGCCTAAGGGAAATTTTCGTCTCTGACTAAAGCTTTTCAAGCAATTTGTGCTAGATATACTAAAAGAAATGTGAAAAAGTGCTACATTTTGAGTACAAAACATGGATAGGTCATTTTAAACTAAAGATTTTGGGCTTCTTAAATTCAATATGAGAAATGTGTTGTCCTGATGAATTTGAGTGTTGGAAAAGTTATTTGAATCGAGTGAGGTTAAAGCATTTAGTTTATTTCATCTTAGGGTTCCATATAACAAATGGAAAAACCGGAACTCTTATAAGTTCGCTTGTGTGTCCGTCCATCTGTCTGTCACAGACGTTTTTCTTGAAAACGATGTGACGTAGGAATTTGAAATTTAGCACAATGTTAGGTTTTCATAACGCGCACATATTAAAACAGTGAAATATTATTTTAATTTTTTTTTGTATTGGGGGTGGGTTGGACCCCTAGAAAAAATACTTTTTTTTGTATCTCCGGGGTCTCGCTTGAAGGGAGGTGAATTGGTTTTAAAGATATAGCCCAACTGCCCTCTTGATCTTCTAGGTTTCTAAAACAAAAATTTTGATATTACAGGGGTTAGTAGATATTGAGACATATGTATAAATGGAAAGTTGTCTCTCTTTTTGTCACTCGCATAGCTAAAAAAGAAAAATATTTTTTGTCTTAACTTATAAGACAACTCTTAATAATAATATCAACTCTTATAAAATTACTCTTACCATAGGCAAAATTTGATTAGATTTAAATATTTGGTCGATTGACTGTTCGTTTATGAAGTTCTGGATTGGGCAAGCTCCACTCGTTCTTAATCGATTTTTTTTTTTTTAAGAAAAGCTGATGTAGGAACTTATTTAATTAAGATGTTTATTTATTTATTGGAAAATTGGTATGAATATATATATATATATTGTTGTTGTTGTATTTGTTGCATTTTTCACGTTTTTTCACGGGTAAAATCCAGTGCTTCTTCAGCTTTCTCTGTAGCTTAATACGGAAATGTAGCTGCTTAATGAGAAAAAACGATAACTCAGTCGAATTTCAACCGATTTTAGTTAACTAATGTTCATTAGACGAGGAATCGAATTCGCTATTAATAATATAAACAGAAAAAAAAAATATCGTAGAACAAAACATGCCATCATATTGTTGTCAAAGTTGAAAAAATGTGTAAAAAATGGTCAATTTCGAAATGTTTTCATCTGTACCTTCGTGACTTTTCATCGCAATATATATCACAAAAAACTTTGACATCGAATAAAAAATGGCGGAGTTATAAATCATTATAGACATGGATCTACCCAATAACGGTTTTTTTGTTGTCTAAAATGAGCTTTTGAGAGGGTATGAGAAATTTCTTGTATGCCACTAGACCTGCAACCTGCACTAGGTCTCGTCAAAAGTATATTTTCACTATAACGCAGTGTAATTTTTCCTTCTGTTCCTAAAGCTGCAGGGTGCCATGTTGATTGAAGTATTCTTGAAGAAATAAATATAATACGTTTACGTGATTATATTAAATGGCCTCATGTGCACATAACTAAGCATAAAGCAGTATACATATGTACATACATAGTGTTTCCTTCATGGTTATACATAGAGCAGGAGGTGATACTACTCACCTAAGTAAACAAAAATTGTATGACGGGAGTTTCAGAGTTACAAGGTTATTAAGAAAATATGCTAGGTTTTCACAAAACACCTTGTATCTGTAAAAGTGCAGGGTCTACGGTCACTGTCAGGAGTTCTTTGCAGAGCTTCATCGGCTTTCCAACGACTGTTTAACCAGCCGCATATTTTCCTCCTCTCAGGAGTTATGGTGGCCTAAACTAAAAACTTCAGAGTTTCGAGTTTTTTTTTTTAGTTTGACCTGTTGTATTTTTATAAAAGAGCGGCTAACATAACTTGTTTTTATAAAAATTGTAAACTGTAGACGCTCCTCTTTGATTTGACCTCTTATACCCAAGGCCGCATTTATACTTTTAGAGGCCCCAAAAACATTAGTCTATTTCAGTTATTGAAATATACTATATAGGTAGGTACATATGCATTTGTTTAATTTATTGGAAACAAAAGCCGACACTTCCATAATTACGTATTTTAATAAAATAAAAATAACACAACATTGGTATTTAATAAGAGATAAAAACAAATCAGTTCAATTTTAAATAAAAAATTAAATAATAACTAAACATTTTTTCTGGTTTTTGTTTTAGCAAATAAGTCTATAATGTTATTATAATTAATCGAGTCCATTACATCTGATTCAATGCATAATAGCGACAGATCACTTGTTTTTATCAACACCGAAGATAAGCGTTCAGCACTTGCATTAGAGATATGCATCGTCAAAAATATTTTTTTAATTTTTTCTATGTTCGAAAAGTAGACCTTAACCCATCCTTTATAAATTTATACATAGTTTGAATTAAAACACTTTCTTCCTTATAATCATTATTAAAAATTTCTTAGTTTCATCAATACATTTTTCTGAGTCAATATCAGTACCATATATTTGTAAATTTTCTTAATATTAACTTTGTATTTATCTTGATTTATATGTTTATATTATATTCAAACGTATCTAGTATGACATGATCATCATCAATTTTTTTGAAATTTTACATTCTTGGAGGGTTTGTGAAAATAAAAATACGAATTAAAAATTTTTCTTCTATAATGCGTATTTTGCGGGATATGGCATTTTCAAAATTTTGCAAAAATGCTGTCCTGGTCTTCTTCTTTAAAAATTCGTATATATTTTTCTATTTATGCTAAGATATTCAAGGATATAGGATAAAATCCTTATCCTTGATGCCCTTTTTCACGTATATTTTAAAGATTCTATTTTTAGCTTGAAATCCTATCTTTTAAATAAGCCATATTTCACTATCCTAGCAGAAATAGAAAAATATATACGAATTTTTAAAGAAGACCAGGACAGCATTTTTGCGAAATTTCGAAAATGCTATAACCCGCGAAATGCGCATTGTAGAAGAAAATTTTTTAATTCGTATTCTTATTTTCATAAGCCCTCAAAGTATGGAAAATTAAAAAAAAAAATTGGTGATGGTCATGTCACACTTTTAGTGATTTTTGGTCGATTTGCTATGGAATGACCCACTAACTTTTCGTTTTTCCATTTATTTCCAAAATTAACTTATCGTGGGTGGCTCGTATAAGAGTTATGACCCAGCCTCGCGTGTGTTTTGTGTACCTTTGCGTGATGTGCATATATCTCACTATGGTAATAAAGGGAAAATACAGGCAATAAGGATGCAACAAATGTCAATTACTTACGATCATGCGATAAAACCTTAGAAATAAAAATAGAAAAATAAGAAATAGCGGTAAGTTAAAACAAATTCACAATTCTATTTCAAATTCTCACTACTCTACTGTCGTTTAAAGTAAAGGGTTTTCCAATAAGAGGTGTTATTTTAATTAGCCCGATATTTCGGTAGATGTCACTTTTGGAGCTGTCAATTTTTGACATTTGACAAGTAGAAACTACACGATTAATAAAAATGGAACGATACACGATTCAACAACGCATTGAAATTATTAAAATTCACTATAAAAATGATGAAAATGTGGCAGAGACGGTTCGTAAAACTCGAACATTTTTGGGTCGTCGTGAAGCACCTTGTCGGACCGCAATATAGAAATTGGTAGAAAAATTGGAGCTGTCGGGACAATTTAGTGATGTGAAGAATAAAACCCGTGCAGGTCGCTCAGGAACCCAGGTTTGTCCATTCCTCGTCGTGCTTTGGAATTAGGCATTCCACAAACGTCATTATACCGTATTTTGCATAAAGATTTGAGTCTTAAGGCTTATAAAGTTCAGTTAACACAAGAACTCAAGCCGGCCGATCATCAACAACGTCGAGTCTTTGCTGATTGGGTCCTTGAAATGCATGAAAATGATCCGGAATTCCATCGAAAACTCATCTTGAGTGATGAGGCCCATTTCCACCTCGATGGCTTCGTCAACAAGCAAAATTGTCGCATCTGGGGCTCGGAAAACCCAAGAGTTATTGTTGAAAAACCTCTCTATCCTCAACGAGTGACTGTTTGGTGCAGTTTATGGTCCCGCGGGGTCATTGGACCTTACTTTTTCGAAAATGAGGCTGGAGCAACAGTTACGGTGAATGGATTGCGCTATCGACAGATGATTAATGATTTTTTATGGCCGGAATTGGATGGTAATGATCTGGACAACGTTTACTTTCAACAAGACGGCGCTACGTGCCATACAAGCAACGAAACCATTGATCTTTTACAGGAAAAGTTTCCGGACCATGTTATCTCTCGAAGAGGTGATCACAATTGGCCACCGAGATCTTGTGACTTAACACCTTGCGACTTCTTCCTTTGGGGACACGTGAAAGAGAAGGTCTACGCCAACAGCCCAGCGTCGATTCAAGACCTCAAAGATGGAATTCGTGAGGCTATCAAGGACATAGGGCAGCCACTTTGCGATTTGGTTATGGAAAATTTCATGAAAAGGATATGGGGCCCTATTCTTGAATAATGAAGACAGATTCCGTATTCGTTATGCTGTCAAAACCATTCGGAATCGTATTCTTGAAATCCGCATTCGTTATATACCGAACACAAACCCTTCGTTATTTAACGAATGGGTTGAACCATTCGTTATGCCAAACGAAGAGTGAATCAGCTGCTACTTTACAAGTGACAATGGGAGATAAAAGATATGCCAAAATGTCAAATTCCCAAAGAACTAAAATAATTCAGTTTTTAGAGGAAAATCCGAAACTGAAATTAGGGAAATATGATAACTGTTTCAGTTCAAAAGATGCCACGGAATTGTGGAAAAAGTTATCAGCAGAATTAAATTCTATACCCGGAGCGCAAAAGGACTGGAAAAGTTGGAGAAAGGTATGTGTATAAATTGATATAATTTTTTTTATAATATTATCTACAAAATAAAGCTAATAAAAAATTTGCAGAGTTGGCATGATTTAAAATGTGTGGTGAAATCAAAATCTGCGGCGGCAAAAAGACATTTGTATGGCACTGGTGGAGGTCCTCCTGCTAAAATTTTCTTATCCAGCAATGAATTGAGGGTGCAAGAACTAATTAACCCGAACGAAGTTTCAGGTCATGACGATGTAATTGAGACGGATATCGTAATGGTGAGAAAATTATACACAAGTTTAAAAATTCTTATTTAAATACGTATAATCGAACAGGATTTAGGCACGTCTCCAGTGATTAATGATGAGGATGTTCGTCCAACAACTTCTTGTCCCGAATCATCCACATTATTTATTGATCTTCCTGAGAATGCTGTATCCCGTAAAGTATTGCGTGAAAATCGACTTCATCTACAAGGAAACAGGGGTAAAATTGGTAATAATTTTGACATTAAAATTTTTGTAAAAAATTAATTTATTTATAGTTATACTATACTAATTTTACAGACCAACGATTTCCCAAAAGACGGTCTGTTGCGACGGCTCAGGAAATATGTAGTACAACTGCCGAAAAACTAAAGGTAAAAAGGGAGTATTATGGCAATAAACTGAAATTAATGGAAAGAAGATTAGATTTAATGGAAAGGGACACGCTAGCAAGGGAAGAAATCGCGCAAGCAATGACAAAAATATCTTTGTCATTTGTATAGCTACAGCCAGCCAAGTCATTATATCATGCACTCATTTCATATTAATTTGTAGTTCTTATTATTATTTAAGTCGAAATGACCAACATTGTACGAAGCTTTAAGCAATAAAATATAAAAAAAAACTATTTACTATAATAAACATCTCTTTATTTCAAATATTTAATTATCTAAAATAAATTATTGGAAATAATGCCTGATTATTTTCGAGCGAAGTCGTCTCCCTGCTGTAAGTAGAGGATTAGTAGAAGAAGCTCCTCTGTTTAATTCATCTTCTTCTGGTGTTTGACTCGGGAACATTCCCTCCAAGGGGTCATCGCCATCTTCAGGATACACCTCTTCCAAATCATTCGATACGCATATATTGTGCAGTACGCAGCACGTGTTGATTATCTTCGATGCCACATTAGGGCGATAATGAAGCACACGATGTTTCAAAAGGCATCGAATTCGAATCTTTAAAACTCCATTTACTCGCTCAATTGTACTTCGTACTGTCATTTGCCGAGCATTGTAGTTACTCTCGGCACTACCAGGTATTGCATGTAGGTCTGGTGTCAATAACCATGGCCTTAAAGCATATCCTGAATGACCTGAATAGAAAACAAATTATTTTAATTCATTTGTGGAACATAAATTAGTGATTTACTACCTAATAAAAAGTACTGCTCAGGAAAAGAATTATAAAGAGTTTTTACCGCCGGAAGAACTTTGCTATTATTCCAAATAAAGCTGTCATGTGTACATCCAGGATATTTTGCATTCACGCTGATGATTTCCAAATTAGAATCAGATACCTTATTAAGAGCAAAAATATTAAGCACTTTTATATAAATATATCATAAATGAAATTACCAGTTGAACGTTTATGGAATGATATCCCTTTCTGTTGACATAAATATGCTCTGTAAATAATGGGTCTTCTCTCGGCGGTGGAACAATAGCGACATGAGTGCAATCCACACATCCTATTACCCCAGGAAATCCGTGGACATCATAAAATCTGGAAGTACTTGTTTAAATATGTGTTACTATTTTCAACGTTGGAAAATCTGACCTCTTTCTGGTGGAGTTTAATGCTCCTATTGTTGTTGGGAATTTAATTTGTTCTTTAAAAAGATTGCTCTCATGAACAGCGTTAATGACCTCGTTAATTGATCTGCTAACCGAGGGTTGGCTCATGGAAACATCTTGACTATCTCCAACAAGCTGCTGATAGCTCCCAGTAGCGAAAAACCGAAGGGCACATAGAACCTAACAAGAGTCAAAGCAAACGTTATAAATTATTCAAAGCTCCAATAGTTATTACCTTTTCTTGAACACTATAGTTGACGAACGTGATGCACCAACCATATATGGATTCAACTTATTAATAAGCTCATCAACCATATTCTTCCTTAGTCGAAAAAGCTTCGTAAATTTACGGTCCGGTAGTTCAAAGCAATCAATAGGCTGACGAATTCGGCGTAATTCATTTTCCATAGATTCTTCAAGAATTTCAGAGGCAAACAATAATGACAATTCACTAAAGCTAGCCATTTTTCACACGTAATAATATACTAATTATATTTTATATTTTATACAAAAATAATAAGCAAAAGAAAAATATTATTTTAATTAAGTGACACAGCTGACTGTATTTATTTTGTAATTTGACAGAAATAATCTTACCACACTCGTTATGTTGAAAAACTTTTTCACCACTTCGACCTTATAACGATGAGGTTCAAGAATACGAAGGGTGTATACGATTCGTTATCAACCATTCGTTATATAACGAATACGTTAAAACCATTCGTTATTCAAGAATGGCCCCATGGTCCTGTAGGCGTGGTCGTGGTGGTCATTTGGCTGATGCTATTTTCCATTATTAACTGCATACCTTCCTCTTTATAATGAAATATATAGATCCGATCATTTATCTCAAAAACTGTCATTTTTCTTTGAATATCAAAATAATACCACTTATTGGAAAACCCGTTATATAGATAAATCGAGCGAAATTGCTGATACTCCAATAGTTTTTTGCTTCGTTGGCGGTTTGCTCAGATACATGCATTTTATGCAATTCAGTAGTTCCTGTCGGCTTTATATTCTAAGGAAAGAACCTTAGAATATACAACAAACAGTAATGCTGATAAGCTAAATGAAGTGAAGCCGGCCGATATTTATGTTGGGTGGAAGTTTTTCAGTGTGGGAGCATAGTAGAGTTATCAAAAGCTAGCAGAACCCATTAAGGCGGAGTGGATATGGATACAGGTGTGTTTCCGTCTAGGTGGTCCATAAGCAGAAGGTGATAGTACTCACATAGACGGAAAAAAAGTGCACGGGGGGGGGGGGGGGGGCTGTTCCACATCAACCGTTTGGGAGATACAGGGTGATTAAGAAATTATGCTAGTATCTTAAAAAGTACAGGGTGTACGGCCGCAGTTAAAAGCTCGTGGTTTCGAGGCTCTTCTAACGACTGTTCCATCAGCCCTGCACACTCTTCTCCTCTCAGGAGTTCTGGTGGTCTAAAGTAAAAATTTCGGATTTCGTACAATTTTTTTGACTTGACATTTTTTTTTAGAAAAAGTTGGTTAACATAACTTTTTTTTTATAAATATATTGTTTTTTTTTTTAACTAGACTGCAAAAACAAAATAAAAAGGCGGGTGCCAAGAGGACGGAAAGGTGTGGAAACTCTTTACAAAAAAAAAACAGAATGCAGCTAGAAATTCATTACTGGCAACTCGACGCAATTAAAAAGGAGCGAAGAAGAAGTGATATAACGTCTAAAATAAAAAGAAAAAATAGTTCAGAAGAACAAGATACAGCTGTACACGAGAATATTTTTCAAAAAATCCTTAAGAACATATATTCATAAAACTATTCATTATTGTTTTTTATAAAAAATTGTTAAGAAAATAATTCAGTACAGTTCCATATAAATTTTTGGAATTCTCATCATCACAATTTTCCTCTTCTCTGATAGAAAGTTATTTAAAATTATAGTCTGTTGCTTACCTCGAAATATTATTTAAAGCAATCCTTTCGGCGAAGCATGAATGAAAAGTTTTCACTTCCGCTACTATCACTGCTGCTATGTTCTCGATGTATCTAAGATATTTTCCTATTGAAATGAGTGTTACCAATTTAAGTAAAACAAAATTGTAGAAAATTATACAGCACCTGTCACTTGTGAAATATTCACGTATACTGCACAAATTTAGTGAAACAGAAATCTACAACTACGAATAATTTTGGTGAAACAAAAAATGAAAAATTCCTACAAATTTCTCATTGTAGAATACAACTACAATTTTGTAGTACAGAAATTTTGTGAAACCAAAAATATCATATTTTTTACAATTTTTGTTAAAAATCACTGGTAAATCACAACGTTAAGTTCGTGAATTAGGCAACAGAAGTCAGTTTTTTCTGTACTTAGACAATTTTTCTAGGTAAGTTCTATATGAACAACACATTTATAGAAAAAGCATTTTTTTAAATTATTAACATTTTATTGAAAACTCATAATATGAGGTAACAAAATACTGAAATTGGAGCATTACGAAAAAAATATCTTTATGCATTTATTTAACCTTTCTCGCACGATATGTTTGAAACTTCCACCTCCACCGTTAGGGGTACAAAATGTACCCCACAGTTACTATAATGAATGAATTTTATATAGATATATTATTACACATTAACACTTAGTAAAATAATAAACACAGTAAAAAGTAAAAATAATTTTTTCTTATATTATATAGCAAGCAATTCGCGAAGTATACTTATATTTTAAATTAAAGTTATAAAAGAATATAAAAGAAATTTCTTAAGGCCGGTTTCACAGTCAAGGCTTAATAAATATTTCGGTTTCACAGTCAAGGCTTAAGTCTCAGATGTTGCTGTGAAACACATATGAAGATTATTGCTAAATATGTATTTTGCCTAAATATTATAAACTCTGTTACTAAACGAACGTACGTATTTCAAAAGTTATAATTTAAAACTAAATTGAAATTTTCAAAGCGAAGAATAGTTATCTAGTTACCGGTTTTGAGTACTATCTGGCAGCTAGTGTCAGCATTCCATTTGACGTTTTAGGAAGAAATCACACAGTTTGTACTGCTCGTAGTTAGAACGTACACGCAAATTTGAATTTACTGAAGACTGCAATGAATGCACTGATAATTATGGATTAAGATCAGTGGTTTATCCTCTTATAATTAAAAACACTGTCCACTTCTTTTAACGTTCAATAATAGACACTTATTTCTTAATGTTGCCCACTAATTATAGTAAGATAAGATTATGTATATAAGGAGTTAGGTCAAAGATCCACATACACTAGAAAACACACTTAATAACACAGATTTGTAATGCACAATTAGTTGTATTGGGATAAAACTCAATATGTAAGTTTGGGTCAGAGAAAACACGTATTGCCAAAAAATTCCAGTATAAAATCGTTAAAAAGGCTATATGTTTATAAAATAAATATAGAGTAAGTTGAATTGATATATTTGATAAATATGCACACGAAGTATATAGTATGTAAATATATATATATATATGAGTAAATTTGTTATAAAATAGATATATAAATAAATAATAAAATGTTACAAGTGGCTGGTACTCACCGATCTAAACTTGGCACTTGAGGTGGTTGGATTTAAGCTAATGTTAAGACCCTTTGTTCTAATATTTTATTAGAACAATTCTTTATTCCCGTCTAGACCAGGAATAAAGTGTTAATGTTAGTAATTTTAATCTCAGTCAAGACCCGAGATACAATATGCTTTAAATCAGTCAATACCCGAATTAAAATCTTGTCTTAACTTCAGTCAAGACCCGAAGTAAGATTCTTTATTTCAGTCAAAACCCGAAATAAAGTGTTTGTTAGTAAATGATTACTTCGGTCAATACCCAAAATAAAATGATTTGTTAATAAAAGTTCTATATCAGTCGATACCCGATATAAAATATTAGTCCCTACCTACCCAACCTATCCCAAGCGATGCCAAGTGCAAAAAGAGATCGAGATCAGTCAGCTTGTGGTTTTTATAGCCGTTGCTTGCACATGACACCAATGATGGAGTAACAAAGGCGCATGATCACAAGAATTGGCAGAACATCTGTGCACTTACGGTACTAGTGATAAAACTTACCTAGCAACGAACAAAATGCATAGCAACAAGAAACAGACGGCAGCAGATGCTGCTGTGATAAAAAATTTCGATGCAGCAGCCCATGAAGAAAAATAAATTCCCGTTTTGTAATGATGATGTAGAATTGCAAATTGATCGGCTTGATCTGATTATATTTGTGGCATGTATTGAATGCTACATGAAATGCTTTTGTTATATATCGTACCCATTTTTAGGGAACATTGTTGGTTAGATTAAATTTATTTTATTTTCAGATCTCAATTTTAGCATGATAATTTTTAATATGTTCAGTTTTCAGGATTGTTCTTATCACTAATCTAACGGTTCAATCGTATGATAATGATTTTGACTTAATCTGTTCGAAGAGGCTATAACACTGTATTGTATTTATACAACATGCTGTATATAAGACAAATACATGGCTTTGTTTGGTTGTGTATCTGTGTTTTGATTGAGAGTGATTAGATTAGACTTCATTCCACAAAACTTGCATGCTATGTTTTTATTATGTTTTCCTTTCAGAAATTTTAATATTTATAAAAATATATTCGAATCAGTTTGGTTCGAACACAGTTTAAGACAAAAATGAGTTATTTATCTGATGCAAAGGATATAAGCGACGAAGAAATGTGTAATATAGTATCGCAAAGTGTGACCCATGAATAAATTATAAGAAGGCGCCAACAACATTTCGAGAAATGGGATGACGTTGATTTTTATTCTCGGTTCCGACTGTCGAAACGTGTAAAAGTAAAATACTGTAAATGCAAATTGTAAAAATAATAATTAGTACAATGAAAATTATTTCGATTTGGTTTTATTATTTTTGGAAATTGAAGAGTCCTTGATACAGTCTTCTTACAATAAGAAGGGTTGGTGGGGGGGGGGGCTTCCTTCTTTGTCCTCGAAATCTTCGAGTAATTCACGTGAGGATCCATTCCAATCCATTAATTTGTGGACCAATTAATTCATGAATGGTTTCTTCATGTATTGATAGCTTTCTAGCTGATTCTGATCCACCTCCAGTCGCCTATATGTATGCTGCGCTTTTCTGAAGCTACGTTCTTTCTTCTGTGTGTGTTTTTTTTAATTTGTATATTTCTTTTGTAACACAAGTTTTGTGGAGCACTTCTGCCTATTTTTGCATTAAATTCAGCTGCAATGTCTGTCCATGTTTTCATTTTACCCCTAATCTCACCTGGTCTGTTCGCTTATATTTTATAATGTTTTTATATTTTTTCACTAGTTTTAATAGAACTACTATTTTTTTTTTTGAACTAAAATTAACAATTCTCTTAACTTTTTCCATATTGCGCACGGTGTAAACAAACGAGT
Organism: Dioctria rufipes; assembly: GCA_963924295.1. Taxonomy (NCBI): domain Eukaryota; kingdom Metazoa; phylum Arthropoda; class Insecta; order Diptera; family Asilidae; genus Dioctria; species Dioctria rufipes. The sequence goes on from OZ002741.1 coordinate 68,213,789, forward strand.
GATAACAATATTATGTTTTGATGTCTTCTTCTTCATCGGGTAATTTTTCTTTATAAATTCACAATTACCGCAGTGCTGACCACTTAAAATTTTTCATCTGCGGTTTAACTAAGCCTCTGCTTACTGAGTACTGTGAAATCAAGTAGGCTTAAGTTCTGGGCTTAAGCCATATCCGTAGCTTAGCTAAGCTCTGGCTTAAGCCTGGACTGTGAAATCGGCCATAGGTCTTCCTTCTCACATAAAGTGCAAACTGTATTTTGGAATGCTGTGATCAGGACATATCAATTTTAAACAACGTTGGCATGTTTTGTGGCATTTTCTGTCCTTCGTTCAGGGACAAAAATACACCTCCCAAATGGTTTCCGCCACTCTTTCTGATTGGACGTTTCTCCTCCTACTTCTGGAACTAGTTCAGACATAGCTGAAAAAATACGTTTAGGTAAATTTATCTGTAAATTTTTCAGTCTCTTCAGTTTTTTGCTCCAATGGAAGGTTTTATAAGATCTTTTCCGAGATTCAACAAGAACCTCCTTCGATAACCATTTTTTTTAATAGTGGATTGTTTTTAGATCATAGAGCAAAGCTATTCAACGAAGTAATATCCGAGCAGTCTTGGAACAATGCAAATGGCTATCTATTGCTGGTATCACTGTATTCGATGAGTATATCTTATCCATGGTGTCAACAAATCGCTTAGTGTGATTATAATGTAGAATTATCTCGGTTTGAATTTGTTTGTTTCATCGCTCACAGCATTATCATGCTCGGTGGTGACTACAATCACATGTTTCTTGGCTTTTGGTAAAAACGAAACCATCGTTATGTTTTCACTGAATGCAAAATGTGAAGATCCTTTTAGTATATTTTTGGTGGATAACAGCGCTTTTGGGGCATCTTCTTTATTTTTTCGAAGAGTGCTACAAAGTGTTATTCCAAGATCATACAATCTTCTTGCCAAAGGTATACTTGTATAAAAGTTATCTGTTGTAATACCGTAATCACGGCCTGAAAACCTAACTAAATCCAGTACGACGCACTTACCCTGCTCCTTCTTCTTAAGTCTATCTCTCTCTTTGCCAGTCTAATATACCTGGTAATGCTTTGCATACGTATTATCTGTACTCAGTAAAGGAAACGTCTTCAGTAACATGTCTGTATAGTGTCTCCAATGAGACAATTACATAAACTGCACATACGCAAGAAAAGGAAACAATTTCTGGTTTGGCGACATCTATTAGTGAAGTAAATAAAAATCGTCCAAAATGTAAAATAGTGAAGATGTTTCTTTATTGTGTCTTGTTTGCGTGAATTTTCAATATATTGTGAAGAAAATCACTACAGTCATGTTTTTACTTTTATATGAAGAAAGAGTAAGTCATCTTGTAGAATTAATTGCGAAGATATCACAATAATATGAATCCATTATTTATAGTCTTAGATACTTCGGTTTGTCAAAATAAAATAAATTAAAGCTTAAATTATTGAACGGAATATGTAACTCAGGTCTTCAAGTGTAATTACAGTGAATGTTGCGAAATCATGGGAACCTTTAATACTTGTCTTTAAAACTTTATGGTAAGTCTTTGGTAACACCGTCACTGAGTATCCACAATTTTTCATATTTTTATGCCGTATTTGGCTGGCTTTTATTTCATGTACACTCTTCAATGCAACCTGCCTCTATTGTTCATCGATTCTTATAGTTAATAACACAGTTTACAACAAATATTTCAAATAATTCCCTGGTTACTGCTATTTTTTACTCAGCTGGGTTTTTCCTGAGGGCTGTATCATGCCATTTTCCTAAATTATATTTTATTACGTTGTTGCGACGGTATCCTTGAGACGGCATTTCTCCGCACCTTTCTCGGTAAGATCCGTTGATTGCCGGACTGCTTTATTATTAATTGCATGTCTTGAATCGATGACACCGATTTAGGACATTGGTATTCGAGGTATTTTAGACGTATTGCTTAGTCTATTCTTCACCTGATTGTCCTTGCTTACTCGGAGGATACACCTGCAAGTACAGCTTGCATGCAAGCCACCCTTCCAACACGATTTTTAACTTGACAGCGGAAGGCAGTTCAGTTGATGTTTTATCAGATTGCATGCAAGTTCATTTAAAAAATGGCGTTGAGACGTAAACTCTTGCATATATTGGAAAATTATGGCAATAAAGGAAGTATCACAATGATAAAAACCCAAGAAAAAAGGAAGATGAAGGTGTTGGTAAATGATAAACTGTAAATGATCCCAGAAAATTTCATTTTCCCGGTATAAATTTATGAATTTTCCTCAAGAATTTCGTTTCCGCCATTTTGAAAACTGTATAAATGTCAAATTACTATCTCCCCAGCTGCCATGATTTTTCATCATTCAAGTTCGCTGAAAGTTGCATGGCAGTTGGATTACACGTGCAAGAAGGATGGCAGTTCAAGTTGCATGCAAGCTGTACTTGCAGGTGTAACCCCCGGGTTACTACCATGTCTTGTGACATGTTCATTTCAGCCAATAAATGCGAATTATCTCTTGATAAAAGGTTATGCATCACACACAATAGTGACTAAACTAAAAAAAAAAATTGTAGGAAAGTTCGAAAGTGATTCCAGGTATCAGACTCGTCCTACATTCTATTGTGTATGCAGATACTTACGCTAATTACTATATGGGGTACAAAGTATACCATAGCTACTTTCTTTGCTAATTCGTATTATAATTATGAACTGTTTTATGAATATAAAAAAAAAACTGTGTTTTTGGGGTAAAAAATATACATGATGTTGTGAGAGACGGGTTAAAAGAAAGAAGAAAAGTTCGCGAGCAATTGTTAAAAAGAAATTATTTTGCTAATCTGTTTCTTTATTTCCTTGCAAGCTATATTTTCATTTTTATCTACACTGCTCAAAAGTGTATAAGCAAAATGTGGTTTTTCGGTTGGCAATTCCTGGAATTTGGTTTGATTTTGGTTCTGTTTCTTGTTTTTAGTAGATACATCTATTGCGCATACAACAATAAAAAAAAATCTGGAATAACGGTAAAAACAGGTATTATATAATTATAATGGGACAAAAACCAATTTTTACAATTCAAAGATGTTTTTTTTAAAATTTAATTAATTAGTACAGTTATTTTTTTTAAATTAAAATGTTTTTTTAATAACTAGTATTGCCTCCTCTTGCAGTTATGATAGATTGGCATCTTCTTGGCATGGAGCTAATCAAGGTATCAAATCTGCCTTGCGGAATTTGTCTCCAGTGATCTTGAAGGAGATTACACAGTTGTACTCACGTTGTTACTGACGCTAAATGTGGAGAATGCTTCGATGAAGGGCATCCCATGCGTGTTCAATAGAATTTAAATCCGGGGATTGTGCTGTCCAGGGTAAAACATTAATTTCTCTTGCATCCAACCATTCTGTTGTGATTCTTGCTGTGTGTGGCCTGGCATTGTCATGCATAAATATGAATTCTGAACCGATCTGTGATGATAATGGAAGCACAACAGGTTCCAGTACCTCATTGATGTAAGAGACTGCCGATAAGTTGCCTTCTGGAAAAACGAGATCAGTTCTTCTACCAGTCATAATTCCTGCCCATACCATAACAGTGCCTCCACTGTAATTGTGCACTTCTTGCACAACTCTGAGCCTTTCTGCGTTACCAGGTCGTCTCCATATTCTTGTTCTCCTCATATCTGGATGAAAACCGAATCGTGACTCATCAGTGAACAAAACTCTGGACCATTGATCTTCTGTCCAATTTCTATGATTTTCACTCCAATCATTTCGACGCCCGCGATTTTCACGTCGTATCGGTGGACATCTCAAAGGACGGCGAGCGTGGAGACCGTGTTCGTGTAGTCTATTCCTGATGGTTTGATCACTAACGAAAATGTTTTCAGCTGTGCACAAGCGTGACTGTAATTGTCGGGCAGTTAAAGTTGGCTCTCGGCGGGTTTGCAGTCGAATATAACGGTTCTGCGATGGAGTTGTTAACCTTACTCGACCTGGACGCTGCACGTACGGACTCCCAGTCACACATTGCCGTCGCCATAACCTGCATATAACGGAACAATTCACATTAAAATAACGGGCAACATCTGTTTGGCTTCTTTCACTTGGAAGCATTCCTATAGCTTCGTCAATTTCACTGTGAGTTAAATGACGACGTGTATTTCTGTATTCCATACTTCTACACTCAATTTAATTAATTTACACAATTTTAAAGTCACACCTTAATGAAATGAACTGATTAAAGTCTGAAACAACAATAACAGAAATAGGCTAAAAACAACTTTTCCAATAAAATAATAACTGTTTTTACCGTTATTCCAGAATTTTTTTTATTGTTGTATGCGTAATAGATGTATCTACTAAAAACAAGAAACAGAACCAAAATCAAACCAAATTCCAGGAATTGCCAACCGAAAAACCACATTTTGCTTATACACTTTTGAGCAGTGTATTTCAATGAAAAATTTTCGCCATTTTTATCACGTACTACATTTCCTACCATAAAAATTTCTTTTTGAATTATTTATGCAGAGGAGGTATTTCAATAGTTTCAGCGGAATATGGTTAACTCAAGCCTTGTTCATTGTCGTATATCTATAAACGGTATTTATAATTCTAACATTTCCAAATTCTTAATTTGTAGTTTAATGTTCATGTACATGTCGTGCTTTCGGAATACTTCCAGAATAAGTTTTCAGTTGATGGTTCCTCGTTTAAAAAGCCAGCAATACTCAAGCTTCCAAGTACTGCAGATTCATTATCAGTTCTTTTGAGCGCTAATTGACGATCATATTGCAGTTTGAGCTACCCTATTACCAACTTAGCATTACAATTTTTATTGCGTAAATATGATTGTACTGAATACAATAAATTAAAAATCATAAGCTATCGTTGTTCATTTTCTTATATTCCTCAGTATAATCCCACACAAAGAAATAATCCCTATTTATTGTGACAAGGACAAAAACAACTTCCTCATTTCCTCTTATTTCTATTATTTTAATGATTTGGTAATGTTAGAGGAGAACTTCCCGAGGAAAGTAAAATGTTCAGGAAAAAATTTACTTGTTTAACCATGGTTTCGCTGCTAATCTTGATTAAAAATAAATAGCGTTCGATTTGAAGATCTGACAAAAATGCTTACCATGGTAGAAATTTTATCGCGGTATTTAATTTTCTATGAAACAAAAATGTTTGTAAAAATAAATTTGTGTATCGGTAATTTTATAAAATAGGCCCAAGGTAGTTATAGTCTGAAAGAATGTAATGCAAATTTCATAAGAAATTCAGAAACTAGATTTGAAGCTGGATGTAAATAACAATGGCCGCAGCTGTAGATATCCTGTGTACATACATTGACTCATTGATTGAAATTTGGGATGTTATACATATACAATTATTTCGACCCATTGCCTGTTTGATCCTTGAGCATATATGTCGTATAGCCCTAAAAGTTTGATTTATTCAGAAAGGCAAGACAAAACACCTTAACTATAGCTCTTAATTTATGTAGTAACATAAAGTGCTTACATACTACATAGATTTTCAGCACTTCTTATTTTTAGTGCAACTGAAGTGACATGCTTAGATCTTGAAAGATAATGTATGCATTCTATAGCTATATAATCTGATATGTACTGGGATTTTTGATTTCATACATGTTTTGCGGCGTACCGAAACAACTTTCTCGCAAAATCATGCACACGCCTTATAATCGCAAGGAGCTGTGACTGACTTAATTTACCCGCTTTAATTTGCAACTTGAAAAGTTGCTTCTGCTTACGGAAGTTGCTTGGTAAAAGTCTAATGCATTTTTTCAGCAGGTATTTACTCATACCAGATACTAAAAGCAAAAGTGTGTTTAGCATAAATTAATTCAGTCACAGTTTCTTACGTTTAATTTATGTCCTTTAAGTTGCATAGATGATTTTAAGTAGATTACAAAGTTCTTTGCAAGGGATGGGAAGTAAAGAGTGACGTTGGATTAGTATGCAGATAATCTTTTATTATGTGATCTGGTTGGAGTTCTGAAAAGCTCTGTCGGTCGATTTTAATAAAATTATGCATAACAATTATGAAAATTTTTGATATTTCGTGCTACAACAGGCGACATCTATTGGTCGAGAATGGAAATTGCTTGTCTGTTTTATTTTAAGTGAATCTTGTGACGAGGTTTGATGTTTAATGAAAAAATGGGAACAGGGAAAAATCATAAGAGACATAGATGGGCGGCGATATTACAACGGTATTTTTTTGGGCCAAAAATTTACGAATTTGTAGTGAAGTATTGAGCTGGGAAATTTATCGTAGTGCAAAATCTAGGAGTTGTTTGTGAACAAATTTGATTGTTTCCTTCGGATTGCCTCATGAAAACCACGTAAAACCTTAATGCTTTAACGGAATAGAAATTCATAGTGCACTATGCCGTTACAATTGAAAAAACAAAAAATCGTGCTGTTAAGCATTTTAAAAAGAAAACACAATCTATACCCATATTAGTGAGAAATTATGAAGATTAGTTAGATATCAAAAGCATAAAGTTAAAAAGGCAGTATATACATAATTTTCTTTCAAATTTACTCTTTATAAATAAACCAATCCTGGCTTCCTTTCCAAGTCTCCTTTATTTAATTTTCTTTTTCTTTCTTCGCCAGCTTTTACAAAAGACAAAAAAAATTTAATTTAAGCCATTCTCAGCACTTAACTCTCGATACACTCCTACCAAAAAATTTCCCCTTAACATATTCGGCCGTCGGATTTATATGAGAATTCCTTCCTATTTTATAAATTATTCCCAATCAGAACAAACAGTTTTCAATCGCTTAACGTTAGTTACTATTATTATATAGATTTTTGTATAAAATTAGTCTTGGTTTCATTTGATAATTTAGTATTGTAACAAATTAAAAAAGTAAAAATAATCTTTGCTACGCGTACAACTTTATTTCTTTACAGCTGGATAAGAACAAGCAACTTATAATAGAATTCCCTTTCTTTTATATCAAATCTCATAGTAGGGGAAAAGTAAATAATTGCTATGTACAGAATGTATATTACCAAGTTATTTAATATTAAGTAAGAAATCAGTCAGCGACGCTCAATTTTCTCCAGTGGCGTCGTAAAGGCAGTGGTGGTGTTATAGTAATATATATTAGTAAGAAAATCTTCTTAAAATTTGCTTTCTATGAAAATTTTCAAATTGAATTTTCATTTTAACAGAAGATTTTGGAAGCTAAAATTTTGACAATAATGGCGAAATTTTTATTTTTACACGACATTTGCTTTGGGCTGTTTTGAGTTTTATATTTTTGTTGTCGGTTTTACATAAGCTTCAAAATTACGATATAGTTGTGAAAGGCTGGAAGTGAACCTTTTGATAACCTAGATTAGTTTAGACAATCAAAAACTTTAAGTAGTATATTAATACATAAAACAGATAAATAAATTACAGGCAGTGCCGTTCCTGAGTTGCTGGCCGCTCAGGTGCAAAACAATATTGCCGCCCCTATTAATTAAATTTGTTAATTAGAATTCGCTGATATGCGAATCACACGATGGAGTGATAATTTTCATGTAAAATTTAACCCTTATAGAATTGAATATAGAATATGAAAATGTAATCAAACTAAGGGAAGAAAAAATTTTTAGTTATTTACGACACCATGCTATATTAAGAAGAGAATTTTTGTTTATTTTGGTTTTGTTTTTTTAATAAAACTAAGATTTATAATTCAACAAAAATAGTTTAATATTTCATTTCAATAAACATAAAATAAATTACCTATTAGTTTCATAAAAAACAAAGTAAGTGTAACTAACAAACAAAACAGATTTCACAATTTTACTCTTCTTGCTTTTGTTGATGCAAAATCATCAATAACTTGAGATAAGTTTAAATTCTCATACCTTTTTCTATCGATAACAAGGCAAGATTGGTTTGCCTTTCTTGCGACATCGACGACCTAGGTAATTTTTTATCAATTTTAATTTTGAAAAACTTTTTTCTCCAGATGCTACAGTTACAGGAAGAGTTAAAAAAATTCTTAACGCTATACAAAAATTAGGAAATGATGATATTAAGTCGTTTTGTATGATGTAATTCAAAGTCATTACAGTTCCCTAAAACTTAATATTTCGTTAAATAGTTCATATCCATTGAGGTCTTTTTCTATGGCATCCTTAATATTTATTTGTAGTAAAACTTCCAAATCCAAGCAACATTTTTTTAAAGTATCTATTGAATGGAAGGAATACAAAAAACCATAGGTATTATTACATTGATCTAACAACATAAATCTTTCCTCTACAGAATTATTCGCTCTATCTATAATGCGAAAATAAAAATTAATTTTAAAGTTTTGTTTAGGATCTTGTACAAACTCGTCACTTGATTCATATAAAAATTGACGAGGTCTTTTTCTTATGCGGGTCTGGGGAAATTCGTTTTCTACATCAATAAAACGTGCAAGGTTTGTAGCTTGACTTATATATTCATTAAAACTGGCATCGTTTCTTTTTGCATTTAAAAACCTTTTTAAATCACCCAACGCTTTACTACATTCATTAATGTCAATGTTAGAATTTTGTAGCATTATCTTAAATACATCAATTTTTGAAAGTATATCTTGCCAGATAATTAATGAACATAAACATTTAAATGACTTTAATTTCTCAGATAACGAATTTGCCATATTCCTTGTGCTTATATCTCTGCTTTGGTCACCTCTTAAATTGATTAAACTTTCAGAAATTTCTTTAATATTTTGCTGCAAGGGTCTTATATCGTCAATACGACTTGACCATCTAGTACCACTTAAAGGTTTTAGAGTTAAATTTTTAATTTTAATTTTTAACATATTCCATCTATATGGATAGGCAGAAAAAAATTTAAATAATTCCTGAACAATATCGAAAAATCCAACGGTTTCATTATTAATATTAACAGCAGCATTAAGTACTAAATTTAGATTGTGTGCTGCACATGGTACAAATGTTGCTCTGGGATTAATGTTTAAAATTCTTTTTTGAAGTCCTATATGCTTACCTCTTATGTTAGACCCGTTATCATAGCCTTGACCATGAATATTTTGCACATCTAAGCTAAATTTAGGCAACAATTCGTCAGTAATGAAGTTAAACAAACCTTCACGAGTTGTATCAACTATTGGAGAAAAATCAAGAAAATATTCTTCGATTGTTGCTTTGTTTTGTGTCAAATTCACACACCGAACAACAAACGTGATTTCTTCAACGTGGCCTAAATCTGTTGTACAATTAAGTATATATAGAAAAAAAAAATTCTAAAAGTTGTGTGCTTACTGATTCAGGCCATGCTCCAGGATCTGCCAGCACTAAAGATGAGCTTACTAATTCAGCTTCATAAAAAAACTCTTCTTCTGACTCTGATGTTGATGAGTCATCTCGAGGACATTCTGGCTTTTCTGTAGGGCTTGAAGACGAATCTAGCACATCCAGAAATGTACCAGGCTCTTCAGTATAAACTTCCGTTGTAGATCTTCCTGATGTACATGCCACAGGTGGTTTTATTTAGGGTTGCAAAAACTGTGTTAACGACCCACTTAGTTTCTCTATTTCTTTTAGTTTTTGCTCTTTCTTTTTTCGATAGTAAGCACCAGATTGCCTTTTTGTTTTTCTTTCTGACATCTAAGAAGGTGTGTTATTTTCTTATTCATAATAAGATTTATAAACAATAAAGTTTACCTTTATTAATAATATTTAGTAAGCAACTATTAACAAAAATGTATTAGGTACCCAACTATGACCACTTGTAATTAATTCTAATTTGCGTAGCGTAGTCGTTTCGTAGTGTGGTTCTGTCAAATGATTTAAAACGACTACAATCGACTATCCTCCTGACCGTAGTATAATGTTATCGACTATTTGGTACATTCAAAGTGCGGAGTGAACGATAGTCGTAGTCGAGCGTAGTCGTTAACTGTCAAAATTTGGCAGAGTGAACGCAAAATAGTTTTTGGTAGTGACTCGTAGTCGACAAAAAGTCACTATTTCGGTGGCAGTGAACGCGCTCATTATCAGTCATAGAAAAATGAAAAAGTCATGGCATACTTACAAATTTTTAATGGCAAAATTTTGTTATGGATTTTAAAAGAAAAAAAACATTAGTTAATTGGAAAAACACATTTAAAGTATTCATGTGTTTTCTATAAGAGCAGCAAAATCAAAACATGTACTTACAATTTTACATACACATACTCTTTTATTGCGTTAATTAGTTATTACTTTGAACAAATCAAAATAAGAGTTAAAAATTCCCTTGAATATCAATTAGAATTTTCTAAAGAAATATCGTACACACACACATTCTTTCAAATTTTTATATGAAAACTAAAGTCTGAAGAAGAACAGAATTCAGTAATTTTTAATGCATTAAAATCATTAAATTTTTATGTACTTGGATCTTCACAGTGTTTCTGGTAAAACAAAATAACGTTTTGTTTGCTTCTACTTAATTCTACAAAGTTATTTTTTTTTCAGTTTAGTACTCAAAATTAAAATCAAAATTTTTTTTAATTTTAATTTTCTTAAATAATAGTTGGTAGGCGGCCGCCCTTCGACTTCGCCGCCCACGTGCAAGGGCACCTTTTGCACCCCCGCCAGGAACGGGCCTGATTACAGGCAATTAATTTTGTTAGTAACTTTTTAAATTTTCCATATTTTCATAAATTTTTCGGATTATTTAAATTGTCTTAGTAATATAAACTTTTAAATGGAGTACTACTCCAATAATGTTCCTATGTAGATATGAATTCCATGTTTTTTGTTTTTTATTTAATAAGTAATTAGTTGGTTCGCTCCCTGTTGTCGAGCGTAAATATTTTGTTGTTGAAAATTTCCTTTGAAAATTCGTTGGGCAAGTTGGAAATTTGGTAATGAGAATTCAACAACAACAACATGAACATTTAATTAACCTAGCGCCAAATTTACTAATTTCAACAATTGTGCTGTCGAAATTCGAAGTTGAAATGCTTTAAAAAACTTTAAATATCGTAAAACGTGTTAGTAACATCGTTAACGGAAAATTGTATCTTTGTTTTTATACCCTAGATGAAATCTATAGGGTATACTAAGTTTGTCATTCCGTTTGTAACACCTCGAAATAATGATGGTAGAGCAAAATGGATTGGATACCCAAGCATAATATTAAAAGTTATTTTGATTTTTACATGTCCGTTCGTCTGTCTGTCCGTCTGTCCGTCTGTCCGTCTGTCCGTCTGTGCGCACGATAACTCGAGAACGCATATACGTAAAAAGCTGAAATTTTGTACACGGACTTTAAAATAAAAAGTAAAATTAAGTTCGAAAATGAGACAAATCGGGCAACTCCTTCGTGGGGTTGCCATACAAAACTTTCGTTTTCCACTATACATATATTTGGACACTGCCTGAGAACACGTCGATATAGAGAGCTGAAATTTGGTACATGGTGTTTTCGTTGTACTAGAAAATAAAATTTCAAAAATGGACTAAACCGGGCAACTCCTTCTTGTTGTTGCCATATCAAAATTTTTTACATATACTGTAAAAACAATCAGTCAAACGCATTTTTATTGTTCTAAAAACTTCTTCATAATACGAAATCCTATAAATTTGGTTACAACCACTTTTCTGTCCAACAAGCCGTTCTAGAAATTTATGCGAAAATCCACTTCAAAAATCAAACTTGCACAGAAATTTCATACGGGCATTCATCTAGGGTATCATAAGAATTGGTCTTAGACCAATTCTAGCTATTTTACTTGTTAAATTTTCATACATTTTAATTTTTGACAGGCTCAGCGCAGAAACGACGTCAGCATTGAATCTCTAGCCTTAGCATTGCTCTAGATTCAACTAGCTTCAATTCGTCTTAAAGCTCCTGGACAAAATTAAATTCTTAGAGTTTTATACATATATAAGTGGAAAATGCTTGTTTTCTTTGCTCATTGATTTTGGAGGAGTGATGTCCCATCTTGATATTGGACAAGGTTTAAATGTAAAATTGTGTAATATATTACCAGTGCATATATGGACATACATCAAATTCCTGTTAAGACTTCATTTGGTTGACAATTTGGTAATGTGTTTACTCAAAAGAGAGTACCGTCTTAAATCGTTCCCTTAACTTTGGACCACTTTTCAGGAATATTTGGTTATAATTTCTTAAAACTGGGCCATTTACACTTTCGGTATTAGGGACTTACATAACTTTACTAAAGAAATCAATTAAAATTTTCTATACTTGTGTTTTATGCTGTATATTTAACAAAAGTTGTTGGTACAAAATTGGGCTCTCAGTTGCCCAACTATGGACTATTAACAATTTTTGCAGCAAATTTCAAAATTAGAGAACAAAAGCAGAGAAATATTAATTTTTTTAGGTACATACCGTCTTAATTTTTTAACTAATACATACACTGTAGTTATGTACGGTTTTAATTTGAAATTCAGTTTTAAATTTTTTTTGTATTTTAAGTTTATTTTATTTTTTAAGTTATTTTTTTTTTCCGAAATATCCCTTGATGGTGATATTATCTGTTTTTTTTTTAATTTTAACCTCATTCGGCCATTTCCAGAACACCCCAATATTTATAAAGCATTTTACAATATTATAATTTCTGTTCATTGTTGAGCAACAACTTCTCATTTGTTGAAAATTTTAAAATATCTCGAATACTAAAAGCGATATTAATATGGATAGCACTCATAACTAAAGTCAAGATATCAGAAAAGAAAAACATGTGTGTGATATTATACCAATACTTACGACTTAATTAAGCTTGTTATAATTATAATAATCTTCTATCAAAAATAGCACTTCAAGTTCTACTACAAGAACTACTATACTCTTTGTGGAATCGAAATTACTACCTGCTATGACGCCTCCCTGGATCCGCCACTGACAAGCACCAGACTGTTAATTGTTGGGCATATGGTCCAAAGTTATGGTAGTCGACGGTACCTGAAAAGATTTGAATTCTAGCACCACAAAAATAGTCATATAATTTAAAAAAAAAGGTGGTGTTTGAGGTGCCATTCAATGAATTGCGAGGAACGAGAGAAATTAAAGATAACAGAGGATAGCACGATAAAAATTTCCTACCCACTGAATGCTTATTTAATGCTATTATGATGAAAATAAAAATACTGGGAAAACTTTACAACACAAGAATAGAAGAAAGACTAAAATGTTCAAATTAAATTTAATTGTACTCCATGACCACATTGAAAACTCAACTTCTACAACAAGAGCTGAATGACATACCTACATATGTAGATACTTAGCAAAATTAAAGTAAAATAAAATATTATAAGTAAATATATTATAAATATATATTTTCATCTATTTTTCTTACAAATATTTATTAAATATAAACAATAAATAATATACAAGATTGTTCTAAAATTAAAAATAAAATCTTATAAAATATTATTAAATTACATGTTTACAAGAAAAAATGCACTTTCAACATTACCTCTACACAGGTGTATGCATTTTTGAAAATAGTACAAAATAAAAGTTTTTTCTATTGATAATTTTCTTATCATAAGGTATCCATTGAATAAAAAATAAGTTTTTGTTTTATACTTATAATAAATTATGTTGATAACGGCTAAGGAAAACCTGCTTCTTCCATTTTTACTTAACAAAGCGAACCAAAAATTGAGAACATATTTTCTAAACGTGCTATTAAACGAGGGCACATGCAGGCTTAGGAAACCAAAGCACTTGCAATGCAATTAAAACAAAAAATTGTATTTATCTGTTAAATATGCACATGCAAAATAAAAATTGTTAAAAAACATTTGTTACAAAACACAATCGAATTTTCTCTCGAAATTTATGGCAAAAGAAAAGGTTATTCTCACTTGTCGGCTAAAATTTTTGAGGATAATATACATTAGGGAAAGGAGAAGGGGTGGCAAATATTTCGTGTTACACTGTTAAAAACTTCAGCGTGGATGCATGGAATACTAATTTAATATTTGATGATGATAAAATTAGCCTTTTTGAGTTTCACATTTTACTCACAATAGTTCGAAATCATTTTTTTTGTGCAACTTAACAATAATTTCATAATATAATAAATCAGCATAATTTTTATTTTTTTGATTATCTTCATTGACTCCACTTTTTTCTGAGAGCTTGTAATTGCGCTATTATTTTCACTAATTAATTACACTATTCTAGTAAATTTTCCCGTAGAACTAGACTTGAATCATCATGTAGACTTAGACAGAAGTTCTCATTAATTTACCCAGGCAGTAAACACTTTCGAGCATTGAAAAGAATAATTCCATGAGTAGTCTTATATGAGCATTTCATCCGGCACCATAAACAAAACCAGTGTAAGCCATAAGAGCCTGCTCGGAAAATTATCCTTCCGCTTTGATTTCTCTAGAGGTTCAATCCGCCTGTTGGGAGACTTTCTGAGTGGACGTTTCCAGAGGGTAGTGTTGGATAATATTAAGTATTCTGTCTTTCTCCTCCTTGGCAGCGGCGTCCCACAGGGATCTATCCTAGGAGCTTTGCTTTTCAGCCTGTACATCAATGATTTCAGGTAGTACGTGATGTTGATATTCACATTTACGCTGATGATGTACAGGTCTATTTGAGTCGTCCAATAGGACTTATCGAAGATTTTGCGGCTCGAATGAACGACGATTTGAATGAGATCAATAACTAGTCTAAGGTAACTTAGCCCAAGCAAATCTTAATGTATTGCTGTCTCAGTTTCTGAAACTGAGAGTCTTTAAAAATCATATTTTACAAATAGAATATGGTAATAATGCCGACGGCGGGTGTAGAACGCTCTCAAAAAATCTGTGGAACTTCTCTTTGGCTTCTACTGTAAGCATTTTATTTTATGGTGAACTATAGTATAACTAAGGTCGAATCGTCCCGCTGTCAGGAGAAACACTATTTATTTTGCTGGCTTAGAAAATATATCACAAACAAAGTACGAAAAAAGTCAATTATCTTTGTTCGATTTCTATTACAAGTTCCACTTGAAAAGCCTTTTTAAAAACTATCGAAAGGACAACGTAACTTGGGGTGGATGAGTCTGTAAATTTTGTAATATGTATAGTCAAATTGTACAATGTCCCTGCCTTTGAGTTATACAACCCATGGTCTCGTGTCTTATTTTAACTACAAAAGAAAATGGCACAACAAAATGTTTAAAGGGGATCATAAATTTTTATCTACTTACCAATTGAGAAGAAGTTACTGAATACAAACAACGTATAATTGACATTGAAAAAAATATAGGAAATGATTCAGCTGGTAGAATTGTAAGGCAGGAAGTTCATTGAAACTCTATTGCCAAATGAAGAAGATCTTTCCTTTTTATTGGAAGAAATTTCTTATTTTGCAATTAACGACCAAATTGAGGATGTAGATGTCGAATAATTGGATAATGAAACAAGAGGCATTGAAATCATTGAATCACTAAGTTTAGCAACAGAAAAGATTTAAGCATGAAGAATTAGTGCAATATTTCAATAAGTTGTTTTCGGTGGAAGAAAGAAAATGAATTTTCGTTATTTACATTAAAAAAATTTAGAAGAACTATTTGTCAATTCGTTTGTAACACCTAGGAATAATGATTGTAGAGCAAAATGAATTGGACAGCCATATGCATAAAATTAAAAGTTATTTTGATTTTTGCATGTCCGTCCTTAAGGACGGACTTACGTGCACTTAGAGAGCTGACATTTTTCAGGTGGGCTTTAAAAAAAAAAATAAATTCAAGTTCGAAAATGGGACAAATCGGGTAACTCTTACGTAGGGTTGCCATACAAAAATTTCATTTTTCAATATATTTGGACAATGTTTGAGAGCGCGTCAACTTAGAGACCTGAAATTTTGTACACAGTGTTTTATAAAAATAATAACTATAATTTAAAAAAATTGGCTCAATCGGGCAACCCCTTCTTGGTGTTGCCATATAAAGTATTAGGATTTTTACATATATTGTGAAAACGATTAGTCTTAGACGTTTTTATTGTATTGGAAATTTTTTCAGGATATTAAACCCTATGAAATTTTATGTAATCATTTTTACTGTTCGACGAACCGTTCTAGAAATATATGGGAAAAACCACCACATAAGCATTGGTCTTACACTAATTCTGGGTCATTCCATGTTCAATATTCGTGAGTTATGGCATTTTGAATATTTCGCAAAAATGCTGTCTTGGTCTTCTTTAAGAGTTCATACATATTTTTATATTTACGTTAGGACAGTGAAATATGGCTCATTTGAAAGATAGGATCACAGTCTATCTAAGAAAATTAGAATCTTAAAAATATATGCGAAAAAGGACATCAATGATAAGGATTTTGTCCTTTATCCTTGAATATCCTGGAAGATGGACTTTTGATTTTGTTCTATTTCTTATATTTTATACCTTATATTATCTATTAAAACATATTAATATTTTAACTTGGGATCTCAACGGGATCAAGGAGTAAACGATCAAGATACAAGGTGTCCCGTATGTAGTCTTGCATCTGAAGGCTAAATATAGGCAATATTTAGACAAGCAAAAAATTCTATGGGAGATGGGAAAAATCCTTACGGTTTTCCAGATAAAGGGATTTAAAAATATTTGGGTATGTTTTTATATATCATCCTGTAACTGCTTAACGTTGCAGCCTTATGATGATGATTTATAATTTGGCAGATTGATATTCGTTGGACCTCTCCAATGGTGTACATATTTTACCCCTTCTCTTCTCCGTTTTGAAGTTATGGTTCAACAAATTTAATATTTTGGATTTTTAACATGTTTTTTTTCAACTACTATATTTATCAAAAAACCCGTCGTCAACACCAATGTTTTGTATGGGATTTAAGAATCCCAAAAGCTTCCTTTTAAAATAATTTATCACACTCTGTACCTAAAACGTAACCCTTTCTGCGTGTTTTGCCCTTTCTTTTTTTAAACATATTCATCGACGGGCTCAAAAGCTCATTCCCAAACGATAATTGCCTACTTTCTGGCATTTATTGAATTTTTTCGCTTGGCATATGTACTTAAGAAATAGTGCAAAAAACGCAGAAAGGACTATGTTTTAGGTACAGAGTGTGATAGGTCGTTTTAAAGGCAAATTTTTGGGCTTCTTAAATCCTATATGAAAAATGCTTGTTGATGACGTTTTTTGTGATAAATATAGTAGTTAAAAAAAAACCGAGTTAAAAATGCGAAATTTTCGTACGGTTTTCCTGTATAATTTTTGCCCATACACGTGATGCCAACAAAATTTGAATACTGAGTTAGAAAATATTCGAAAAACATATGAAATAGAGTGGTTTTGAATATAAAAAATTAGAATACATAAACACACTAACTATTGCATGGGTTCTCTTCTTTGAAGCCATTTTCACTAACTGACGATATTTATGAAATAATAGGAGGGTCCATTTCGACTCTGGAGCGCACAAATATTGCACACTGTAGATGGCATGTTTCTGAAATGAAAACAATAACAATTTATAGCCGTATAATCTTAAGTTCTAGGAATGTGCGTGCTGTAGGCAACCCTGCGGGCAATGCTTCGCGTAAAAATTTAGCCAATTGCGTGCGAGTAGTCCCTTCCGCGTATGGCTTACTAATGGCACTAAAGAAAGTATTAACAGGTGATGTTTGTTTATACATGTTTTAGACCAAACATTTTGTTTAGTGTAAAAACGAGTTTTGTAAAGTTGTAAGTGATAAAAGTTATTAAGAATTACGGATATTTACCTACTTTTAAATGGCGACCAAAAATATAGCAATTTATATTAGGGATTAGATACATCTACTTTCAAATTTGTAATAATTCTCTTGAAAAAAATGGACCTTTAAGGTATGGTTAGATTGGCATTTTCGTCGACGAATGATTAGCGTCGCGTTTGACGAGTTGAAAAAAAAATATATATAATGCGTTGGCATTTGAGGTTCGTCAAATTTGTTTTCAACTTTTTGTTATAAAATAATTCGCATTTTTCCACTTACTCAATCAACTTTTCACGAAACTACTTTTTTGCCTGGAAATAAAAACAAAAAAAAAAAATTAAAAACAATCCTGCAGCAGTATGTAAAATCTTCCACATGTGAGGTTAAATTCATCACGTTTGCTATAAAAAGTAGAAAATCGCATAATTTTTGTTTCGCAAATGTAGAGTGCGGTTGTAATCTAACAATTCCTATACAACAAGCATACATTCAATGTCAATACGGGCTATGCGAGTTACGCATTTGGAATTTTTAATTTGACTCCTGTTTTAAGAAGTGCTTTCTTAGAAGTTCTGATTTTTACCACCAATCGCCAATTCCAAATTTACGGCGCAATTATCATAATTATTTATTTTTGTTTTTATATAATTTAGATAGAAATATAAAAAAAGCCGCCCCAAAATATGTGCCGCCCGGGGCGGACTGGCCCCATCGCCACACTACTGCTTACTACTATTCTGCTATAAGGACATACATTTTGGTCTTCAACTTCATAATTGATTTCACATTGAATTTTTCTGAACTTAGAATTAATAATACTTACTTAGTTATCGTCGGTGATACTGCATAACCG
The DNA here is from genome assembly GCA_963924295.1 of Dioctria rufipes. Taxonomy (NCBI): domain Eukaryota; kingdom Metazoa; phylum Arthropoda; class Insecta; order Diptera; family Asilidae; genus Dioctria; species Dioctria rufipes. The sequence continues at coordinate 68,232,400 of OZ002741.1, forward strand.
CGAGACTACTAATGTCACTACCGCGTAAGTTAAAGTCAAAATTTTTACGACTACAATGACAAAATTATTGCTAATGAACTCTAGCATAGGACGAGAAACATCATATTTTTGGATTTTAGATATAAGATTTGCAAAAGAATTTGTAGTTTTTTAGCTACATTACTATTAACTTCAAAATTGAAATATGCTACTCAATTACATGGTTATGATATTGCTAGTCGCGCGGTCATGCAGTGTTTCACTGACGATTATGACGTTGTGAGAATTTCCATTTCATATCCATAAGATTATATGAATATTATAATTATTCGATTATCAAAAAGTTGACTTGCAAATCGGACCTGACAACAATTGGTGTTCAGGTTATCGTGACTGTATATATACATAAAATCGAATATTAGCTCTTCGTTCTGAATAATTATTATCGATAAATGGAGAAAAATCACTGCTCCGACAACAATGCTTTAAACAATTTTTTCCTCTTTTCCGCTTTTCAATTTCAACATTGTAAAGTTAATAATTTAATATATATATGTATATACATATACTTATGTATCTATATTAGTGAGCATTCCAAAATTAAATTTAACTTTGTGCAGAACTCTCATCATATTCAATGAAGATAAAATGGGCAAGCAAAACCAGAAAATAACAAGCATTACATAATTAAATAAGATATTAAAAGTTCAATAAAACAAACATAAAAGACATGCAAAGATTAGACCATTTCAATTAAAATAAAAATGATATGCAAAAAAAAAAAAAAACAAAATAATAATATACTCATCGTAGAGCAGCCATCCTAGTCCAGGTAAATATTGCTTTGAAGCAAATGTGAGGTACAATTTGAGTAGCAAAAGCATAATAGATTTTTTTTACTTGTTTGCGTTCATTTTTGGTTATTGTTACAGGCAGCGTCCAACACTCAGTGACCATGTTGCAATCCAAAGCAACACAACCAAACGCCACAGGGCCATATTGTAACTAAAAAGAAAATAAACACCACGAGTTTTTTACTGATGTTTTGTTTTGCCAATTGATTGTTTTTTTTTGTTTTTTGTAAATTTTGCATTTTTAAAAACCGATCTAATTTAATTTTTTTCTTGATTTTTAAATGATAAGAATCAATAACATCAGCCTTTGTTATACTTTTTGAAATATTACTGAACATATTTTACACATAACTAATATTAAATCTACCTACCTAACTTAGAATATATTTTTTAATCTAAGCTTTTTAGTCTTAAAACAAATTAGTGGCTATCGACTTTGTGTATAGCACAGATCCACCAACTTTAACATTTATTTCAGTGCATTATCTGAAGAATATTGTCCTTTTATGTCCTATCTGTTACCTCGGTAAGGAGACCCCTGTTTTTTGCTTTTTCATTCCCAATAAAGCCAATAAATATGCTGTAAATGTAGGAAGCTGGACTGTTTTACCTAGATTACAAGAAAAATTGGAAAAAGTAAAAATATAATAGTATATGAAAAACATAAAAACTATTAAAAAAAAATAAATTCCGATTATTTTTAAATAAGTTTTATTGATGTATTTTATCCAAATATTTTACAATCTTTAAGTATTTTGCTTCATTTTATAAACAAATCAGTGCTAATGACTATCATACATACAAGTTTATCTAAAATCTATTCTTCATTAGGTATGCAAACATTTGATTTTTTTTTTCAATTTTTTATTTACGTTTTTTTTTTTCTGAGAAGAAGCGAGGTTTAAAGCTTTTACATAAATATTGCTTTTGTTTATTACAAAATTATAATTAAAAATGTGAATTCCTCTTTGAAGCATAATATTGAATGACAGTCTTCAATATATTATGTATGTATAAGTAATTTTATATATATACAATAATTGAAGGCAGTATTACTGAATGTGTAATAAATTTACATACATACTAAGTATATGTTTTGTATTATACATGGATTGATGATATTGTTATGTGATGAACTGATTGGCTGATATTGAAAAAAAAAGAAAAAAGAACACAAAAAAAGAAATGCTGATTAAATAAAGAGCTTGCGTGATTTTGGTTTATTGAGGATTATTATAACTTATAAATTTATAAAATTAATCTCATGTTACTTATTCTAAATTCGTAAAAAATATTCTTCTTTGTTTTATATTTATTTTAATTAATTTAACAGACAATTATTGTTTTTTTGTTTTATTAAATTAAAATACTTGCGGTGTGTATTTTTGTTAAAAGGAAACGACTACTGTTAAATTTATTTTATGGATAATGGATTATTTACATACATGAGATATGTGAAGGTTTTCGCTATTTTTAATATGCAAATGGATAAATTTAAAATATTTCATATATCAGCTAGGTAATAATGAGAAGGATGTACATACATAAATATGAAGATATAGAATATATAGAACTTATGTAGGAATAAAAACAAAATGTTATGATTAATTCTACTATGGCAGGATAGTTTTTTTTGTCTTTGCTCACTGTACGGTGATTGCTTGATAAATATAAGTGATTTTGATAAAAACTGTCGCTTAAATCGTAGAAGTATTTTGATTTTTTACATTTACCATCTTATTTACATATAAAGCCCTAGTATGGAGTTCGGGTATTGGTAAAATTTAACGCCGTCTCCAAAAAATTGCATTTGAATGATGGTAAAAAGTTGAAGTAAGTTTTTTTGTGGAGAAATCAAAGTGACAGCTGTTAAATTCACAATTAATCGACGACGAGATTGTTGCTGCGGCAGGTCTAAGTGTGGTCGTCAAGAAAAACTAGTATCGATTTCTATGGGACTTCAGTGCAAAACTAGTGTTGCACTTTATCTAGTAGTGCAGCACTGAAAATGTTCGATGGGACAACTTTTATAGCAGAAGTGCAACACTGACTTCCCCTACTTTGCACTTGATATTTTCTCGATGTTACAAATATGTATTGAAGTTGAATTGTCATCTGCTCTGTCAAAGTGTAATGTCTCGATTATTTGTGAAATTTGTAAGTTAAATGAATTAAAAGACTTTATTTGGGTAATTTGTTAAAAAGAAATTTGTTTCTATATATCAATAAGGAACATTTATTACATTTGACAGTTCGTATATATGTATAATACGTGTGTCCAAGGAATATGACAGAAGTATGTTCGATGGACTTCAGTGCTCCCAATTGTCCGCTGCCAGAAAAAGTGCAACACTGAAATGGTCCGATCGAAATCGACATAAATAAATTTGCTTTGTGAACAATCAAAGAAATGTCAAAGTTTTACCAGTATTTTAATGCTTCGTATATTAAAATGATCAGTAAACTGAGTGGAGAATCGCAAAACGCCATCTATCTTATAATAGAAGAAATGGCACTTTTTACTAGTTAACTCCGTACTGGACTAGTAAAGAGCTCAGTAAAATGCTTGCTTGGGATTTTACGAGCGGTAAAATTTATATGGAAATGTCACTTTTTACTTGAACTACGTACTGTTTTACTCGAACTCCATACTAGGCTTAAGCCTATACTATCGAGTTCGAGTAAAATGTGACATTTGCATACAAATATTAGTGCTAGTAAATCGCAAGAAAAAATTTTACTGTTGATTTTTTGCAGTATGGAATTCACCAATAAAAACTGAAGGTTCACTCTTTGTAAAATAGATGGCATTACAAATTTTCCATCTTTTTTAATGCACGAAGCATTAAATGACTCGTAAAATTTTGACATTTCTTATTTCTATGACAATTTCTAGATTGTTTTTTTGGTTGATTAAAGGGTTAAATTGTTTTTTTCTTCTCCAAAATTTAGTTTAGATTTTAATATGATATATTTGGAGATCGCGTTAAATTTGACTTTGAGCGAAGTCGATACTACGTTATACATACAAATTTCAAGTAAATCTGTCAAACAGGAAATTTTTGACAGCGTTCGAAAAAGTTTGTGTTTCTTTGATATAATAGAAAAAGTATTATGTGGATATTGCTCTATCACAAGTCACAATAATAAAATCTATGATATTGTTTTGAATGACTATCGTGTAAAAATACCCGAGATAGCTTCAAACGAACATGTTTTCCATATAATACTGCATAAATATTTGAGCATAAGAATGCTATCGGTACGATGGGTTCTGTTTCTGTTCACACATAATAGACCCAAATTCGGATTGCGTAGCTTACAGTACATTTAAATGAGTACTTGATTTGAAAAAATCCACTTGAAACTCAAGTAGAGGTTTTGGTTGAATTAATTTCAATTGCCTGACATGAAATTTATGTGAAATTTGCCAAAAATTACAGCCTGAACTGTCAACAATAATCTTCTTTTTGTTCCTCTTTATCATTTTCATAACTTGTAGACATGAAAAATGTTCAAGTACTGCAGTTGCGTTTACATGATTTTTTTCAAGTAAATTGAACAAACATTTTATGATTTACTTGACTCAAGTAGGTATACTTGAAGTCAATGCGCGTTTACATGATACTCTGATTATTTGACCTCTACTTGAAGTATACATCAAGTATTCTTGTAAATGTACTTGTAAGATGCAGTATTCTCAAGTGTTTTGTGTTAATGCCACAAACCATTAATAAAACATCGATCTACTATGGTAAGTTCTTCATCAATCACCGGCAACAGATAAAAACGACAGGATAGTATATGTTACGGCATGGTAAAAAGATTAGGAAGAACTTGCAATTGAGAGCATTGCCAAATGATGGTAGTTTTTCTAGTTTTAATTTCAATCGTACTTATCAAAGTTCAAATTCTGGTTGAATCAGTTGCAAATTTCTTTGCTTTTCCAAAAACACTTACTCACTTTTCCCGAAGTGATTTACATTTAGGAAGTAGAAGAAAGTGACAGTTCAAAAAAGAGAATGGTTCTAATACTTTTGGGAATGTATTTCCTTTATACCCGTAGTTTTATGAATCTATGTTGGATAGATTTCACTCCAAATTATCAAACAAGCGGCTCTGTTTGGCTACTGCTTCTTTATCCACTGGTCTACTGAAGTTGAAATACCGTTGGGAAAAGTGTATCGAGCTAAAAAGAAATATAAATCGAATTTCGATAGGAATAAATTCTTCCATATCAAAGTCATTGACTTATCGAATAGCCCTCGTGCATATCGAATGTAGTGATCTGTTTATTTTTTGACTATTGTCCATTTAAGGGGTTAAAAGGAAAGCGGGCAACAAGTGCCACTCGGATAGTTTTAACTTCATATTTAAGTTTTTCTATATCCTGTAATTTTATGATTATTATTAAATGGTTATCTTGAATAATAAATATGAATCTGACTTTAATTGCCTAACATGAAATGTTCCATTCAGACCATATAAGCCGTCTAATATTTTTGTTTGTTTATCTGACCATAGTAATCTATATGTAATTCGTGAGATTAGATTAAAACTAGTAGAAGGTCTGAAAATTATAAATTGTTTTTGAAGAAACAAAAAGAAAATAAGAATCTAAGGAAATTGAAGTGATCCTGAGGAAGTTGAAAGAGTCAGAAAAATTAGAAAGCTGAGAAGAGTATTTTCAGAAGTTCGAGATGGTATAGGATTTTTTTCTATTGGTGACGATGACAGCTCATGCTTCTAATAGAGTATTCAAAATTATTGAAGTTGAGCCGCCAATCATTACGTGGTAGTTTCTGTTAGAAAGAATCGATTCTTTAAATGTAAACCCACGTCATGTACTTGAAACAACACAAATATTAAATAGGAAAAGGTTGGAAGAACTACAAGTCCATGGAAAAAGTAGTCATTGCCAACAACTGTGGATAGAAAAATATATGAAATTGTTTAGTCAGATTTTTGTTATTAGATCTTTAGTTATGCTGGTTTGACTACATCTTTTGGAATGACCTTCTTTAATTCTTTTGTTTAAAATTAATTCTAGTATATTATTCTTTTTTATCTATTATTGCTAGCGAGTTTCCTTTATCGACATTTAAAACTTCGACGTTTTTTTCAATTTCGTTCCAAATTTCGTCTAAGCTCCGAAATGTCGTTTAACAAGCTCAATTTCATCCAAAATGGAGAAGTTATATCTTTCTATAAATTATTTTCTTTCCATTACGCTGTTAACGTTGTTACATTTTATATATCCCCTGATTCCTGATTGCATTAAAATTAAGTTTATGAGGAGTCAGTACCAATATTTGCAAGTTTCATACATTTTTCAATGCAAATTTCTGGCAAACTATTTGTAGCTGGATAATGATTTATATCTTAAATTAAAGGAAATGAAGAAGTCTAGTAAATAACGTCGGCAAAAATTAAAAAAAGTGTATTGGAATGGAGATATTAGCTCGGAAACTTGTAAAAAATGGTAAAAATTGAAATCTTTTAAATTAAATTCCTGTGGGTAGGTATTCTCATTTCTTTAAATTGTGACTGTTTTAGAAATATAAGGCCTAGATCTAGAAAATAACGTCGAGTTTTTTCATTTTTAATGGCGCTTTTTATAATTTTTTGACTCTAATAGTACTTGTTTTTTCTCCCGACATTTCACCGACAAGAAATTGCAATATTTATTTGAAAGTTGTTTAAATACAAAGGAAAATAGCATATTTAACAATTATGGGCAAAAAAAATTTTGGAGAGTTAATTCTCGTTAAAAATTTTCAATTTATGTGAACTGCAAATTTTCATTTTTCGCCTTAAATTGTATGGTTTTGTCGGATGTTGGGTTTCTGTCTTTTGCGGCAGATGTCTCTGATGTGCTCTGTGGTCTAGGTCTAGGCTAATTTTATATGAATTTTCTCACTTTCAGGACACAAACCTACGTATAGTAAATTGTATTACCTACAGGTTCGCTGGTATTTAAATTTAAACTTTTGCTGAGTATTGACTCCTCTTATGTCAACTTTATTTTTGTCTTTCAATTGTTTCTATTTTTACTTCAGGTTCTAAGTAGATATACTTATCCAATTCCACATAGCTTAACTTGGTGTATTCCTTTTTAATTTCAAGATAGTTCAGTCAGAAGACTTGTGAAATTATATATATTTGCTGTGCAAATGAGCTATCTGGCGGTACAGATATCAACTTAATTGTGATTACTGTAGTGGGAAATGTTTGTAAAACAGTGACGAATTTTATTTGGCTGAAGCTCTGAAAATATTTTATACCAGGTCTTCATTTGCGTAATGGTATCTGGACAAATCACGATAAAGGAAAACATAAAAAAATTTATGGCAGCAGCGCCATCTATTGGTAAAACATCTGTAGAATTGATGTATATCGAAAATTAATATGTAGGTATTTATAAAATTACGGCTAACTATTCAAACTTTGCGTTTATTTAGTATGATGTTCTTGGTCATATTATAAGTGTAAATCAGGGTTAAAAAAAAAAACATCTATAGATATATACTTCGATTGGGTAAATAGTCCAAGGAAAAAGGGTGAAATGATTCAGTTTTAAGAAGTATGGGGTAATATTAATCTAGGGGAGTAGATGCGACATAAGGATAAAGAGATATTTGCGGAACAAAGGAAGAGTGGCTTGACACCACTGATTTCTATAACATGGGATATGCGATTTACTTTCAAGAATAAGAGGAGATTATCAGAGGCACCTATAAAAAGGTTCGACAGGAAAACCTGACCTATTGAAAGGCAATTGTGGTCTGCATACGACTGGAAGAGAAGAAGAGAACTGCTTAATGACAGTAGAATAAATATCAGGAATGTAGTAGGGGTCATTACGAATCACTGGCCATTGGAGATAGAAGACTAGGAATAGCAGCGAACGATTTCTGCAGGAGTTGAAACGATTCGGAGGAAATCGAATCCTTCCAACATGTATTTTGCGAGTGCCCCGCTCTGCTACATAAAAGAGGTAGGCTATTGCTACATCAGTTCAAGTCTGGGGAGCTGCAAAGTGAAGAGTTCAGATGTACCCTGAAATTCCTGAGAAACAGGATGGATCTAGAGCGGTTATACTATGAGGTCAAGGAGCACATTCAACCCACTAGAGGCCTAAGTAGAGCAGGCTAGGACATTCTAACGACACCCGTCTTACCTAACCTAACGTAATGACCGAATCTGATCGTTAACTACAGAAAAGAAGACATAATAAGTTTCTGAATCGGTAAGTTAAGCAGTAATTTTCCCAAATCAGTAAGATTTCACATTAAATTCACTGCTGCGCGCATTAAAGTGTTCAGGAAAATTAGTGGAGAATTACAAAGCGCCATCTATCTTAATATAGAGAAATATTCACTTTTTACCAATAAACTCTTGCTTGCGATCTTACCAACGCTAGGGTTTGTATGGAAATGTCACATTTTACTCGAAGTCGATACTAGAATTAATGTCAAAATATACGACAAAATTAAATGAACTTTTCTAGTGCTTGTTTTATATTTTATTGAGCTCAGAAAGCTTTCCATTACATAGAATGAAAATTGACACTTCACATTATAAATCCAAAAAGATTATTTCGTTTTTCAGGGCTTGTAATGTTCTAAGTACGTATAGAATATTTAGTTACCATAGTTTAAGATTTTTGTCACAACTTCGGAAGCAGCTGACTTATTTGTCGTACTTTTAGGCGTATATTTTGATGTTTAATCATTGCAAATTTCTTTAGTTTATTTTGTAGTTGATGAAAAGGATAAATCCAAATGAATATGGTGAAAATAAAAGTACGACAACTTTTATTATTGTTAAAATAAAAAAAATACTTGTTTTACTAATTCATTTAAAATAAAAATATGTGTGAGCAATACCAGTTGGTTCATAAATTTACCTGATTTTATTAAAAATAACGAAAACCGTTAGTTAGGTCATGGAATACATATTTTTTCGTTTAAATTAATTTCACTACAAAAATAGTGGTGGCTGCATGCATTTAACGATGATGCATTTTGAAAAATATGGCTACATACAAATGACTAATGAAACTTAATATACCTAACTTTACTTTTTAAGGCTTCTTGCTTTTGCTTTTTTTTTTTTGTTAAAGGTGGTATCTACTATTAGAATTTCGAAATATCTCTTTAAATATATAAAAACTTAAGAATTAATTCTGGTTTTTATGTGTATGTTTATTGTTCACTTAAACTCATACCATGTGACACCTGAGATTTTTTTTAATAATTTCATATATCATCAGTTTACGAAGAGAATTTGTTCGTTTACCGAACTTTTGATTGTTTTTAAAAGTGACATTTTTGTGTATGCAATTCTATAATATTTATATATGTACAATGAAAATCAAGAAATCGTGTAAAAGAGTGTAAAAAGGAAGAAGGAAAATTCCACTCACACATCAAACTCGCCATCGTAGAGTAAATCTTCACCACTGTCGACAAGATTTGTTTGACCGCCGATAGATGTCAAACTGCTAATGTCCTCGTCTTCATCAATTTCACCAGATGTCGCTGGAATTTGATCGTCTAATTCTGTTTCATCGTCAGTTTGATATTCTGTTGAGGTGGTTATCGCTGTGGAATAGGTTGTTGTAGGAACTGCTGATGCTGTTGTCGTTGTTGAAATACTTCGGACTGTTGTTGTTGTTCTTCCGCCGTTTCCGCCATTTCCACCGCCCCCACCAACAGATTTACCTTTCTTTCCATTTTGCTTTTTCCCTTTTTTATTTCCATTACCATTACCTCCACCATTTCCGTTGCCATTTTGTTTCGACTGTTGATGATTGTGCTGCTGATGATGATGTTGTTTTTTGTTATTTGATTTTCTTCGATTTGTACAATCCTCTTCTGCTATCGAACACTTGCCTTTATGTGGGCGTTTTTTAAGAGCCTGTGGGCCAGATTTATGGCAATTTTCATTTTCAGTCTCTTCAGGTCGACATCGTCGTTTTTTCTTTTTCTTCTTATTTGAATTACCACCGTGACTGTGGTTAATACTACTATTGTTATTATGACTGTTATTACTAATCGTACTGTTACTACTTATTATTCTAAGTTTCTCACTGACAGCGGCTTGGCCATTTGCAGTCATATTGCACTTTGGACGAGCCTTCATTACTTTTGCGGTCAACTCGATAAGAGGTCTACCAGCATCACAGAGCTGACGTAGACCATGTTTGACACGATTCGCGCCAAATGTTTTTGAAATGAGCTCTTCAATACGCTCCTGAGGTACAGTTTCAGTCAAAGCTTTTGTGTATGTTGCTAATTTCCCAAGGGAACGTGTCGGCGGTATTTGTAACTTACGAGGCTCACCGTGACGATTAAGTGCTAAGTAGAGAGTTCGACGGGAATTCGAATTGTATGTGGATGAATACGTGTTGTAGTGATGTTGTTCCATTGATTCATTGAAGACACAGTCATCGGTGAACGCCTTCTGCAACAAAAAACTAGAATAAGTTATTTGGTTATTTTTATTAGAGTTGATAGAATTGCTAGTTGAGATTATAATTATAAATTAAGCTTAATTTAATTACGAAAGAAGAAAGTGTGGTAAATCTAAATTTGGGACCAGTTTTAAGGGGAGGCTAGTATCAGATAGTGGAAGTTTTTGGCTGTTTGGAATTGAGCGCTACTGTGCCGTGAAAAGAATGCACTCAGCAGAATGAAGTTGTCCGCTGTAGTGTAAAGAAGATGAGTAAGTTTATTTTTTTTTATCGAGAAACCAAGGCTGAATAAAGTTATCTTATATCATAGGGTAAATTTAGCCTACGCGGATGACATGTACATCCTGGTAACTGGCAAATTTCTCTATACTATTAGTGAAAGGCTCGAGTATGCGCTGTTTAAGCTAGATAACGGGGCAAATAATAGTGGATTGAGGGTAAACCCCTCGAAGACGAAGCTGGTCCTTTTTACAAGAAGGAGGCGGATGTAAAGTTTCAGACATCCAATGCTGGGAGGAGAGGATCTTATTCTCTCCAGTGAAGCAAAGTATCTGGGAATCATACTCGATTCCAGGCTGAGCTGAACGGATAACCTGGAAGGTCGTGTTAAGAAGGCCAGTGTGGCCTTCTGCAAGAGAGCTTAAGGTGGTAACTGGGGACTAAATCCAGGGTGGTACAGTGGATATACACAGCCATAGTCCGGCCGATCCTATGCTGCGGCTCCACGATCTGGTGGACGGACTAACGAGGAAATGTAACCTGGATGTGCTGTCAAAAATCCAGAGGGTCGCTTGCTTCGGAATAACGGGGCGTTTGCGGACCGCGCCCACAGCCGCACTGGGGGTTATGATAGTTTTACTGCCGCTGGATCTCCACTGCAGAAATGTAGCGGCAATTAGCGCTGTCAAGCTTTGAGCAGGGGGTTGGTGGGTAGAGAGAGGTTTTGGGCTTTCCAAAATACTCCGGAAGATAGGTTGCAATGATTGCAGGAAAGAAACAGACTATCAAATATCTTTCTCAACTGTTGGTGGGGGTGTTAATGTATTGATGCTCACCAGTAGTGACTGGGATAGGAAGGAGATGGTGGTAACATCCGATATTTCTTTTTTTACAGATGGTCCCAAGACGAAAGCGGACACAGGGGCTGTAGTGTACTCCACGAAACGATTTTTAAAAAGAGTATTTCTTTATGTAAGATGAAAGTCTTATTTAAGTAAATGGTATTTCACAAGCTTTAGATTTCTATTCTAACATTTGAACAAGAACTAGAAACGTGATATAGTAAAAATACCATAAACATTATCTAGGCTCGTATTCTTATCTGGTAACTATTTAAAAGCTTACGGTACCATTTACGTCTCTCTTTTATTCCACATGAAACCGAAAACTTTTTGCTGATCTTAGAAACTCTACATGTTCCGAGAAATTTTATAATTTACAACACCAAGAAAATTTTTACGGAATTCGACGCCATTGAGATACGGATGGAAAAATTAGAGGAATTGACGAAGGATCATAATTTAATATTGCAAAATATTGAACTGAATTTGGTGCTTTTGATGTACATGAAAGTAAAGGTCAAGTTACAATACTACGTTAATGAAAAACTATAAAGATTGGCCTTCGATCAAGGCTCTTTTTATCTCATCTATCTATAAAAGCGTTTTTCCTGCTGTACTTAAGTTACAATAGCCTAAGAATTAATTGAGGGGAAGCTACCGCTTTAGTCAAGCTCCTAGCAATCACTGAAGAAAATTACAAGAAAGCATTGGATAAACTCATTAAAGGATATGATAAGAAAGGCTAATGTAAACACAAAAATAATTAAATTCCGAAATAAATGTCACCAGTAAAATATGAAATGCGAGTTTTGAACAGAGCTCTGGCATGCCGCCCACCAAAGATGCAAATGCCTAGTGTATGCATGACGTACTTGTAGCATTGCATGTACAGCTTTTGCGTGAAACATTGAAATTTGGATGCGATATTCGTAGGACAACGTCATGATAAATACAATTCCTTTATAATTTAAGCACTTTGATTGGGAGTATGCAGTGCAATTGCTCTTTTGGTGAGCTGCTTACTATACAGCATATCAGAAGTGCATATGCTATGATTCATATGCACGACGCAATTGCATCTTTGGTAGGCGGCCTGCCTAATTCTGGTCGGAATTGCAATCTTTCTTTTTGATTTTCTCTCACGTTCTCTCTAATTCTCCAAATATATTAGTGAATTGCGAATCGAGAGTTAGGGAGTTTTAATCAAAGAAAACGAAAATTCCCAACTCTCAAATTCTCCAATTCTCCGTGTTATAGAATCCGACTCCTCGTCGTGACATAACTCATATAAATCGTCATCAAATAATTCAGTTTTCCTATAAAAAACCTTGATTCAAATCAAGTTTGCCTCTTTTTTTGTATAACTATAATTAAAATTAGCTACGAAAAATATACACATATTTCTTAGGAGAAGGAGAACATACCAGGCGATAAATTATATCGTCCTATTACGGTAACTCATTAAAATGTCATAACGTAGTATGGTAGATTTTAATCTTAAGATTTGGGACCTTTAATAAATTATCATCAATTGTAGAGTTTCTAGGAAAATGTCCGATATCTGCTGTGAATTTTTTGTTTTTATTATGGAAAATATTTTATTTCAATGTTTCTGAAAAAAGTTTTATGATTTTCGAAATTTTTAATATTTTTTGAAAAGTAATTTTCTCAAAAAGCAATAGAAAACTATAAATTTCAATAAAAAAATAAACATAGAAATTTAAGTCTTCGCAGACTAGAAATACCTACATTTTGAAGAAGAAAAAATATTTATATTTATGCAGCCGTGAACTGATACGTCGATTGTTTCTTCTTCTAATTTAATTTTAATAGCTTGAATCAATCAGGAGATAAGTAAAGTCCTTTCTTCTGGACACAATTCTTCCATAAAAATCAAAGGATATTTCAAATGCCGATAAGGACCGCATAAAAACAAATGAGACCAAAGGACAAAACATGACAGCAGGGGTGCACAATCAATAAAGTCTCATAGTTTATTGAGTGATCACATTCCAAGTGACAGTCGAATTCTTTGTCTAGCACCCCGTTATCCTTAAAGATCATTTTATACCCCACAAAGAAGAAATTTCTTCTCACCCTTGTGATGGTAAACAAAAAACAAAAAAAAAAAAACAAAACAAAAAATAAAGCAAAAAGAAAGGAAAAAGAATCACTTCGCAGATGATAATTAATCGTGTGTTCTTCGACATGACACGATCAATTAAGAAAATCTTGAGAATCTTTGACCCAAATCTGATCACTATGCAAACACAAGGCGGCCTCTAAGTCACATTATTTGTCCCTCACCGAAAATTTTTTCGAGGCGATAACAGACAACGATACGGCCGATGACGGTCGTGTGTTTGAATAAACTGCCAAACCATCGCCTCAAACGATGGAGTAATTCGATGCATTTCACTTACCCAATCAACATGAAGGGAAGGAAGGTTGATGGTATACTATATAATGCAAAAAAAAAGAAAAAAAAACGCCAGTAGAATGCACTTCGTCCACTGTGGGAGACTATGTCAAATTGGCGATGCTACAGTAATAGAAAATGAATTTCATTTCTTGTCGTCCTACAATTTTTCATCTCAATCTGAACTTCTTCTAAGCTAATTTCAACGATCTGCGCGCGGTGCGGCACGGACTTTATGTAATTGCTCAAATGATGGATCTTCCGCCTTACATTCGAATATTTTTAATTTGACTAAAGTTGGCCGACGACGACGACGACGACGACGACGACTTCGGACGACTACAATGTAATCCACCAACTAATGACCGCACGTAGGTGGGCGTGTTTGCTAAAGGAACTTCTATTTAAACGGGCTATGATTTATTTTTGGCGCAGACACAAAGCAATTTAGATCTCAATTGAAGAATTATCATGCGGCATTTATGTAACCGCCGCTGGACACATCTCGATTTTTGCAGATTTCTGCATTTCCGCATTTCATTTTGGCTTGAAAGTGATAAATTGCGCATGCATGCATGGCTTGTGTTGCGTTCAATTGAGCTGTCGTTTGCGTTTGCGCTCTGCTTATCATCTTCATCCTAAGGTGTAGTGTAGACGGATTAATACGTTTGGTTCGTTGTATGGTTTGAATCGAGTTATTTTACAATTTCAAGTAACTTTTTAGGGAATGTTAACACTTCTAATCAGGCCCATAATCGAAATATTTTCCTTATAAAATTTATTAAGGAAATAAAAAAAAAAATTGTTTTTAAAAAATTGCATTTTGTAACACATAGTCCTGACGAGCTTTCATAAGAATGGAATAAAAATTAAAATCACTTATTATTTGCAAAAGTTGGCTTAACCATCCTTTCCTGAAAAAAAAAAAAAAATACACCGGAAAAGCGAACGAGGGGGTAAGTTGGAGGCTTAAGGACTCATTTATAATGAATATAGTAACACTACAGGTTCTTTGCAAAATGACTAAAGTTAGCGAAATTCGTTATCAAATTCTACGAAACTAACACAATACGATTACGCATCGTCTTAAGTACAGACGTTCATTACGAACTATGTACGTAACTTTGTACTCGTAATCCAATCATAGTAAAGGCCCATTCAGACTCGGAAAATTACATGCACAAGTGGAGACTCTCGTAGGTTCAAATGCTTACTTGCGACAAGTTGGAAATCTTGTTCCACTCTTTTCTACTTTTTAGAGCAAATCCACACTTTTAACTTCAATTTTATGTGAGTTTTAAACATAACGGATGGTGTAAATTATCAGATGAACTATGTAGATTTGTGAATGCTGTCAACCTTGCATCACACTTTTTAAACAAAAAAAATATAGTTAAAATTTGTACTCAAAATGAGTAGAAATAGGATTATCCAAAAAAATATTATGGAAATATCTGAAGTGATGAAAGACGAAATTGGGGACACATTAAATAAAAAAAAAAAAAACAAAACAAAAAAAAAAAAGAACGTGTTTCGGGACGAAAATTGATATATCGAAGATCTGAATTAGGTGCTTCTAGTACTCTTCTTAAAGAACTAATTCTTGAAGATAGGCAGGCCTATCGGAATTATCTACAGTTATCTCGAAAAATATGGGTATTAATGTATAATTATGAAAGGAATGACAGCAATCAGTTGTTTTAAATTAACGTTCCACTTTAGTTCCACTTCAGGCAAATTCCTGGAAAAGTAGTTCGACTTTAGGCAAATTTCCGTAAAGTACTTGACGAATGTGAACATAGGCGTGCTCATATTTAGCCATCTAATTGTGCAATTAACTTACCAAGTCTGCATGGGCCTTAAATGACGCGTATAATATTATTTTATACTTTTGAATGTTTCGTTGATATACCTTTATAATCTGTATATGAAGCAGCACATCATGACGCTGTACTTTTTTTCTTGTATATTATTAAGCCAAGCTTAGGGGATACCTTATGATGCAAAACACAGCATGGAGTTAAGCGGTGATCCTGTTTAAAGAGATGAAACAGCTTTGGGTCTTCGATGCATTGAATACGACGCGATTCGCTTTGCCCGAAGCGAGGATATTATTAAAATCGTTATTCAATGATCTAGTTATGCAATCTCGTTTGACACTAGCGGCGTTATATGTGGAGTCCGTAAGATTGTCAAAGGAATATGTGAAATCAAGGGTACTGTCATCGGCAAAGCTATGGACGGGATTGAAAGTAAGGGAAAGCTGAAATTAGGAAGAGAGATGGAAAGATGTCAGAGCCCTGAGGCACATCTGCATTTATAGGGTGTGGTTCAGATGTAACACATATTAGGCGACGAGATAGAAAATTTTCAATCCATAATAGAAAAGAAGGGGGCCCAAGAGCTTTAATTTTGGCTCAAAGGAGCAGGATGCCAGACTCCAGCAAACGTATTTGAAATAACCAGAGCAACGATTTTGTTAAGAAATAATTCTGTGCCGTTTCTAAACTGCATCTCTTATAGGTACAGGTGCGTGTAGGTTTGCGAAGTAGATATTTTGAATAGAGATAAGAATTCGTCATCGTATCATACTCCTTAATACATGTTGCGTCAAATACTATACGCGATTTTAGGAGACTATGGCCTATCGAACTGCATGTTTTAAACTATCAGAAACTGAAAATCGCCACATATTCAATCAAGGTATTTTTCAAGGATAAAGGATAACCCTTATTCTCGAATATCCTTTTTTTCTTACAAAAATTTCACCGCGGGTATTTTTCATACAAATCTTGAAATATATGTAGAAGATATAGCTCAAAATGACACAAATTGATAGTTTTTGCGATTTTCAAAGAGCTGTAACTTCCGTAATAAGCGGAATTTTGGCAAAATATTTAATTTCATTATTAATTTATATAAGCAAAAAGCTGATAAAAATCAAATCGGTGACATCGATCAAAAAGTGGGTGGAGGTATCGTGGAATATGTAGCTTACAAATGGACAATTATCTAATTTAAACAATAAAAATTCGCTGGTGAGGACGCAAACTTCCACGAACTTCTTCAAAAAGATCTTGATGAGGACTTACTTATTCTAATTAAAATTTTAAGACTACGTTATACCTGAGGGGGATACATATGTATGTATACCTACTACCCAAACCAGATGGTAGACTCAATGCCCAGCCGAAATCGTATCTTTCCATCAGTCTAACCTCCTTTATCATGAAAACCATGGAAAAATTTATTGAAAGCCGCTTAAAGGTGAAATGCTTACGGAAAAGGAAACATTGCAGTTTCCTTATCAGAAAGGGATATAAGGAGTGATCCAGAAGGAAATTGACCCATTTATTTTTGTTTGCAGAAAAAAAAAATTAATGGAAATTTTTCAATAAAATTTCTATATTTTTTTTCTTGCAACTAAAAAAGTTATTTCTAATCAATCTTTTGTTTTGGAAGAATGTTTTAACTTCAAGCCACGCATTAGATTTAGAACAGTTATATTAATAATAATTCTATATGCTGTTTTCCATTTATTTTTGAAATCAATTTCATTTTTGGCAAATTTCTTTATTTTTCTAAACTCCTTTTTCATTAATGCCCAGTACCTCTCAACTGGACGAAGTTGGGAGCAATTTGCTGGGTTGGCTTCCCAAGCAGCACAGAGGTATGAAAAATTACACCAACGACTAATTTCATACCTAATATGTCTATAGAAATAGTATAAATTTGGCGCAAATACTGGCTTATCGTCGTAATTAGTAGAAATTCAATCGGCGTGGTTAACGTTAGAATCGCCGACGCCTTCGACGTCCATCTAACGTCTGCCATGTCGACGTTGGTGTTCCGAACTATTATTAACGAATTCCGACGTTGTCTGAAGTCAAATAAACCGACGTCGTTGATCTGAGCGAATATCAACCTAAGACCGACGTCTCCTCAAATCACTCACGGCGACGACGTTGGCTCCACCAACAAACAACCTAATCCCAACGTTGTTTTAAGTTAAATAAGCCGACCTCACTATTCTAACTCAAAATCAACCTAATGTCTCCTAGTCCAACTAATTTTATACTAAATGTATAACTCGAGATACGATTGTACTTTATTTGACGTTTATCAAAAAATACGTGTCATATTTTGTGTGTTCTGCTTTTGTTGTCGAAAGCAAACAATATTTAAAATGAATAATTTATGTGCGCGAAGACCATTTCAACATACAGCAACATACTATAGGAAAGTGAAATTTTATATGAGAAACGCCAATACTGCGAAAGCTTTGCCTTCAACAACATTTTCATCGCCATTAAAGAGTTCATCGAAAAAATCCTTTCAATTGTCTCAAGAACAGTCCCCAATTTTATCATCAAGAGAACCTCCCATTGATTCAAATATTGTAGATTGTAATTTATCACCGAATAACATTTTTAATGATGATAATGAAGAAAATTACTATAGCGTAATCAGTAATGAATTCAACGATATAGATAATCTCGAAGCGCCTGACACTCTTGAAGAACAGCTGCCTTTCGTTCAAGACTTACAAAATTGGGCGCTGCGTAACAGAATTAAGCATATTGCATTAAATGAGATCCTTAAATTGTTGTCTAAATATGATATGAATTATCAAATACCAAGAGATGCAAGAACACTCTTATATACGCCCAGAATGGTGGACATTCACCAAATGGGAAACGGTGAATTTTGGTACAATGGTTTAAAAGAGAGCTTAAAGAGGAGTTTGCCTTCAAATACGATATTAAATGAAATTGCATTGAACTTCAACATTGACGGTTTGCCAATAAATCGAAGTTCGCAACATCAGTTCTGGCCTATTCTTGCAAATATAGTAAATATGCCTCAAATTTCGCCAATGATTATAGCAATATATTGCGGAAATACAAAGCCACCAAGCGCACAAGAATACTTCAATGAATTTGTAAAGGAATTAAATACCATTTTAGTTAATGGAATTCAGATCAATGGTCGTGTCATCAATGTTAAAGTTAATGCTTTCATATGTGACACACCAGCACGCTGTTTCATAAAATGTAACTGAACGTTTTTGTGAAGTATATACATAAATTTTAAATAAAACATTATTTTTTAGGTGTTCTTGGTTTTAATTCTTATAACGGCTGTCAAAAGTGTGAAGTTAAAGGAGAATATCATCGAAAACAGAAACATATGAGCTACCCACAAACAGACTGCCCAGTGAGAACTGATGAGAGCTTTAGAACAAGGAGAGACCCAGAACACCACTTAAAGTCCAAAGGAGAATTTGTGATCTCCCCATTAGAACGAATACATAATTTCGATATGATCAAAGATGTTATTATAGCCGATGATCTTCATTTATTTTATTTGGGTATAATGAAACGATTATTAAATAGTTGGATTCGGGGAAGCCAAAATTGCCAATTTAAATTCTTTTCCACGCAAATTGGTGAAATCTCTAATTGGTTACTTCAAACCAACTCTACAAAACCAAAGGAAATTCATCGTGCAGCTCGAGGATTAGATTGTTTTTCATTCTGGAAGGGAACTGAATTACGAACCTTTCTTTTATATTTAGGTTCCGTAATATTAAAAGATTACTTGACATGTGACATGTACCAACATTTCATTGTATTCTCTTGCGCTGTGACTATATGTTCTTCTAAATATTATATTAAAAACAAAAAATTTTTACTTCTCGCTGATAAATTATTCCTGGACTTCATAGAAATGTTTATTGACATATACGGAATTGATTCAATTAGTAGTAATGTGCACAATTTGTGCCACGTATTGGATGATGTAAAAAGGTTCGGTGCTTTATCTTGTATGTCTTCATATGTATTTGAAAATACGTTGTACACTATAAAAACATTGCTAAGACATGGAAACCGACCTCTAGCACAAGCTGCAAAACGTTTAGCTGAACTTTCCAATCTCTCAGCAAAGGCAACCAAATCAAAATTCCCACTATTTAAACGTATAATAACAGATACAACAAAAATTTCACCAAAATTAGTTGGAGTTAAGTCATACAAAAAAGTTTATTTGTTTGATGGCGTTCTCTTAGATGCAAATGGAAAGGACGATTGGTTTTTAACCCAAAGGGAGGAGGTTGTTAAAATGTATAGTGCTTACTACAGCGAGAATAAAGTACAATTTTATGGAAGTAGACTAAAGCAAATATCTAACTTTTTTAACAGTCCCTTTGAATCGAGACATTTTCATATCTACATGTCGAACAGCGCCTTCCATGAACCAACTATTTACTCTATTCAAGATATAAAATGCAAAATGTTTCATGTAATATACAAAGAAAAGAATATTTTTATGCCATTAATACATACGTTGGATTTATTTAATGAGTAGAATATAATATTAATTTCACTTTTATTTTATTATAAAGGAATTCATTCAATGTAGTTTTTTTTATTATAATAAAGCATTTACATGGTAATTTCACTTATATTTTCTGCGTTATCGGAGTTCATTATATCTTCTATCTCAACAGCAACGACAGCTTCAACTTTTTCTGGTTTATCGGATACGATTACATCTTCTGTCAAAACGACAACGTCGGTTTCATCAGTGTTATCTCTCACTTTTTTTCGTGGAGTAAGTCTCGATTGGCCGTACTTCAAAACTTTGTTTTTAAAGAAATTATCTGTATCCGCAATGGTGAAGGAGCTATCCGCATTGTTTACAACAAGAAAAAAAATATTTAGAACTTCTACAAAGTCTTTGAATATCTCTTTTTTAACAACCAATCGACTGATCCCAGTCCATGAATATTTTGATAAAAGCTCTCTACAAAAGGAAGAAAATATAAAAATTAAAACCCTATGCATAAAAATTGTGCAAATGTTATGTACAATGAATTATATTTACATATATACATAATTAAAATATGAAATAAAGCCAAGGTATTTACGTTGTAAATAATAAGCCACACAGCTTATAGGCGGCTATTTTTGCAGTACTGCCGGTTCCAATAATACATTTCCAGTGTTCTAAGACTTGGCTTCTGTATTCTTTGTCACTAGTTAGCTTTTCTTCAAAGGACTTTAATTCTTTCACTGAAGTAAGTGGGAACATTTTCGCCCTATGTTGCGGCAGTTTATCTGATTCCCTTTCTTTAGGAAGTTTCGAAATTAGTTTTTCAAGATGATCTTGCTTTGTTCGTACTTCTGCGACCTGCTGTTGTAATGTAGTCATCTGATCCTTTAAAGTTACCACACTAGTTTTTACCTCGATCAATACTTCATATATATTTGAAATATCACACGCACTCACAAGTGTCAAGTCTGATATGGTGTTGTCGGCACCTAATTCGGGCAAATGAGCTGTATTATTATCTGCCTGTTGTGAAAATTCTTTGATTTTTTGTTGTTGCTTTTCAACATCATGTGAGGGTGATGGAGATGTGTTTTCCTCTGATTGCTGTTCAAAAAATTGTAAGTACGTCGACGTATTGCTTGTTTTCATTCGCTTGGAAGATCTTGTATACTCTGCCTCATCCGTATCCATATCAGCGTACAAATCTGCTGCCTTAGCCGCATCATTGTAAAATTTTTCCACTGCTTTCACAACACCTTTAAACTTTCTCCAGTTCTTTTTATCTGGCTCGCTATGGACATTAGACTGCCACCTTCGGCATTCCTTCATCGTTTTGGGCCAATACACAACACCATTGTCCTCCCATTTGTAGGGAATTGGTTCTACCTCGTCCAGTTCCAATAAGTGGACTATTTTAAACACTTCCATTTGATTGACGAATTACTACACACAACACTTGATATGCCGTTATATTATCTGTCAAACAACAGGAATTATTATACGCATTTATACCAATGATATACAGTGTGTACATTTTAGGTATATGGTCTCATACCAATTTTGTACAGTGTGTCGATTTTAGGTAAAATTGTCTGTACTAATAATACACACAGTTTGATGAGCTGGGTTTGGCAATATTTTTTATACCTATAACCACCTATAGCACAATTAATGTACAGTGTTGGTAGCATTCTTTATACAAACTTCAATCGAAGTGCAGTGTTGGTAAGGCTTTTTACACCAATTTTAACTACGTGTAGAAAACTTGTATTTTTATTTGTATATTATCAATTTCAGGTAGGAAAGAAGGTAGTTTAGGTAGCAATTATTAACGACGCCATATTTTATAGACGAATTGTAATAATTGATGATTATGATACATAAAAACTCTTAATTTAAGGCATTTTTGCAATAGTTTGTGTTTCAAATGACCATGTCGATTATCTACAAACAGTTTAGCCTAGTATTTGACGTTTTTTGTTCATAAAAAAATTTAAATACAGAATTTCATAAAAATTATAAAAATATTTTGCATCTAGAATCAGCTATATTTTTACGGGGTTTCCTTATTTTTCGCCCTATTTCTTTAATATATATCGATAAAGTTTTAAGCGTTTTAATTTTATCCTAACAAAATACTGGAGAATTATATTTTAAAATAATTTGTTTTTCAAGAAACATGTTATTGTATTAATATGCCATTTCGAATACAAAATTTTGTACACAGTGCAATAAAGTATATAAATTACTACCAATTAATAAAAATCAATCAATTGGCCCATTGAAGTATATAAAATTTAATATAGAAAATGTAGTGTTCATCCAATGTAGTATAATAAAAGTATAAACCATTTATTATACAAAAGAGTCAATTTAAAATGTACATGTTCTTCTATACAACAAATAACGTAAAAATAGGTATAATTATCTATAATTTAGGCGACTTACATTGGTCAGAGGCCAACGTCGGATCGACCAGGTTTTGTGTGACCATTTTGGTAAAAAACCCAGTCGGGCTGAAGTGGGACCGACGTCAGTTGCAACTTAGTAGTCGTTTCGCCTATGTCGGTCCGACGTCGATCCGACTTGCCTGTGCTACTTGGGTTCCCTTGGCACGATATTGACCGCATTGGCTCTGTACTATTCCATCGTTGCCTTTGCGTAATAACTGGTGGGCAAATCTAGCCAGAAATTAACAGACCCTTAAATTGTAGAAGTCTTTTTCGAAGGCACTCATTGATGTACACATTTGAGTTTATTGTTCCTTTGATGATAAAATAACTGCTTCGTAAACCGCAAGAACAGATCGCCTGCCAAATCATGTACTTCTTGGGAAATTTTGTCATTCCTTTTGTTGAAAATTTTCTGGATACTCCGCTCCGACTTTTTGCAGTAAAATATTCATCACCTGGTATCTGCGAAAAGTCTGCTTATCAATAGGTTTCATCATCCATAACAACACAATCGTATTTCTTCAGGTAATTCTCATAAAGTTTTCTCACCCTTCTTCTTCCTGTTTTCTCTTCTTCTTCCTACCTCAGCGGAACTTTTTGCACCTTATAGTTCCTTAATCCATAGATGTTTTTATATCTGTGCACTGTAGACTTTGATGATCCTGCCAATGTCGCCATATCCCTTTCCGAAGCTCCCTTTTTCCGAGAATATTATCTTTTACCGTGGAATAACTTGTATTCAGATCTTTTGAAATTTTTAAAAATGAAATTGTGGTATTTTCCACATATTTGAACAAAATCATTTCACGCACTTTTTTTAAGCTTCAAGACATTTGAACTATTTCATTTCCAATACACGAATGATTTATATATATTTATGGAATATTTTACAAAAAATTTCTAGACCTGGATTGTTGTAATTTTGCAGATATAAAAATAACTTAATGGGTCAATTTTTTCTGGAGCATTCCTAGCAAGGGAAATACTATTTTTAAACTTTACAAATAAAATAGACAAAGCTAATGACAATGCAGGAATGAAGGCACTTTTGATGTACTTCCATGAAGTCAATTGCGTTTAAGCCACATGAGTTTGGTGTGTACCCAAATTATATTTGGGCTACTTTCCGATTTGTGGTTAGTTATAGCGATTAAAACTCAAATGATTTTAGAAAAAAGAACATTAAAACCAGCAATAAACATGATCTCTGGCCGAATCTTAGGACATAGCTATTTTACGTTAGCTTACAAAATAGGAAGGACACAATTGGTCCCTAATATGATAGACCATTTGAACCCGAAAATTAGGAATGGTGTAAGAGGTGGAATTTATGGTGTAAAACCTAAAACTCTGTCAGTGCCTTAGGTCGGTCGAGACATATAAAAATCTCTCCCGCTGGTATATATATGTAAATAAAACAATCTATGAGGGTCAATCAAAAAGCAATTTGAATTTGACATTATTTCTATCCAAGACGAAGTTTTTGATTAGATTTTGTGGCAACACTTTGAGAACTTCATTCCGTCATCCAAAATTGAAATTTGTGCCGTAGTTAGATTTTATTGTTTGATTGAAAAAGTGCAACGCCACTGAAATTGGTAAAAAAAAATACGTGAAAATATTATTTCGATGCAAGCAATTTAACAAAATCGCCGAGATATTGCGTATTTCTATAATGGCCGTGTACTGAAGAAATCATTACAGAACACATTCAGTATCGAAAAGTTTGTGACAGCTATATGCCCCGGGTTCTAACAAATAAACATAAGAACCGCCATCTGCAATTATCGAATGAAACCGTCTGAAAGTGTAGAAAATTCATTTTTGAATAAGATAGCGACCGGTGATCAGACGTGTGTTCACTAAATCAATGAGAAGTTCAAGTGAATGGTGACAATGCGCTTCTCTGCGTCAGAAAAAAAATGTAAAACGGTTGGTGGAAAAGTGAAATCGATGCTGTCATTTGACAACAAAAGCATAGTGCATTCAGAATTTATACAAAACGGTACAAGAATAAATTCAGCTGCGTACAGTGAAACCATCAAGAGGTTGAGAAATATCGACGATCTGTAAAGTTCACAAAGAGAGTTGTGTTTCTTTACCACAATGCAACGCTAGATTTTGCAAATTCATAAAGGGCCACATAAAAAACTTCAAATTGTGGGAATGCTCTCTTTAGACACAACCAAGGTTGCTCAGAGATATGAAAACTGTAAGAATATTATGTAGATAGAAAAAGAAACCTTTTCTTTAAAAATTGTTGTATTTTTTTAGTCATGAGTGAGTGCAATTTATATTTTGACTGACCATATTCGTACGAAACTAGCGGATGTATCAAATGGCACTACAGTAGCACAAGGCATCAACCAGAAGATTATGACATTTCTATATGGGTACGGTCTATACATAGAATACAAGGTCTGTGCACTAAATTCGGATATGTCCCATTTTTGTGACATTTTGAGCCAAATTGTGGAACTTTCAATTAAGGACAGTTTTTATAAATAAATTTTTCAAATATTCGTGTATATGGGTATGACCTATGAATAAGAAACTAAGGCCTGAATTACAATTACGACTGATCAGTCGACTACGACTTTGCCCAAATGGTAAATGGATGTGGCAAGATACAATTGCAATTTCGACTTCGACTGTGACTGCGACTGAAACTAAACTTTGCTCAAAGTGCAAAGTTGGTGTTTGCTGCGGCCAACTTCAGTTCAATCACAAAAGTCGCGACTTCTGGTTTGTTCAATCAGTTGAAGTCTTAATTTAATTACAGATTTCACCTCAGCGTCCACTTCGACTTAAAATCAAGTCACAGTCGACAGATCAGTCGTAATTGTAATTCAGGCCTAAAGTAGAGGCCCATCATAAACAATTTTCGTGCAAATCTCAAAGACGTGTAAGTTCATACGCACACCATGAGAAAACTCGAATTGCAGGCGGATGAAAAAAAAAACAGTTATGCAAGGGATTTTGGCACAGTTTTTGAAAGTATGATGCAAAATTGTATACCAGCAGCACCATAGTGAGCGCTAGCAATATAAAAACCCTTATCGATATTCCTGATTCGGTTGCCCAATAACTTGCCTTAAAATTTTCTTTTTGGTAAGTCTGTATCAAGAAAATATATGAAAAATTAAATGCTTTTATCAAAATTACAAACATTTATCAATATTCTAATTCCGAGTTCATTATTAAAAAAGAAACAAATACTATGTTACTAAATTTCCATATAAAAGAATGTTAATATTTTTCTATTTAATCCTCCTCCAATTTTAACCTTACCTACGGCTTTTGTGCTAGGGTAAATTTCATTACCGAACATAAACAAAAGTAGCACATAGGGCAAAGATAACCTAATAAAGAGATAGGATACAACCGAACAAAATTTGAAATTTTTCGTGTTTTTTAGACCGAAACAAGTAATGTCATCTACTTTCGTCTTTTGAATGACTGGGGGAAAAGAACTTGGCCATGCACTATTGTAGTGCGATTGAGACAACGAGTTAAAACAAAATCGAGAGAACGTAGGATTATCCGAACGATAAAATCTTATTGAATCCCTCAAAATCCTATCGAACTATTCATAATAATGTACTTCGGGTCACACTACCTCACTTTTTTAAGAAAAAGATAAATTTCGCTTTGGTTCAGGTGCTGAAAGGAGATATAAAATTCCTCTCAAATGAAAATTAAATTCTCATTTTTCCTGAAAATATCAGAGAATCCAGCATGAGTTCCTCCCACTTAATCGCTTCAGAGCAAAACGAATGTAAACAGAAGCACCTGCTGTTCAAATAGCATAAAAATTACATTAACAAACATTGGTTATGCTATAAAAAACATTGGATATTTCTCACAACATTTTATAGAGAACCGGTTTCACAAAAGCGCGGGAACATTTGAGCGTCGCGCGTTTTTTTTTTGCGGCGCCGCTTTGAGGCGTTTATGATACAATGAGAGCCGCGCGTTTTTTTTTGTTCTTGACAGTCCGAACTATCTGAGGTAAAGGCTAAAACACGATGTGAGATTCACGGCAAAAACGCCGTAAAAAACGCTGTCAATTGGGTTCTAATAAGATTGCAGTGTATGGTATAAAATACAATGCTGACGACATCGTTCGACGATGACGTCGAACTTAAATGAAAATTGAAATTAGTCGTGCGTTTACAAAAATTATGATTTTGGGTTGCATTCATATGTATTATATTTATGATTTGATAGATTAAAAATATCAGTAAATTACAATGCCGTGGAAAATATCAAAGTTGGTTGAAATGTCACCGTATTATGAGTTTTATATAACTCTTGGACACACCTTCTTCTTCTATGTTGGTTCTGTTTTTTATCTTCATTAGCCAAAACGGCCACACATGCTATTTTAATAATATTTTTTAATTTATTCGTTGAAATTTTTTCTATTTTTAATTTAGAACACAAATAACAGAATAAATTTCATTGGGGATTGACAGCTCTTGTCGTTCCCATTGTATTTTCACGGACGTTTTGTACGGCGTTTTTGTCGTGTCGCTCACATTGTGTTTCAGCCTTAAGTTGATTATTTCTATGAAATTGTGAAAAGTATTTAAAAATGAATAAAAAAAAAATTAAGTATGATAATTAAAGCAAGTATTCTTGCCCTAAAAGTTTATTAAAAAACTATTACTAAAAAAGTGAAATTTTTTATTTCAAACTTGTCAGTAATTTCATTCATTCTCTTAAAATGAAACAAGGAACAAACGAAGAAAAAACAACGCGCCGCTAAGTTTAAAGTTTGTTCAAACTTGCGGCGCCTCAAAGTGGCGCGGTTTACATTGGCTCTAGCTATATATGGAAACCATTGATTCAAACTCATTTTGCGGCGCGCAAAAAACGCGCAGCACTCATTGTATCTAGGGCTTAAAACGTGAAAATTCCGCCTCTTCTCATTTATTTACGAAAATGAATCATTTCCCATTCTGCCTCGTTGCATGCAATCTGCGCTTTCACATTTTTTATCTTTGTTCATAAAAGTTTTAAAGAGAGTTTAATTTTTTTCTTTCTTTATTCCTTTTCTTGCCGTTTACATTTTAAAGGAAAAGCAATCGGAAAGCTCTTCTGTGTCCTAAATTGTCATTAAGTTAACTTTGCCTATTATACATGTAGACAGAGATGTAACCATATGTTAGAAAGTGAGAAAAATCATCACGATCGCCATACAAAAATCAATACCAAGGTATATAGAATACAAGGTATTCCCATTACGAACCACGTTCCGCCATTAGTGACGAAATATCGTGAAAATGTATAGGAAAGCACGGTATAGAGAGCAGAATACTCTCTGCGCTCTCTCTGTCTTTTCTATAGAAATGTATATACATTAGTCACGAAATAACGTCACAGAACATGTGACAAAATTTTAATGGGAATACCTTGTATTGTATATAGGTACCTTGGGCATATAGAATACACGCAATGGCCTCTCCACTAGTTTCTTACTCGTATGGTATGACAGAAATATATACGCTGCCAATACAGACAGCGTTAGCAAATTTAGAATAGGAGACGATCGACAGCACGGCGTTTGTGGTTTTTTCTCTTAATGGATGGAGCTGGCGCTTCTGCTGCCGTGCCAATCTAATTCAGGATTTACTTGATTTTGGAGAAGTAAAACAACTAACTCTCCAGTGAGTTCAGGAGAGTGTTGGGAACTTTTCAATATCGAAAATCCCACATATTGTCCAAATTTTTCCCACATTTCCCACAGTTCGAAAGCTGAAATTACCACAAAATTCCCACCATATACTTATTAATTTATAAAAAAATATACATTTTAATTGTTCTACTGTAAAAATATGCATGAATGTATAAGCAGAAAATATCGCACAAATCGATAAAACTCTTCTAAGAATTTCTAAAAATCCAACGGACCAACTCAGACCTTTTAGTATAAAACTATTCTAGGAAAATTTTGGTGATGAATTTTCCCACAAATTGTTCTACCGTAAAAATGATTTTCCGTTTCCCACAGTGTTGATATAGATGGCAGAAATTCCCACAAAATGGGATTTTTCCCACAAGGTCCCAACACTAAATTGAAGAAAAAAAAGCAAACAGGTATGTAGCATAGAGCAGCAATGCCCTTTCTGGAATCAAGGCTTTTTCTGGTATTACTCGTAATTTCGCAAAAATGACTCCAGAATGAAATGAATCAGTAATGAACATCAAGGAAAGATTCAACATAAACAAATCATCTAAGAGGACTCAGTAGTCATCTTGTAAGAATAATATCAACAAAAGTGTGCCGATCATCTCTCCTCGAAGTATGTAGACTTGTAGATATTTTGATCATACTCTATAAGTCAAAGTCGGCTAAGAATACTTCCAGCAAATATATATTCTTCCTTCTTCTTTGAAGAAAACTTAAGATCAGCGCCTCACAAAAACTTTAATCTAATGATTGTTTTTAAAATCAATTATTTTTCATACGTATAAATTGCCTATATATTGGGTAGTTTTATGGGTATAAAATTTCGCACTCTCCTTCAATCTAGTGTTATAAAAGCAACCCACCAAATTTATGTTAGTTATTTATTATTTAATTGTATGGAAATTAATTAACTCCATTTCATCTTTTACAATAAGCTAAAATAAGAGAAATTCACTTCTCAACTGATCCCAAATTTGTCCGGCCGGAGCATTTTGAGTTTCCGGGGCAGACGTAGGTATGTAGAAATAAACTCAGCCAATTTTTCCATCTGTGCTGAATTAAATTCAAACTGCAGACACCTAATTCCATGCATATTTGCCTAGTTTTATTAAGATTGAAACGAAATATTTCCGAAAATGTCAAGTCCAAGTTCAATGTCTCACGCCATTCTTCTAATTTTATAATATGAGCCTATGGTAGACAAGAGAAAGTCTTTTCGGCGCAGCTATAGCTCCACAAAATTCATGGAAACATGAAACGATTTCGGAAACCCGGAGTTGAGACGTTAAGTGATTTTGACCAGACCTGACACATTTGCGCTGATTTTACGGAATTTCGATGTCGCTTTTAGTGGTAATTTTGTAAATTTATTGGACCAGACATTGCGTGAAGATCTTAAGTCTTCGCTTACCGCACGCTCTTCGGTGAGTGATAGCAACATGAAATGTATGCGAGGATGAAAATTGCAATTTAGTGTCGCTCTTCGTTTTATGTTCGAAAGTGATGGGTTTTGGTTTTCCTGTTGTTTTGATGGGTATTATAGTTGGTTGCAATAAGTCTTTCCATAAATCATAGAACTGAAAATGTGAAAATGTCAATTAAATTTTCACTGTGCATATTTTATGTCAGAAAACTTTGTGGTAAGAATTGTGTTTTGTGCTCTTGCTACCAATGGATTTGGAAAAGTATGCACGCGCATATATAATCGTATTTATAATGTAAGAAAGTTGGGTCTGATAATTTTTTTTCTTGTTTTTGTGCTTAGAGAACATTTAAACTGATAAAAGATTGCTGTGCAATATAGTTACGAGTAAATATGTACATGGTCTGGCCCTGGAACCTAAATACTGTATATTTGTAAAAGGCGACAAAAGGGGTCGCCTTGATAGATCTACATTGACATGGTTGGTTTATAATCTATTGGAGTTTCTTTTATGGTGATATAGAATCATGCAGAGTTTTCATAGCGAAAGATACCACCCTAGGAACGACACACTCAGACTACAAATGAGACAACTGATAAGAGAATGAAAACCATTTTTAGCCATACGTATGGCGGAGATCCTTTTTGAGTTTCCTCAGCTCAAACTGATTGACTATGATTAGCCCAACACAATGAACAGGCCGCTCTTGATAGCTATTGGTCATACCCCAGTTTTGAGGAATACGGACAATAAGGAGTTTACTTGAGCTGATCAGTATTGCGGAGAGCAAAAACTGACAAGAACTGTTTATATGCTGCCATTTATCGTAAAACAATTGAGACCAGGAATCCTCGTAATATGTATTCGCAGACTGGATAGATCTGTAAGGACAAGTGTTAACCTGATGCAATTCTAAAAAGATTGGAATTAAAGAATTCATAATTATCGACATCATCATATGGAGATCAATGAGCCATAACGCGAACTACAATGGTCAGACGCTTATGTTATCAATTGGGGCATACACTCTTCACCAATTGCATTCAAGGAAGTTGGGAAATCGAAAGAAGATATAACTCGATAGTCACAATCCTGGTCATTATCCTCTAACCTTGTCAGTACTGTGCAGACATCGATTCTGCAGGAGGCTGGAATTTATCTGTAATATTGGAGGCAGTAAGTAACATGTCTTTATAAAACTATTGGTTGTTACTTCTGATGAGGGAACTCAAGAACTTCCTATGAAGTTGAAGAAAAAAGTTCAAAACCTAGGGGCAGTAATAGTAGGAATAAAAGGAGTAATAGCAGGAGCACAAAGTATAGGTACCTTTTCAGTTACATTTCTATTATTGATCTAGTCTAGAACGGAAGCCTATTTCGATAATGAGCGCAGAAAGGTGGTATTGGATAATACCTTTGACACCTGTAATGTTTCTAATATGGTAATGAGCACTTGTTTTTAAACATTAACTGGATTATTTTTAAAAAGGAATTTGTTCTCCTGGCATAGTGATGGAAAAAGAAGAAATCTGTGACTTTATTATTGAAAAACTATTAAGAAGGACTATTTCTGTTGTATTATAAAAAATAAATCTAACAAATATGATATTCAATTTTCTGAGTTTTTCGAATCTTGAGGTACAGATGGTGACCATTTCTATTATAGGTTCTTCTTATAATGCATCTACTTAAACAGACTTGATTGATTATATCTGACTGAATTGAACGAGCCAATTAATTTAAGACTCAATAATTTTGGTGAGTCTGAAATGTTAGCAGTAGATATATTTCGAAAGGGCTTCAGCAGAATATTGTATTCTACTATTTTATACAGAGTTTTGCTATTAAATAAATTCATATATATTTTAACTTAAGCTCAGGCAGTTCTGTTTTGGCCAAATTTATGTTTCATTAGACGATGTTATATCTGGTCATAATAATTAAGTACACAATGCTGGTGTACCGCAAGGTTCAGTGCTTCCCATACACTTTTTCTCGATTTTAACTCTTTTTCTAGCTCATACTTTCAATTCAATTCACAGTTTTGCAGATGAAAATACTGTTTATTTCGTGAACTCATTCGACTTATAGTAGATTAATGCTGCTTAAAATCACTCAATCATAACTCAACAGCTACTCAACTCATTTCTGTGAATGCAGTGAATATCACGATTTCAAAGATCCTACCCATTTTAGGTATAGAAATATCCAGCAACGTTAGAATACAAATAGGAAATTTGGTTAGGTACTTGACGCACTACATTGTTCGGTTAGGAAAAGTCCATAAAAATTTCTTTAAGCTCATTGCTGATTAAATAATTATTTATAATATTGATTCCCTAGCACTAGTATAACTTCAGATGTATTTTTATTTCATCATTACTTCTATGGCTATTGCTCTAACGAAAGCTCTAGACATGATGCCTTAAAGAACTCTTCAAAAACTACTCCATGAGCCTTATTCCGAGCTCATTTCTATAACCTTGATGTGAAATTCGGCAGCATCGTAAAATTTCTAGAATCCCTCTATTGTTTTTCTTTCCAGTTATATGCCATAAAAGTTCAAGGCAAGCATGTAGCCTTACCCTTTTATACTCAATGCAGTTATCCTTAATTCCCTAACCCCTTCCTCTCTTTCCCAAGCTGTATTATCGACATCATTCAGTGTTTCCTAAACTTTAGTAGTAACATTTTAAAAACATGATGAAGTGAGTAACTGATAGAGCAATTAGGTTAGCCCCAGGAATTGTGTGATTTAACCAAAATTCTCTAAATGGACTCCAATGGACTACAGCTGTTAGTAATGATCTTGTTCGCTTGGTAATAAACTATATTAAATGGATGGTAGATGGTAATACATACATTCATACATACAGCTTTCAATTGGAAGTTCTCTCACCTTTAACGATTAACGGAATTCCACCTTTCAAATCCGATTTGGATATAGAAAATAAATTAGCGAATTTCTTGACAAATTCTATAATTGGACCTATGATCTTAGGTAGGTTGACTTCGAATCACCTAGTTGAAATATTACTTGCATAACATATTGCATATTGCATCATCCAAATAGGAAAATTTTAAGTAAGTAATCTATTCTTAGTCGAATAACTTAACCATTAGCGAACTGTGCACTGGTGGGGCTTGATCTCGGACCCAGCCTGCTGTTATCTATTACACCTCAAACCAGCCTTAAAATATACTTAAATTTGACAGATATTCAACATCTATATAACGTGGACCACACATGTCTCAATATATTGAAAAAGATCAAAATGAAGATAAATCTTGAATCATATCTTCGCGGTGACATTTCTGACACTAAAAATGACAAATTCATTTTAAGAATTTCAACAGCCGCAATCGTTCTGAAACCACCCAAGCCTATTAAATTGAAAAACGTCTTCTTGGGTCAAACATATGCTTATTCCTAGGACCTTTAACAAGCGCGCAAACATCATAATCTTGATCTTTAATTGGGCCAAAAAACTTTGATACGGCAACTGGTGAACATTTTCAACACCAAGCTGTAAGCAATTGATGTTCGCCGCACAATTTTATAGAAACATCTGCTCAATCCTGTGGAATATGAATTTATTAGCTCGTGGGTGGAGAAAGTAATTTACTCAAAGCAAATCGAAGCAATCTGTAGACCTTGTTTAATTGCATATCACCAGCTTAACGCAAATATAATTCTTCTAAATTGATCCAATATTGATAGCTCTAATAGAGGAAAAGGGGTTGAAACCCGATTCCTTGGGTTGGCATCATGTGCGTGTTAAACTCTAATCAAGTGAAGTGCGACTCACAAATCATTTTTCCCTGTTTTTTTATTTCCTCCAGGTCGTTATGTTACTTGTGCCCTCCGTTTCAAGTGGCAAATAAGACTGGATGGATCTCATCTCATTTCAGTTCAGCAGAAGTTGAGGTTGTTGCCTTCTCAATTATTTGAGGCGTTTTTAGCTAATTGACATGCGCAAAACACTACAATAATTGTTGGCGTTTAATTTGGACACGCATGCGTGTTACTATTGAAATTAAGCTAAATTGCGCAGAGGATATGTGGACATGTTGTGACAGCTGCAATTAATTCTTCAATTTTGCAAAGATTTTTTTTTTCTTTTGTGTTTTGGTTTGACGATATGAAATCTGTCAGTCATTGGACTGTCTCGAATTTTTGGCTCTTGAAATTAATTTAAGAATAAGAGTAAGTTGTCAAAATTTATAGGCAAATGGCCTGACAAGGGCATGATATCATAGTGATGATGATTAAGCAATTAATTATATTGGTGACATATGTGTACTTATGGGATAATTTTACATTTTTAAGCGGGGGTCTTTTTTCTTTATTGGTGAATTTAAAATTCTTGTAAAAATTTCTATGACCGCACATTTTGATAAAACAAAAAAAAAACTATGACTATAATTTCCTGTTCGCATTTCCTCCAGATGATATTTATGGAGACGTACTACATGTGTTAACATTCCAAGAAGAAGATAATATTAATTGTAAGCACCCAAATAGAATTTCTAAAGCAGACATTTTCAAATATTTTCGTCGATTTTGTCAATCGTAAAAAAAAAAAAACGGAAAGAAGACAGAAAATTGTTGTCAATTTGGTGTCAACCACATTGTAAAACTGATCACATGTAAATATAATGCTTAGTATTTCTTCGAAAAATTATATTAATTATCAAATTTTTTATACCAGCCCCGTACATGAAATAATGTTTATATAGTATGTAAAAATGTCAATTCGTTTGATATTTTGGTTCATTGCGGATCCAATCTAGTTTGTCTTTGCATGTAAATTTAAAAATATTTTTTTTTGTGGTGGTTACAAGAAAATATTTAAGCAACATCATGTTTTCTTCAAACGAATACCTTAACAGGATTTTGATTCATATATTTTCTTTAATTAAAAGAATTTTTTTAAATGGATCTATAATTACAGTTTGCACAGTACTACTGCAATAATGAAAAAAAGGCTTCTATGATTGAAAATCATCGTAATCTGGCATTTTTTTGTGCAGAAATTGTATAGAAAGAAAAATGAATCTAGAATTATATTATCCACCACATTAACACTCTTGTATATTTAGTTTGATTATTTAAGATAAAGATTAAGGTTAGAGAAGTAGGAGCACAACTAGGCCACTAATAGCCTGTGGACACCAAGTTGATTTATAGTGTCTTCCCCTAAAGTGGCTAGGCCAAATCTAACCTCTTTACGAACTCGATGACTGCTTTGGAAATTGTCTTGCAAACCTTATTTACAGTGATAAATACTTCTCCAGTGATTTGCAACCATAAAATTGTAAGCAAGGTACACTCGTACATGATATGCTTGAAGGTATCATCATCCTCTTCGAACAGTCGACACAGTTCTTGCTTTTGGATTTTCTAACTTCTTCAGAAAATAATGGAAGGATTCATAACTAGTAAGTACATTACTAAGCAGCCTGAGCGATTGTCTGCTAAGACTAATTAGATTGCGCGTCTGAAGAGAAGAGTGACTGAAGAATTCTTTTGCTTGCTTCATACCACATGCGTTATGCTAGAGGAGATCAATTGCCTGTGTTCCCATTTTTAATGTGGTTTTTTAGTAGACCAAATTTTGAGTAAGGATAATTATATGAATTGTAGGATCAATTTTTAGCTAGATCGCCCGTTTTCCCATTTTCCTATACTTCTTTGTATCCAGGAACCCAGAGCAGGGTTACTTTGTTGTTCCTAAACAGCAGGTGGAGTTTCGTGTGGCAGCAGCAGATTAGTTTCGAATTTAAATTTTGTGAGGACAGAGCCAGGAGCGCATATTGGCTATCTGAGCAACTATAGATGTTAGACTTCTTGCAGCCTCTGTTTAGGCTTTCTTGAGATCCAACCTCTGTAGCGTAGAACTCCGCTTCAAAGATGGAAGGTGAGAATCTAATCGATATGGTGAGTTCCACTTCTGCACCCATCATCCCAGCGTCTGTTTTTTATCGGTGAGTATACCAGCCATGAGCCTGTTGGGGAACTAGAGACCTCTGTCTAATATCTGGCTTCTCTTTTAACCCTTTGAGCGGTATCGCCGTACATGTACGGCCAGCCTCTGGAGATCCAGATAGAGTATCGCCGTACATGTACGTCCAGCCATGGTCCAGCCCATTTTGGGCGGGTTTTTCTTTTTTTTTTATATAATTCTAACAATGATGTTTGTAGGTATATTATTTCATATTTTTTGTTTTCCTCTACCCCCCCCCCCCACACTGCTGGGAAATTCCGTGATTTTACGATGAAACGTCATTTTCAAAAAATCATATCTCGCGAACGGAGTAACCGATTTTTCTGATTCAAATGCCAAATGAAGCTTAATGCTTTATATTTTTCATAAAAAAATATAGCAGCACCGAACGAGAAATTTTGTTGTTGTTAATAATAGTATTTTTGTTAAAAAAATAGTATTATTTACTATTGAGGACTTCTAGCACGTTTTTTTTACATTTTTATTTTGAAGTTAGAAGCCTTATATATCTATGTATAAAAAATTGCAATGAAGTTCGGCTTCGTTTTTGAGAGAGAAAAATATGGGTGAGCTGTACATTATTCCGAGAAAAATATTCATCTCTGCATTTGTGCCGCCGTCGAAATCCTTCCTGGAATTATTACGATTCCGAAACTCGGAACACATGGAACACATTTTCTTTTATTCTAATGAAATGCACATGCACAAATCAGTTTTGCGATTGGAGGTAATCCTACAGAGTTAATGCCGATCTAAGGTGCAAAAATCTAGTACTTCAGTTAGAATATAAAGAAGGCAAGTACTAAAAAAGTGCGTATAGGGAAAAAGGGCAAAAATAAAGAATGATGTCGTTTTAAAAACAAATCAAAAATATACTGCGCCCCCAGGGAGGGGGTGTCAAAGTTTGTTCTGGTACGTTTTGGAAAATCTAGCCCAAATTCAAATATGTTTTTTTCTGAGAAGAAGTTTGAACACCCACACCCCTATGGTCCGAGGTCAAATGGCTGAGTTATTATTGAAAAACTAAATATCCCTCTAATTTCACCCACTCCGCCCCCCCCCTCCCCCAACAGTGACCCGATTAATATTATCTTTAGCCTAGCACCGCAGCTCTCATTTAAGATATCAATGAACTGTCTGCGACTCTTTGTTCTGGAGATATAACCAAAACATTTCAAATTTTACCCCCTTCCCCCGACGGGAGAGAAATACGCCACGCAAAACCGACTTGGCCAAAAGATGCGCGACGTCGAGACGAACATGCACACCAAATTTTGAAAAAAACCGTTCCCCCCACCACAAAAAAGAACACTCCGTTCAATTTGCGAAATCTATCGAAAAATGCAAAAATAACTCACTCCAGGGACGTGTGTATGCTAAAAAAATTAAATCACTACTCAAAGGGCTATAACAAAGACCATAACAATCGTTGAATACTTTATGCCCCTAATATGGACCTGCTTGAAATTGTTAAGATGTCCCACTCCGGAAGAAATGTGGTCATCTGACTTGTTTCTTCCTTTGAAGCATTACTTAGTTGGTACCGCTGCCTAATCTAATTTGTAACTAAATAAAATTTAATTACAATTTAGTCTGTTCGTTCCCCGAATCTAGTAATTGGCAATGACGTCAGTTAAGGCACGAGTTATAAGAAGTGGTAAAATATTATATTAAAAGAGAACCGAAAACGGGACTATCGGAATGATTTTATATGGGGTGTTCTATAAAAAGGTATACATACTACTTTAAAAGGCTTCCATTTTGGTATAGGTTAGTATTAATACTTGTTATTTGGCTTTCGTGTGTCTAACTGTGCCGAATTTGTCATGAAATGAACATCAACGGAATCAACGTTTTTTTGGTGGATAAAGTATTCTATCAAAATCAATTGTCGATTATGGTAACCACAGAAAAATAATGAGAAATTTCCTGTTGATATAACGTCCCAACAAAAGCGATGGTTGTTCCCAGCTAAAATTCAGTTGACACAACAGATTGTTCCACAAGACCCCTGGGTAGTTACAGTTTGTTAATAATAAGATTGATTTTCATGAAAAAATCATAATAGTAAGTAAAGTATTTATTTATCAAAAAGTACAATAAGACAAAAACATTTTCATTAGTACTACTAAAATGAGTGATGAAAGTCACTTATCAACTGCAGGGTTATGTTAATAAGCACAACAGTCGGTTCTAGGTGAATTAAAATCCACAATTTATTCATGATTTACCATTACATCCAGAAAAAGTGACAGCAATAACTACTATTTGGTCAGGAGAAATCATTGGTCCGTACTTTTTCGAATATGGAGATGGAGTTACTACTACTAAAGGGTTTTCCAATAAGAGGTGTTATTTTGATATTCAAAGAAAGATGCCATTTTTTGAGATAAATGATCGGATCTTTATTTTATTATAAAGAGGAAGGTATGCCGTTAATAATGGAAAATAACATCAGCCAAATCACCACCACGACCATGCCTACAGGACCATATCCTTTTCATATAATTTTCCATAACCAAATCGCAAAGTGGCTGCCCTATGTCCTCGATAGCCTCACGAATTCCATCTTTGAGGTCTTGAATCGACGCTGGGCTGTTGGCGTAGACCTTCTCTTTCACGTGGCCCCAAAGGAAGAAGTCGCAAGGTGTTAAGTCACAAGATCTCGGTGGCCAATTGTGATCACCTCTTCGAGAGATAACACGGTCCGGAAACTTTTCCCGTAAAAGATCAATGGTTTCGTTGCTTGTATGGCACGTAGCGCCGTCTTGTTGAAAGTAAACGTTGTCCAGATCAATACCATCCAATTCCGGCCATAAAAAATCATTAATCATCTGTCGATAGCGCAATCCATTCACCGTAACTGTTGCTCCAGCCTCATTTTCGAAAAAGTAAAGTCCAATGACCCCGCGGGACCATAAACCGCACCAAACAGTCACACGTTGAGGGTAGAGAGGCTTTTCAACAATAACTCTTGGGTTTTCCGAGCCCCAGATGCGACAATTTTGCTTGTTGACGAAGCCATCGAGGTGGAAATTGGCCTCATCACTCAAGATGAGTTTTCGATGGAATTCCGGATCATTTTCATGCATTTCAAGGACCCAATCAGCAAAGACTCGACGTTGTTGATGATCGGCCGGCTTGAGTTCTTGTGTTAACTGAACTTTATAAGCCTTAAGACCCAAATCTTTATGCAAAATACGGTGTAATGGCGTTTGTGGAATGCCTAGTTCCAAAGAACGACGAGGAATGGACAAACCTGGGTTTTCTTCAACACTTTCGGCTACAGCAGCAATATTCTCGGCTGTTCTTGAGCGACGTGCACGGGTTTTATTCTTCACATCACTAACTTGTCCCGACAACTCGAATTTTTCTACCAATTTCTGTATTGCGGTCCGACAAGGTGCTTCACGA
Source organism: Dioctria rufipes (assembly GCA_963924295.1). Classification (NCBI taxonomy): domain Eukaryota; kingdom Metazoa; phylum Arthropoda; class Insecta; order Diptera; family Asilidae; genus Dioctria; species Dioctria rufipes. The sequence continues at coordinate 68,271,521 of OZ002741.1, forward strand.
CGACCCAAAAATTTTCGAGTTTTACGAACCGTCTCTGCCACATTTTCACCATTTTTATAGTGAATTTTAATAATTTTAATGCGTTGTTGAATCGTGTATCGTTCCATTTTTATTAATGGCGTAGTTTCTACTTGTCAAATATCAAAAAATGACAGCTCCAAAAGTGACATCTACCGAAATAGCGGGCTAATTAAAATAACACCTCTTATTGGAAAACCCTTTACCACATAATTGCATTTTTTGATACCTGAATTGGATACCTTCGATATCTTCCATACGTAGCTTAAAGAAGATGGTCCCACATTGCATATAGCTAACGAAAGAATGCAATTACTCACAATTGCTTGCAAATCAAATTATCTCGATATGAACCACCTTCAAACCCGTATTATTTCAATCTCATTGACTTCTCGCAAATAGTAAGTGCCAGCTATCCGAACATTATAATTACTGGTGATTTCAACATAAATTTGCTCCTTCCTTAGTTCGAATCAGTCTAATGCACTCCCGTCATAGTTATTTACTCTTGACCTGCAGATATTAAGTAGTCTCCCTACATGCTTGTCAGGATTTAGTCCCTCTTTACTTGATTTGGTCATTGTTAATAATCCGAGTCTTTTATCCAATAGATTATTTCTTGCAAGTTTCTCCGATCAGGATTTACTCGTCTTGATATATGACTTAAATACCCATAGAGCGAATTCCAATGAGATTATATTGTACAGGAATTATCACTCTCATCAACCTGCCTATGCTAGGACAAAATATATTAAACACTGACTTGAGTTTTATTTACTGTGAATCCTCAATCTATCAAAAAATACAATTATATGGTGAACATATTCAAAGCGATTTCGATAACCATGTTCTCATTCATCAATGGAATACTTTTCGGGTCTATCTACTACAGAATACTACTAGGCACACCAAAAATGCTAAAAGAAAGTTTTAAGCGAAAAACCTAAATAATAATCTATCCCCTAAAGTAGTCTGGAGTAATCTAAACCAGATTGGAGTCGGTAAAATTAAACACTCAAACTGTGGGCTAGATCTGAACATTTTAAATCAGTTTTTTATATCCTCCAGAAATATTAATACCAATTCAAATTTGTCTTTCTCCTTCTTATCCCCAGGTCTTGATCATGAGGTTGGTTTTGATTTTTACTTTGTCGTCGAACCTGAAATATATAAAGCCTTATGGCTCTCTTAGGTCACTTGCCACTGGTCCAGATTTTATACCGACACACGAAACACTAGTATCTACTAATTATTACCCGTATCATTAACTCTTGCTTAACTACTTCTTATTTTTCAAGAGCCTGGAAAGTCGCACGCGTTATCCCTATCCCAAAGATTACCGACCTATTAGCATTCTTCTCTTTTTATCTAAAATCATGGAATATCTTATGCGGGAACAAATGTTGGGGTCTCTGGAGGGCAATTCCTTTCTGGTTTTAGTACAAAGAATAGTTGTATAACGGCTCTTCTGAGGACTACCGATGATATAAGAGAGAATATCGACTTTGATATGCTCACTGTTCTCATAATATAGAAAACTCTTCAAGGGTCTTCGATACGGTAAACCATATCTTACTCTGTGGAAAGCTCCGAACTGAGTACAATTTTAGCCATAGAGCAGCGAAAGTCTTTAGTTTTCTTTTCGGACACAAACAACGTGTCTAAATTAACAATTATGAGTCTGACTGGTTACATTTGTGTTCTGGCGTTCCCCAAGGCTATGTGCTTGCACCTCTCCTTTTCAGTCTATTCATTAATGATATTACTCAAGTAGTGTTCTTCATCAAGATCCACTTCCATACTGTGTAGGTTCGCGCTGCTATTGATCCCCACAGATTAGGTGAGCTTATGGCTTTAATTAATCTGAACCTTGCAGCTATATCTCGATGGTCAGCTGCAAATGATTTGAAAATTAATCCGTCTAAGTCCAAAGATATTCGTATTTATAAATCCACTTTTGATGTTAGTCGCCTATCTCAAATCTCGCTAAATTCCACTTCTATTCAAATTGTAATTGCGACTAGTAATCTAGGTGTCATCTTCAATAGGACCCTAACCTGGAATGATCATATAAATTATGTGGTTGGACGTATTTACGGATGCCTGAGACGCTTGAGACAGTCCGCTAATTTCACACCACAAACCACTCATTTGCGACTAGTAAAATGCTTAATTACTCACATCATAACATACGCCAACGTTCTTCACTGCAAACTTGATTCTGTCTCTGAGAGGAGTGGCATTTAATTCTTCTGTTTGGTATTTATTTAACCCGCGTAGATATGATTATGTCTTTGAGCATTCTAGACAGGTCTTGGGTTGTACTTGGTCGGGATTTTTTTAAAAATTAATTTGATGACCTATCTACACGCTCAAACTCATTTATTCCAGGACTCTTATGTACCTTTTCTCAAAAATTATGATCCTTCAGGCATCTCGTAATAGACAGCTTCTTATACCCCAGCACAGGTATTTGCAGAGCAGCGGTAGTTAAGATCTGGAATTCACTTATCCGGAACTATGGGCAGGTTCCGGGACAGGCTTGCGGACACATTTGAATAAATTAAAAAATTTATTTTAGGCACTCTGTTGGCTTGTGCACGCAATGTGTACTTTCTTTATTTATTACATTCTTTATTATTGTTATTTATGTATTTTTTTTCTTCCCATTTGTAACTTTCTTTATTCTTTTTTTTTACTACATCTAGCAACCTAATTTTTTTTTTACATAAGTACATTATTGAATTCATTTTATTGTTATTTTTCTTGCGGATATTATTTAGTTTATTTTTTAAAAGGCTATGCCTTACTTTGTACAAATTTTTCCTTTTTGATTAAATTTGATTTCCAGGGTTTTCCAATAAGAGGTGTTATTTTAATTAGCCCGCTATTTCGGTAGATGTCACTTTTGGAGCTGACATTTGACAAGTACAAACTACGCCATTAATAAAAATGGAACGATACACGATTCAACAACGCATTGAAATTATTAAAATTCACTATAAAAATGGTGAAAATGTGGCAGATACGGTTCGTAAAACTCGAACATTTTTGAGTCGTCGTGAACCACCTTGTCGGACCGCAATACAGAAATTGGTAGAAAAATTCGAGTTGTCGGGACAAGTTAGTGATGTGAAGAATAAAACCCGTGCACGTCGCTCAAGAACAGCCGAGAATATTGCTGCTGTAGCCGAAAGTGTTGAAGAAAACTTTACTTTGCTGAGATATTTTTTGTTTTGTTCATTTTTGATGGAGAGATGATATTTTAAAATTCGAAAAACTGGCAAATTTCGTTTGGTAGGTGTAAATTCGAAAACTCATATTTCAGAATGTGCATATTCTGGTTCCTGAAAAAAATAGTCGACTTAGACTTCTTTGCCTTATTTAAATCAACGATATCAAGGAAGACTATATGCTGCCTCTAATTTTATTTGACATTCGTTTTTTTACTTGCTCTGTACGTTTTCACACAATTGACTTTCTACAGGGTACATCTATAGCTTTCAAATAGTAGTAGCAAATAAAATAATAAAAATGATTTTTTTTTACACTTACATTTATTATTATTTATTATGCATACTTTCTTTTAATAAAGAAGACAAAAACGGTTTTCTAAGCGTTTCAGATTTACTACTTTGCTACAGTATTAAACTGCTATGAAAATATCTTTTTCCCAAAAAAATAAATTGTTTTGTTCATTATCTCATTACTGAAGCTCACTTTCATTCAGACAGGAATAATCGTTTGTGCATTAAAGATTTAAACTGTTTATGAATTTAATTTTTTCCTGAATAATGCAAAAAAACCAAGATTTACGATAGCTAATAAGAAAGTGCTTAATCTCCCCCGCATAAAAGTTTATTTCGAGCGCAGGAAAAATTTTGTTTTCAATATATTTTCATATTTTCTCTGCAGCTTCTGCATTAATGAAAGTCTTTGACCTTAATTCACAATTTCAATCAAATTTGTAAATGATAGATTTTTAGAAAAGAAAATCTAAATCATTCCACTTGATGCCATTTGATATAAATAAGAATATTTATCTCACTTATACCATCATCGTCGGCAAAACTATCAGTTTACAGCATGTTAGACAACCTGCGCCCCCCAAGGCGCCTGTGATAAGGAAGCCCTGGTTGGACTTCCTCCTTCATTCCCGATGTCACGAGCCCCAAAGATATCCGTTCTACATTTTCAAACTTTATCTCTCTCTCCGAGCTGGAAATTAATGAATCTCCGTCTACCACCAATCGGACCCCCAGCAGGTTCATCCACTTGAGCGGTGTTGTCTTATCAATAAAATGGAGCACAGCATCTCAACGTGGACCATGATCGAGGACGACGATGGTCGAGTTTTAATTAATTAAAATCTATAGAGAAAGGAGAGCGAAAATATCAGAAAGAAATAAATATCTCAAATGGATTTCCATTTCTTTTTTATTGACTGATTATTTTCATATATGTAGTCTGATGATAGACGGACCGGGCCGGCCGGGCAGACATTGAATGTCAGTTCAGAATTCCCAGACATGATATGAACGTGAAATCGCCGGCGGATCATAATTCACCCGGAAAGCACTCACTTTCTTTGGAATTCAAATCGTGTTTACCATGCTCCAAGGTCAGACTATGTATAATCATTGTACGACGTTGACTACACACAGGTATCGTGTCGTGGGTGTAATCGTTGACGTCGTTGACGATGGACGCGACGCGATGTCGAGAATCGAGTTCTCCGCACAAGCGCAGAAATTCGAGCGGGATTCCATGGATATTTGCAAGCGATTACTTTGACAATTTACATGTGTCGACCAAATTAATTTATGTCGTGTGCGGTTGTAGCGGTGTGTGTGGCGATGTACTTCAAATGAAACCGACTTTTGTAAACAAATCATAAATTTATTAGGTCTGCACGAGAAATATTTGAGACTAGTCATGATACACCCCCACCCCTCATACAGATAGCTTAGTCGAGTTAATATAGAAAATTTATAGGTGATAAGAGATGTTTTGACAATCGAGATGATAATAGCTTGACAAGATGTGTGTGATTTTTACTGATCACTAATAATAATTCAAGGTGAGTTAAGTATTCTGTAATAACGTTTTAGACATTTTTATTGATAAATTAAAAAACAAGTGATAATTGGGCTAAGATCGTATTATTGATATTTTAAAACTTTTGAGAGGATCAGTTGATCATGCTTGTCGATAGATGTGACAGAGAGAGCTGTCATCGCATAAATGCTTGCATACGAAAGAATCGCAGTAGGATTACTGTTTCTGATGACCACCAACTATTTAATCTTAACATCAAAAGCCCTCTTTCTCTTAGAGTGGTTTGACCTGAAGATTATTTAAGCTTAATATTTTATTCTGTGAATTAATGCCTATGCATGGCCGTCTTTAGCCAAGTCGGCACTATAGGATATGGGGGCCCATTGACAGAAATTATTTTCTAAAATATTTTGGGTTATCAACAGGAATAATGACATAAAGTATGTTAAGGCCTGTTTTGTCACCACTGTCATTTTCATAGTTTCTAATATAAATGCGCGCATGACAACAGCAAGGTGACTTTTTGATTTCTCCGGCTAGTAACTTTTGGGTGACGAAACTGTCACCGTGCCTTCACGTTTGCATGAATGTGCACGTACTAGTAACATTTTTGTCGTCACTTGACTGCAATTGTTTTGGGAGATCCAAAGAAGAAACTTACGCATCTTTGTTTTTTTTTTTTTGAAAAATTTACAAGTTTGATTTTTGAAGTGGTCTCATAAATTTCCAAAACGGTACGTCGGACAGAAAAAATTATTGGATTTCATATTCTGTAGAGCTTTTCAGTACATTAAAATCATCTAGGGCTGATAATATATATTTTTATGAAAACACTGTGCACAAAATTTCAGCTCTCTACGTTGACCCGTTCTCAGCCATGGTCCAAATATGTATTGAAAAACGAAATATTTATATGGCAACCCTACGAAGGAGTTACCCGATTTGTCTCATTTTCGAACTTAATTTTACGTTTTTTTTTTTAAAGTCCATGTGCAAAATTTCAGCTTTCTATTAATATTATTAATAACGGGGGATGCAGGCAAGACTCCCGCCTGTCATTTTGTCACCGCGATCTATAAGATATATTGTGACATTACCCCCAAATGCCCTAGGGCGCTCATTCGAACTTAAGATCTTTAATAAAGCTTATAATATACTTGGGGGCCATTTTCCCGACATCCTCTGGCAGTGGAAATGCCTTTCCTAGATGCCTTAACCTTATGCGGTACAGAGCTTCGCAGTCACACAAGACATGCGGTTTCATCGCCTTCCATACAGAAGTGACAGGTCTCATCATCCACCTTATCCATCTTTTTAAGATGGTATCTAAGCGGGTAGTGCCCTGTAAGTAAACCCATTATGAGTGTTAGTTCCTTTCTGCTGAGTGTGAGGAATGCTTTTGTCCTCTGTTGTGAATGCTTTATAAACTTCTTCACTTGCCTCAGCCCCGGGGTAATATCTCAGTGTGCCTTTTTTATTATGTCCTCCCAAAGCCTGATCTGAACTAAAAGGTGATTTTTTAGGTGTCCAATAAACGGAGATTTGGTTCATTCCTTTGCAAGGCGGTCCGCAATGTCATTTCCCTTAATGCCTTCATGTCCTGGTACCCAGATCAGTGTCACCCGATTTGTCTCAGCCAGTTGCTTTAAGACAGTCCCAAACCAGCTTAGACTCAAAAGTATACGAGTTTAACGCTTTAAGTGCTACTTAGCTGTCTGATATTATGTATATTTTCGCTGCACGCATATTCTTGTGGATTATTTCAAGAGCGCATAGTTCTATGGCGTGTTTTTCTGCCTGAAAAATCGTTGGTGAAGACCCCAGTGCCTTTGCGAGATGGCACCTTGGCCCATATATGCCCACGTCTGATTTACCATTCATGTTGGACCCAACCGTGTACCATTTAAGAGATCCTTTTTCAAAGGGTAGATCCCCAGTGTGCCACTGTTGACGGTCCCCCAAGATTACCTTAAACGGTATTTGAAAGTTATGGTGTTTCGGTATAACATCTGAAATTGGGTTAGCCATCGGGTCCTCTGTGAAATCCGGGAGGACTTTCAGGTGGCCAACCAAATTATTTGTACTTGCGAGGTTTACCCTTTGTAGCCTAATTGCACTAAGTATGGCCTGCTCCCCAATATGCAAATGCAAGGGTAGTAGGTCCAACATAGTCTCTAAGGCCGCAGTTGGGCAGATACGCATGACACCGGTTACTCCTAGACATGCAAGCCGTTGTAGTTTTTGCAAACTGGCTTGAGTGAGGCGTATGAGACCATGGGTTTTATAATAGATTTATATGACCACAAAGTTCAGCTTTCTATGTACACGCGTTCTTGAGTTATCGTGCAGACGGACGGACAGATGGATGGACAGACGGGCGGACAAAGGGATATGCAAAAATCAAAATAACTTTTAATATTATGCGTTGGTAGCTAAACCATTTTGTTCTACCATCATTATTTCGATGCGTTACAAATGGAATGACAAATTTTGTATAGGTACCTGATGATTCTATATAGGGTATAAAAATGTGAGGAGAAATATCCATGAAAGTGTTTACATATAAAAATTCGAGTTACAGTAAGTCTCTATTCGGGTACAATTCATTATTGCGCATATTGGTACTTTAATAAGTTATAGCAGGTATCGAAATCTGTAGTAAATCATCAAAGATTTCAATACCCATACGCAAATATCCAGAGAATTTTTCAGGATAGGATCGCAGTTCATCAAACATTAAGTAAAATTTTTCTTTAAACAGCTTTTCGCTCCAAATTGGAAGGAGTTAAATGCGTTGTTATTTTCGATATCCTTATGACAAATACACATCACATCTGGCTCTTCGAAATTTATATTGATGAATGGTGATATAAAACATGAATTTTTTGGAGTAACATTTACTCAATGTGTGCATATTAAACTCGCCCACGGCGACAGAATGGAGACAGTTAGTTTAAAAAAATGCTCAGGCTGTACACACAATCACTATACGTTATTGCGTATGGAAATTCGTTGTCATGTATAGAAGTTCGCATAAATCGCATGGTCTATTTTCAATAGCCAAACTCTAACAGCTAAACTAGCTTGTAATAGGTTGTCTTACTGGTTGAAGAATTGGTTATCGGTTGGTCTACTATCGTCGAGACTGGAGGCCTCATTGATCGCGAGGCCCTGGGCCCGGGACCAGCTGGCCCAGGCATAAAGATGGTATTGTGCCTATGAACGGGTTTAATTAATATTGACTACTTTGACGTTTTATATAAGAATATGTCTTTTGGACTGTTTGGAATATAAAAGCTCTTTTACCGAGTTACAAATTGGATGAAATCCTCGAGAGAAGGAGTCAAATTGAAGTGTGAAATAATGTATAACTTTTGGTACTAAAAAGTGAGTTACTGAAGTAAAGCAAACTTTTGTATTCTTAATTTTCCAGTACGGCAGAATCATCATACAGTATAACATAATATACCACAATATTTATTAGGGGCGATGGCGATAATAAACAAGATTACAATTTTTTATTATATCCCAAATAATATTGTGTTACAAAAGAAGATAAACTCGATATACTTTTGACGAGACATAATGTAGGTTGTAGGTCTAGTGGAACTAAAAGTAGTGTCATACTAGAAATTTCTCATACACCCTCAAAATCTCATTTTAGACCAAAAAACCCGTTATTCGGTAAGTCCATGTATATAATAATTTATAACTTCGCCATTTTTTATTCGATGTCGAATTTCTTTGTCGTATTTGAAAAAAGAGAAATAGGCCTTTCTAACAATATATTTCTTATTTCGTTGCGATGAAAAGTCACAAAGTAACAATCGAGGATGCTTGGTATTACCGCCTTACATTCTAAACAAAATTGTCATTAAAACTACTGTATCATACGTTTGGGCATGCGTCATGAAATTTAATTCTAAGTTGGTGTTGCTGACAACGGCTTTTGAATTTGTTGTAGTTGTTGTCTGTGTTGTTGTTGTTGTTTTAGTTGTTGTTATTTGTTGGATTTTTTTATGTTTTCATAGTTTTCGCGGTTAAAATGCAGTGCTTCTTCAACTTTCTCTGTAGTTCAATATTATATGGAAATATAGCTACTTAATGAGCAAAAATTCGATAACTCAGTAAAATTTCAACCGATTTTAGTTAAAAAATGCTCACACGAAATCGAATTCGGTATTAGTGATATGAATAAAAAAAAAAAATTGTAGAGCAAAATAAGTCATCAAATTGTTGTCAAAGTTGAAAAAAATGCGTAAAAAATGGTAAATTTCGAAATGTTTTCGACTGTTACTTCATGACGTTTCATCAGACCTATCTCTCTTCTTTCATATACCATAAAAAAATTCGACATCGAATAAAAAATGGCGGAGTTATAAATTATTATATACATGGGCCTACGGTTTTTTTGGTCTAAAATGAGATTTTGAGGGTGTATTAGAAATTTCTAATATGCCGCTACTTTTAGTTCTACTAGACCTACACCCTGCACTATGTCTAGTCAAAAGTATATTTTCGCTGTAACACAGTGTTGGTCTAAACGTGGTCCTTAACAGAATATCATCAAATCAATAACAAATGAGAAGTACTTATAATTATAAAATAGCACTTTAAAATAAAATTAAAGTCTGAGTACATATTATGCATATTAAGGCTAACAAAATAAATTCTAAAGAACTACAAAGCAGAACTAATACTAGAACAAGTTACTAATTGAACAGAAGAAAAAGAAAAAAAATATGAAGTTATAATAATTCGCGATAGTACTCCGTTGTGAGAAGTGACCATGACAAGACAATCAAGTAAATTACGGGTGCCTAATGAAGAAATGGGCATCAACAACTTGCCTAAAGGAATTGACAGTATACGTGCATGCTGGATACTAGATGGGAGAGCATTGCGAAACCGCGCAATCTGAACAAGATAAAAGTCTTAGTGAAATTAAACATTTCTCTGAGGTAATATAATTCATCTTTTTTTGCAGTTTAAAGAAGAACAGTAAGGCTCTTTTCTTGATATATGTAGTAAACGGGCAGTCCACCAGTTGATCGCGGTAAGACGAGACATGGTCATATCTGTGAAGTCAGAAAATGAAGTGTATTCAATCGTTATACGCGACCTCCATTCTACGGGGTACATACGCTATCAAGTTGGGGAATAATTTAACTTCCGTAAGTATGTCTTAACCACAATTAAGCGGGCTTCTTTTGGAAAAATACTGGTTGAGAGCCAGAGCCTACGGAGTCCGGAGTAAATTTTACTAATTTTAGGTTTTGTATTGTCACAGCACGTCATATATTGGTTCAACATAATACCCAGATTTGTCACTTACTAACAAGAGATAATGCCTTGATGGCTCTAAGTGGTCCTCGGATAACATTTCAGTTACTGCAGGTCGTCTGTGGATAAGTTGTGTAACAACAAGGACTCCCTTCAGTGGGTTCCTGGTCACATGAGGATCATGGGGAATAATATGACTGACCTTTTAGCTAGATCTGGCTCTGATTCTCCGTTCTTTGGACTGGAACCCGCCGTATGCGTTGCCACCTCGAGGATCGGATCTCTCATCAAACCGGATGTTCATAGGAAGCATCAGCAGAAATGGGCCAGCCTGAGTACTTGCAGGTGAACAAAACTGTTTCTTCAGAGGTTCAATAGGAATATCTCTGATTTTCTAATGGGCCCCGAAAGGAAATAATATAGAACTATGGTTGACATCATCACCGGCCAAAGCTCGCTTCACGCTCCCCTTACAAGAATCGGACTTTTTGACTGAGCTGAGGGTCTGTCCTGTCTGGAAGGAGATCCTGAGACATCCGAACACATTTTGTGTGCTTGTTCGGCCTTCGCGCGGAGTAGGCTGGATACTCTAGGTTTTGCCCTCCTACCTGCAGAGGAGTGGTGGACGATAGGAAAGTTTTGGTTAGAGGGCTTTTAGAAGTACAGGATAATGGGCCGCTCTGGCCCCCGTGGATCTGTCGTCCCGTGCCTTAAAAAAAAGAAGAGATAGTGCTTTACAGTCCAGAACTACGGGTCAGATATCTGGATTATCGTGAAAAAAAATATGTATTAAGACTTAGAAGGATTCAATCTCAATGCGTTAATCTTTGACCATGGGTTGATTCTGCTCAAATCGTCATTAATACGTGCGATGCCGTCATCCAATAGGGCTGTTCAGATATATATGAATTCTGACATTGTGACCAACTAGATGAAAGTCAAATAAACTAAATAGAAGCGGTCCCAAGATTGAACCCATAGGTACACCAGTCGGGAGATGAAGTGAGTCCGAAAATTTATTATCCACCTTGGTGGCATTTTGATAAGAAACTTTCATAAATAGCAGAAGCGGAAGCAGTAAGGCCAAGAAAATTAGATGGCTTATGCACTAAGAAGCTGTGATTAACACTATCGAATTCTTTGAGAAATCAAGCAGAACTAAAATGATAGGATTATTCAGGTCTAAAGCTACTCTAATATTACTAGTCACTTTTAATACGACAGTTTCACAGCTGTGAGAACGCCGGAAATTAGACTGCTAACATGACAAGAGCTTCTTACTTCCCAAGTGACCAAAAACCTGAAAGATAATTAGCTTTTCCAGAACTTTATATACTGATTGGTCTAAAATCTCCAGGAGGTTCCAGAGTAGATTTTTTGGGGATAGGCAAGACCACAGCAGAATAGGACATTAAACAAGAGTTCAGAATATGAAGAATGTATGTGTCGATCATTGACAGCAGTATACTTCAACATTTCAGCTTTGAAGTATGTAATTCAAAATGCATGGTAATGCAATTCTTGGTAATGCCTTTGAAGTACTTGAAGTACATTGAAGTATTTCGTATTTCGTTTCAGGGTGTAAGTCACATTAAACGTCAGAAAAGATACGAAAAAAACTAAAATTACATTTAAAGATACCTATACTTACTCCAGATTTTAAAATGTTTTTACAAATTTATTAATAAAGGATATTCTGGCTGGAGAATAGTGAAGAAAATCGATCACAGTGTCAGCATAATGTGTTGTTTCCTCCGGGATCTTGCAATTCATGGGAAAATTAAAATAGCTTTATTTAACGAAAAAATCATTGTTAAGATGAAGATATCAAGAAGCTCGACTGCAGTTTGCTCAATACCATATGTATTAAACTTTTCTGAAGAGCAAAGATCTTTTTCGGATAGTTCCGCCGGATTTTGTAATTATTTTCACTACATCAGATAAGATTCAATTAGGTATGATATGGGGGTCCATTTCTTATAATGGATCTAAGAATTTGGAGTTAATACGGAGAGCAGCAGCTGATTTTGATCATTTTGCTCGTCGAATTAAACATATAGAAAATAATTGTTAATATGAAAGTATTGCACTTTAACTCACTCAATTTATTGAACCAAATTTCACCATTCTTGTGGTTTTTTCACAGTGTACTTAATCAGTTGTTCCACTTTTCGGAAATTTTAATCAAATGCATTTATTAAAACACTTGTACTCATAAAATTTTACAAAATTGCATTTCATAGTAGAGAATTCTATAAATGCTATAAAACCATTAAAAATTTATTTAGATTATCCTAGTACTTCTTCGAGACATTTGAAAATTTTAAGGTGCACCTAATCAATTGCTTACTAGTGTAGCATTTAAGGTCTTAGTACCAGTGATTTTTATAATTTTTGTGATAAGAATTATGGGAACTAATAGGTATTATTAGTTTTAACTAAGTACTAGGAAACTAAATAAAGAGCCTTATAGAATCAAAATTTAAATAAGAACACCAAAGATATTAATTGGATGTGGCTTTTGCCAAAAGATAACTTAACTAATCTTGCCCAACTTTTATTAAGTATAAGAACTTTTCTAATATCTGCACATTTTCAATAAAAATGCCCAAAGAATTCGTTAAAGAAGAGTAACCTAAATAAAATGAGTTTGTTTAGTTTTTTAGCATTTACCATGCATCCACATCCCCCACATGAATGTTTCACTAAAATCTATCCTCATTCAAATTATCAAATGAGCCTTTTCCTTTGAGTTCACGCTTCAGCGACATATTTTACATTTCCCATGTGACCGCAGAAATAAATTGGAATTAAGTCGGCTTATTGTTCTTACATGACGGAGGATTATCGTTATAAAAACGACATAAATTTATTTTTATTTCTATTTCTTTTGAGGGTCTCGGATATCTGTGGGAATTTGACACTTTGACAATATTATTTTTCTGAGCGCTTGGGTGTTAAATCTAAATTGATCGTAAAATTTAGATTGCTTCAAAATTCTCATTTGATTTTATTATGCAATTCTTGGAGTGAAGATGATCATGGATTCTGTGGCAATTCCAATTGTTGGATATTTTTAAAGTTGTTAAGTATGCATCGGAATACACCCACTACTTCCATTCAAATGTAATTGAAATGAAATTTCTAGTTTTTTTTTTTTTTTATAAATCGGAGAACATAATATAAAGGCGCCTCCTCTCTTATTTAAAATTCGCTATTTGATCTGTTAGTAAATATAGTTGAGCTTTGATTTGTTTATTTATTTATTTTTATTTATGGCACAATACAAATTCCTTTAGGTACTTACTGTTTGTTCCGCTTACAGGAACAGTAAGAGCAAAAAAAAAAAAGAAACCCCAAACTAAATTTTTAAAACAAATCAAAAAGCTTTATTAGTTTGTTTTCTAGTAAAGCCCAGTCAAATAAGGCAAAAAAGGTGGCAAACCTCGGAATGGAAGCGAACAAGCTGTAAATTGGTATAAACCTTTGTTTGATCATTTTAAAGACTGGGTAAAAAGTCTCATATAATCTCGTGTCTGTGTTATCAGATATTCAAGGTCTAAGGTCGCGAAAATCTGTTTTCTTCCATTATCTAGTTTTCTATGCAAAATATGTCATTCACGGTCATTATGAAACTTGTAGATTATAAAATTTTCTACAATTTTCATTTAAAGCATTGTTTTTGTATCTATAACCTTTTTCGAGGTACAGCGCGGAGAGAACAAGGGCGCAGGGCCGGACTGGGTCTTCAAATCGGCCCGGGCAAATAATGACAAACCAGCCCCCAAAGGTCTTCAAAAATGACTTTTTAATAAGCAAGGGTCTTCAAAAAAAACTTTTTTATAAGAGGCAAACAACCCAAATTATTAAGCTGATTTCCTACTGAACCGAACACAAGGAGAGCAAAAAAACGTTTTCTATAAATATTGAATTCGATGCTAAGAAGAAAGTAAGAAGAAATTTATACAGGAGATATGTGTAAGAGCGGTTGGCCGTTAACACTTAAAATTAAAACTAAAACAGGGTTTCTCTGTGGAAGCAGTATCCGAGAGGCCAACAATTTCACTTACACAGCTGTAACAAGAGTAAGGCAAGTGAGGCAGACGTTGAAATGGAGGGGCGCCGCCCGTTTAAAAAAAAATTATTGCGGGTGAAAAAAATAATACTAGTAACATTTGCCTTTGACAAATATAAATTATTTTTGAGTTTTAACTGTCAAATAAATTTTTTGCTCTCGATTTGAATTTACCCGTTTGACAAGGCTGAGGTTGGCTCGTGTCCCTGATTGGAAGACATTTTTGTCAGGGCTATAAAATTTGCTGAAGATATAGTTATTCCAGCAAACCTTAAAGAAACAAATAAAAAGAAGCAACTCGAGCTTTTTGAATCACAAAATGATGAGTGATGCCAATATTGCCACAAAACAAGAGCTTCGTGCGCCAATTTTTGAATCGATTGATGTCCTTTTATTCTACTGACGAGGAGGTACGAAATATTCGAACAAGATTTTGGATTCCTTTCTAGCGATCTTATTAGCAAAATGTACGCTCATTGTCTGAGAAAAATCGGCTTTGGATTTGCTTCAATCAATTCACGACCAAAGCCCCCAATAATCCTATCTAAATGTCGAAATCGCGTTCAGAGTTTTTGCAACATTGCCAATGACGATAGCTTCATGTGAACGAAGTTTCAAAAAATTGAAGTTAATAAAAATTATCTGTGATCTACATTGGGTCAAGAAGGATTGTCAAATGTGGCTGTTTTGTAAACCGACAAAGAAATGACAGGAACGCTTGTGATTTTAACAATATTATAAACTAATTCGTAGCAAAAAAAAAGGTAGAAAAGTCCATCTATAAAATCTTGCAAATATTTCTATTGATTCGCTCCAATGTTTTTAAATGTACTTTATTCGCAAAAAATTAATATCAACTAATAATTTTATGTGCAATAAATTTTATTTACTATTCTTTTCATGATCAAATGTTGCTCAACTTTGTATAGTCAGTTGATAGACCACGTCAAAATAGTACTGTTAAAATTATATAAGGTTATGTTGAGAATTACATGGATCAGGAACGCAAATTTATACGTTTGCCTCAGGCGCTAAAATCAGTTGTTGCGGCTCTGCGTGAAGGAACAACTCTTTGTTTTTGGAATCTTTTTGTAACCGATTAGAAATTCAATCGCTCCTTCACTTACTTAATGGCACAATATAGGAACAAAGACAATACCACTGCTTGACCAAATGTGGAAAAATTTACAGTATTTCAATATTTGGGTACTACCTAATACTAGAAATTTGTCATAAGTAAAACGTGACTGTAATATACCATGACCATTTATATACTCTACTTCAAATTTGATTTTACATGAAATAAAATTACTTTTTTTTTACAATTAGAAAATAAAAAGAAAATTTAAATACTGTTTTCATATTTGCTCTTCAATTTCGAATTTGTTTTAAAAGTAGACATACAGCTATACCAAACTTTTGAAAACCTTCTGTTAAAAAACACATTTTCCATGCGTTTTTCGAAATAAAAATGATATGATGCAAACAATAATGTTAACTGCTTTATAAAAAAAGTGAATGCTTTTAAAGCCATGAGAATGCTAAATATGCCATATAGTATAATGCTATCTCGGCAACACCCACTTAGCTCCACGCCCTGTCAGTGTTTATAAGTTGTGGGACATTTCTGAGGATGTTTAACTCATAACTCTTTTCTGCCCAGATGGCCTAGTTGCAGTGTGCCAATAAACTTTATTGTATTAGGCTTTTAGGTTATGCAATAAAGTACTTTTTAAATTTCAATAGCTCTCCTCCTACTGCAGCCCAGAGGTGTTAAATACGTGTGGTCGCGTTAATGTGGAGACCACCGGCCCATCGGGCTAGCGCCCGATCGCCCGTACTGCCAGTCCGGCTCTGCAAGGGCGCATCCGTATACAGGCGTATATATCGTATTACGCTATGTGAACGCAGGGCCAAGAATTTTATTTTTGATTCTTTTACTATTAAGACCAAATATAAAATGGCGCATTTAAAATTATTCTTGTTCGTCGTCGTCTTCGTCACGATGTTGCCCAAGGTCAATGTCGACATCATTATCATCGTCCTCAATATCTGTTACAGTTGTTTCATCAAGCTCGAGGACTTCATGCACGCTGTCTCCATCGAAATCATTTGGTATTGATGAGGCACTGCGGAATACTTGGCCGTTATATGGGCCACAAACTGTGGAACATAGTAACCCTACTTTTCTATTTTTACAGCCGATAATGAAGTTATTTACACCAGCACCGGATCATTTGTTGAATATAATTTTTTGCAATTTATAAATGACATGGGTAGGCAGTTAGACCTGGTATTTTCTACTGACGCGGGTATCTTATTAGTTGAACCTAGTGCAGTTATAATGTCTACTCTTGATAAATACAACTCCCCTCTACTAGTTAGTAGTATTGCTATGAAAACGAAAATTTAACAAATTGTGACGAAACACAATCCTTCTTAAATTTTAGAAAAGCTGACTTTTGGGAAATTTCTAGTAGACTTGCCTGTATCGATTTCACCTCATTGCTCTCCTGCAATAGTGCGAATGAAGACGTTTCTAGGTTTTACATAACCCTTTTCAATTTATTTTCTTTTTATGTTCCCCGCGAGAGTCACCGGTTGACTAAAACATCACCGCTATGGTTCAATAAAGAGCTAAAACATCTTAAAAATAGAAAGAATATATTGTGGAAAAGTTATATACGAGACAAAGGCATTAAGAGTCACAACAACGTCCTCACATCCTAAGTTTATTAATATGAAGAAAAAATGGACAACTGTCTCTATCGTCTGAAATTTGTAATATGTTTGCTTAATTTTTTGACAATGCATTTGCCTACTTAAATCTCCAAACTCCAAACTCTCAAATTCATAATGATTCCCTTCAATTACACAAGAGGATATGCTCATATTACTGGGCTTCCAAATGGGTCCGGATGGGATCCCTCCAGCTTTTTTTAAGTCTTGCTGCCTTAACCTGGCAGCTTCGTTGTTGAGAATTATTTTCCAATAATCGCTCGATAGTGGTTGTTTCCCGCAGCTATGAAAAAATTCTTTTAACATACCTATCCAAAAAGTGTAGTAAAAATGAATATCTACAAAAAGCGTAGTAAAAATGAATATTCACAAAAAGCGTAGTAAAAATGAAGTTTCTAATTATAGGCCTATTGCAAAATTATCTTGCATGCCCAGATTATTCGAGTCGATCATTTACTTTCAACTATCAACTTCCTGTAAGAATTTGCTCTCTTCAAACCAATATGTGCTTATTTCGGGCAGGTCTACAGCCACTAACTTGTTGGAATTTGTCGCGGATACCATTGCATTGCCGGATTTGTAAAAAGGCTACCAGACAGATTGTATTTATAGTTGGTGTGTAATGGGTCCTTCACGAAATTATGCATAGGTTTCTTGGGAATATATGATCCGCGTTGAATAAGTTAAACATGTTTTGTGTTATTCATTCGATATATTTCGGTCATGGGTTTTGACCATTTTCAAGGAGCTAGATGTAAAATATAATAAAAGTAACAATACTTATAATGTGTCATAACAATATTCACTAAAAATAAAGGTTATTAACTTAGGAATATCTCTACATAGTGTGTTTTTCGATTATTGTTTCGAGGTTATCTTTAGCCTTTTATTTTAATATTAGATTTAGAAAATTAAGAAGAAAAGAAAAGAATAAGAAAAAAATACATCATAAAATCAGATGTAAACGCACTCACACTAGGACACACTGTACCTCTCTACGTATTTATGGCACAATAAAAACGCACAAGCCCGGCCATCCAATTAGACCGATCGTCACCACACGAGAAACACCTTCATATGCTCTAGCTAGCTTCCTTAACACAATACTGGCAAAAGTTCGTGACACTACTAAATGCAATGTACCAAACTCTCTCACATTCAAAGAATTTGTTAAAAATGTAAACATCCAGCCTTATAGTCGCCTCATCTCGCTGGATGTCATACAGCTATACACCAACATCCCATATGATGAAGCAATAAAATGTGTGTTGAAGAGATGGCCACTAATAAAAGAGTACACCAAGCTATCTAGCTGCACTTTTACAAAAGCTCTCAAGTTCTGCATCTGTGATAATAACTTTTTTATATAAAGGGTTTTCCAATAAGAGGTGGTGTTTTTTAATTAGCCCGCTATTTCGGTAGATGTCACTTTTGCAGCTGTCATTTTTTGACATTTGACAAATAGAAACTACGCCATTAATAAAAATGGAACGATACACGATTCAACAACGCATTGAAATTATTAAAATTCACTATAAAAATGGTGAAAATGTGGCAGAGACGGTTCGTAAAACTCGAACATTTTTGGGTCGTCGTGAAGCACCTTGTCGGACCGCAATACAGAAATTGGTAGAAAAATTCGACAAGTTACTGATGTGAAGAATAAAACCCGTGCACATCGCTCAAGAACAGCCGAGAATATTGCTGCTGTAGCCGAAAGTGTTGAAGAAAACCCAGGTTTGTCCATTCCTCGTCGTTCTTTGGAATTAGGCATTCCACAAACGTCATTACACCGTCTTTTGCATAAAGATTTAGGTCTTAAGGCTTATAAAGTTCAGTTAACACAAGAACTCAAGCCGGCCGATCAACAACGTCGAGTGTTTGCTGTTTGGGTGCTTGAAATGCATGAAAATGATCCGGAATTCCATCGAAAACTCATCTTAAGTGATGAGGCCCATTTCCACCTCGATGGCTTCGTCAACAAGCAAAATTGTCTCATCTGGGGCTCGGAAAACCCAAGAGTTATTGTTGAAAAGCCTCTCTATCCTCAACGTGTGACTGTTTGGTGCGGTTTATGGCTCCGCGGGGTCATTGGACCTTACTTTTTCGAAAATGAGGCTGGAGCAACAGTTACGGTGAATGGATTGCGCTATCGACAGATGATTAATGATTTTTTATGGCCGAAATTGGATGGTATTGATCTGGACAACGTTTACTTTTAACAAGACGGCGCTACGTGCCATACAAGCAACGAAACCATTGATCTTTTACGGGAAAAGTTTCCGGACCGTGTTATCTCTAGAAGAGGTGATCACAACTGGCCACCGAGATCTTGTGACTTAACACCTTGCGACTTCTTCCTTTGGGGCCACGTGAAAAAGAAGCTCTACGCCAACAGCCCAGCGTCGATTCAAGACCTCAAAGATGTAATTCGTGAGGCTATCGAGGACATAGGGCAGCCACTTTGCGATTTGGTTATGGAAAATTTCATGAAAAGGATATAGGTCCTATAGGTCCTATAGGCGTGGTCGTGGTGGTCATTTGGCTGATGTTATTTTCCATTGTTAACGGCATATGTTCCTCGTTATAATGAAATAAAGATCCGATTATTTATTGAAAAAAATGGCATATTTTTTTGAATATCAAAATAACACCTCTTATTGGAAAACCCTTTATATGTGAAATCGTGAAACAGTTTGATAACCAGATAACATCAAAATTCAAATAAATTAGTATAAATGCTCTTTTGTAAGAGTTACCACAATGTTGTGTTGTAGAGTATATATAAGTATGTAAATTGGTATTTTCAACCAGCAATGCCATCATTCAAAACCCTCGAGAGATATTTCCCAAGCCATGAAACCGAAACCTATATGTGTGTGAGCTAGGTCCAATTCTCTAAAATGTTTTATATTGATTCTTATGGAAAAGTAACTAGACATTGATTTTATATATGACAAAAGCCTAAACTATTATCCACACAGGAAAATACTCTTCCAGTAATTTTAAGCTTGACTCCTTACCTTTCGAAAGGCTATACTTACTAAATACCTTACTTAATAAAATAATAAAATATATTTGATTATAAAGTAACCTTACTATTTTACGCTAAATAACTTTCAGCTGAGTAACAGTTGCAATAGTGTATGTGAGGCCGTAGCTCGAATTTGTAGGCAGGTTGATTCGAATTCATCGGACCACGGCACATTAACATATGCAATTATTACTCAGTTAGAGTTTTTGTTTTGGGAATCGTAGTCATTTGATTAAGATAAATTCTTTTGAATAATTTTGTTAGGAAAGATATAAAAATTTTATTAAGGTTGGGAAGATAAGAAAGTAAAATTAAGGTTATCAGAAGACAATTTTTCTGTATGAGTAGTAGTTTAGGGCGCAGGAGCTATTCAAACTTTTCTCATTTTTACATAAGAACACTATAAATATTTTAGAATGTTAGGACTAAGTTGGGGCTCTCATGTAGTAGTATTTCTCGGAGCGTTTTTCATAACTTCGTCTTTTAAGTATTCCATTCAAATGGTATTGGTATTTTACCACCTGAACAAGATAATCAGCTAAATGATTACATAAACTGAAGAAAGAAGAACATCTACTCATGGTTCCAACGATATATCCTCACAATGGCTCAAGTTAAGTCAAGTCAAGTCAAATCAAGATCAAGATCTTTGGTGTTAACGAAACTAATTCCGAGCTATGGCGATTTTTACCTAACCGATATTTGTGTAAATTGTTCCTACAGGCTTTAATTTTGGCTTTGAATTTATTCATGACCGAGAAGGATAAAAACTATTAGTTACGCGATATATTTATTTTACAGCTTTTTACGTGATGGCAAGCTGTATTAGTGTCTTTGTTGCTTCTGAAAGTGATTTTTGAATTTGATAAGGAATAGGTAGATCTATAGGTTCAGATTGGGATTGTTTATTAGATATTATTCGATGAAAACACCATGTGAAGCACTAGTGTAAACTTTTTTCTACAATATGGCGGATATTTACCCAGGGTTTTAGACAATCATCGAACAAGTTATTTGAAGTTGCGGTAACCCTAGCGTAATCTGACATTTCTCTGACAGTTCTTATGAGTCTAATAAATTGTGGAAAATTATATTTATTAAATGGGTGAAGACAAATAAAATGTGCTTTAGCTATTTTTTTTTTTATTTCTTATCTTCTAATTTTTGCTCAAGAAGCATTTTTATAGTCCGCAATCCGAAACAAGTGAAAAATTTTAATCTCTTACCCCAAGATATCTTTCGTGTAAGATCGGCGTAACATTTTTCCAAAAACAAGATATTATAGCACTAAAGTGCCCCAGGGCTTACCCGATATTCTCATCGAACACCTATTGATAAAATATTTCCCCTATTTAACTGATTTTATGCACTTTGGAATTTCTTGGTCCATGGTGAGGAGTTTCCACAATGATATGAGAGTGGCCCACGTTGATAGTTCCCCGATGATGCGAGTCATGCCAAGTGTGCTTATGGGTCGTGTCTCTTTCCCTCTCCCACAATGGCTCAACATAACTTACATCTAGGGCATCAACATGATTTTTCTTCAACGTGGTTTTTGAAAACTTATCTCAGTAGCATCAGAAATTTACATAGTCGGAGGCATTGGAGGTTGACAGGATCTTCATCGATCATTCACTCTTCGTCATTAATGGGATCCACTGTTTCCTTTTGTCAAGAAATTGTTATCTAACCATTGTCGTCTAACCATAACGCAAAACAAAAATCAACAAATATAATAAAATATCTTTTCTATTCTGTATTCTGCACTGTAATATAAGAGACAAAATAAAAAACAAATACATGAGATCGCAAGCCATATTAAATATAAATGACACAAAAATTTGGACAATTCCGGCTCCCATTTTAAAACACTGCTACCTGGTATAACTGCAGGTAAGAATCCCGGTAGGTAAGTTTTTTGAAAAATAAAAAAATACATACTAAGCAAATTTGTTGTACGTTTATAATTTGAGAATTTTCATTAAAATTAAGTTAATTTGCTGAAAAGCTTATTTTAAAATATTTTATTGTAATTTTCTTATATGCAAAATTTATTTCTAAAGGTCACTTTATTCTGATTTAGTACAATTTGAATAATAAAAACGTCCACTGTAAGTATAGGCGTATCTACCTATTCGAAAATCAGGTTTCGAAAAAAGGCACTTCCTTAAATTAATCCCTTATCTTCAAAATTTACTTAATCTTCAGATTACAGATTTTTGTATCTGTTGAAATTTAAAATTTAATTTTCATAAAGACCACAATCACGATTATTTTATTGCAACCACATGAAACCTATTTTGAACCATAATCAGGGGTTCATAAATAATTTACAATAGTAAAAAAGCAATTTCAAGTTCAGTACACTTTTCAAGGGTCATCCATCTTCCATTAAATACGTTTCAAAGTAGATTTCGTTCCCATCTTAGCTTCGTGATCTTAGGATTGAATAAAATAAAATGATCCGACGCGAAAACGTAACTCTGTAAATGTGTGGAGATCTTCTTATATTTTAGAAGGTCTTCATCAGAAGCACATAGAAATATCGTTGGATAATAGTTGGAAAACTGGGCCATCCGTACTATTTGATTTTAAGGTTTTGAAAGGGATAGAAAGAGAAATATATGATCATCATAAAAAACTGAGCTTTACCTAAATGAATTGCTTAATTCCATATGAAAAAGAGATATAACAGTATAGCTGTAAATGTTTTATCGGAAGTCAGCAAACGAGCCCATTAGGTCTGTTCTAGTAACCCTATAACAATTTACAGCACTCATACGAAAATTAAAAACGCTCATTCAAAAAACTAGGAGGCAAGTGTTAGTTAGATCGTCTGATCTAGAAATAGTCAAGTCCCTGCGCAGTGTGTAAAATACCTCTGTAACCTTTTCTGGAATAGTTGCAGTCTCTATGTTACGTGCAGCAAAATGTTTTTTATGATATGTATGTGTAAATGTGTAACTTCAGAACTATCAGCTTTGGCCGATGAATCTAAAATTGATATAGGACAGGAGCTTGTGTTTTATTGGAGAAACTTAACGTGCCGAA
This sequence comes from Dioctria rufipes, assembly GCA_963924295.1. Lineage (NCBI taxonomy): Eukaryota > Metazoa > Arthropoda > Insecta > Diptera > Asilidae > Dioctria > Dioctria rufipes. The sequence continues at coordinate 68,294,779 of OZ002741.1, forward strand.
GGCTTATCGTCTATCGGAGTACTTCAGTGTATTTAAAGTTGAAGTTTTAACTATTAAAACCCATTGCCGCACTTATTTAAAAAGCTATAGCCGTAATTTGCCTACATATCGCCATAAGTTGGACAGCTATAGCCGTCGTTTGCGGCAATGGATTAACAACGCACCTGCAAAGCTATTATATTTTGTTACTTCCACAGAATTTGTCGTTTGTGTCATTTCTCTCAATGTTGTGAGTGTGGCTCAATAAAGTTTTCTTTACTACATGATCTAAAACTGAATCAACATTTGCTTCACGAAATCGGGGCGTCATCTTTCAATAGTCGACCCCAGGCAAGATCTTACAAATGTGATATCATAACGCGCAACAAAGATCAATAAAAATATAATAAAAGAGAACGTTCTATAATGTATGAACGTTGATAGTACGCAAACAAAATTCTATAAAGATTTCTTAACTGTAATTTAAGGTCTTCTGACCTGCAGCCGCTACAAAACCTAACCTATCTGGAATAATAAATAAAAGGTGATCGTCATTCCCAAGGCAAGCAGAACTGAGTATATGGCATCTAGGAACTTGAAACTAATTAGTTTTTTGTCATGTTATCTTCAGACTTTCGAACGGCTCATTTTATGTATGCTAAAAATTTCATAAGAAATAATGTTTGGCATTTCTGTAACCTCAAAATTCAAAATTGCGAAGATGGAAAAACTTGAAAAACTAACAGTTTTTTTAATCCCAAATTCGAAAAATTAAACAAACTTAACTAAAATTCTTTATTTTTTTTTTAATGTAAAAATTTCATTCATGAAAGCCTTGCGTGATCTTGCAATTAGGGCTCACTCAGGCCAATGTACGTCTGAGAGATTGTGGCTATTTATGAAGTATCGGAATAGGTATCGCAAGGAGGTGCGAAAATCCAAGTAGGCTCAAGGAACAATAATATTTGGCGCCTCGCTACCTCTCACGGCTCTTTGGAGGAAAGTAAAATTGAAGTGCTTGCATAATATCCTGATGAAATTAATAGCTTCTTTGCTTCTGTACAAACAGACTCATCCAGTTCCGCACTCATCAAGTTTCCTACACTTTTACATGTGTTAAATCAAATGCAGTTGGTTTGAATGGCATTCTTTTAAAATATCTGAAGATAGTCTTTCCCGTCTTGCCTTTCTATATTCTTCATCTCTCCAATACCATCATTACCATTTCAATCTTCCCTACTGCTTGGAAGTCCGGCAAAGTAATTCCCATTCCCAAGTACTCCAATCCATCACAGCCCTCGGATTTTCGACCTATTACTATTTTACCAGCTTTGCTGTTCCTAATTTTATATACTGGAAGCAAGCTAGCTTCCGCAAAGGTACCTCGATTACTATCTTGAACATTTTAGCAAAGCCTTGGATAGTTTAGATCATTCTATCCTTTACCATAAACTTCAGAGCTTCTTCGCTTTTTCTAGTCAACCTGTAATCTAATTTTCTCATATTTAAGTTTGCGACGCTAGTGTGTCATTTTAGGGAATCATGAATCAGATATTGCGAGCCTGCGCAAAGGTGTTCCGCAGAGGTCTATTCTGGGCCAACTCTTATTTACCTTGTTTATTAATGATCTCCCAGCTGCAGTTAGGTTTCCTGTCGTACATATTTTTGCAAATGATGTGCAATTTTTTTTCCGCACCGCTGGTATCTATGGATCAATGTTTCGCAGATATTAATGCCGACCCTTCCTCTGTTTTTTCGCGAGCCTTGGAAAATAAATAAATCCAATTAAAGTTTAATCGATTGCCTCTTTTGGTCATCCAATCAACCACATCTTTGTTCCTATTTTCCTTAATACCCTTTTGTGACAGAGTGTCCAGCCTTGGTTTCATTTTAGATGAGACCCTATTCTTATCGCCTCATCTTAATACTTTAATCAGAAGGGTAGGTTTTGGTCTTTTTAAATTGTACAGTATTAATATGTATCTGTCGACGTTTGTAATGATGTAGCTGGCCCATGCCTTGTTATTTTGCCACTTCATCTATGGTGCGGCACTATATACTGGATCTTTTGCAGTTAACATTGAGTGACTATGCACTTCTTTTAATATCGCTATCATGTATGTGTACGGCCTTCCAGGGCGGGTGCATGATCTGCATGTTTACACAATAGATTTTCTTAATACCAACTTCGACAGGTACCTTATACTCCGCAATTTCATCTTTTTGTTTAAATTAATTTAATCGCATACACCACAATATTTATTTTCCAGATTAGAGTCTGTTAGGTTTCCATGTTACCCACTTAATCTAATAATCCCTCGTCATGCATCTAGCGTTCTGAAACACTCTTTGTTTGTTCGTTATATCCAGATTTAGAGCAGATTGAATTTCCCTCACTTTTCGCTTAGTTTAATGGCATTTAAATCGCGCTTTCTTGATTTTCTGAATGTCTCTCAATTGGAAGTCTTAACAGGTCGTGCTGGTCTCGCTCTTCGTAAGCATAATGCTCATCTAATTTTTTATTTTCTTCGGATTACTTACTTCGCGCATTGCATTGCTCGGCGTGATAATAGGTAGTACACCTGCACTCTCAGTTTTCATTTCTGTATAAACCTTTTTTCACGAATAATCTTTTTGGACAGAAGAATTTTAATTTTCACTTAGTTAAGTTAATCTTAGTAAATTTTTCTTTTTGTTTATTTTTTTAACACTCTGCGCCTCGTATTATTTACTTGAATAACAGTATTTTTGTACATAATGGGCCTAACAGCCTACACTATAAAAAAGGTGCACAATTGTTGCCACAAATCTTAAGTATTTTTCCCTAGAATGTAGGGAATAGTCCCTAAAATGTGGTGAATATTCCCTACATTTTTGGGAATATTATCTACATTTTAAGGAATGTTCCCTACCTTTTGGGAAAAAGTACCTAAGCTTTGTGGCAACAATTGTGCAGATTTTTTACAGTGTAAGTTGCTTATTATAAATAAATAAATAAATAATTATATGTAGGTACGTAGTTGGATTGTTCAATGCTATAATGAAAGTTATATCCAGATCTCGGTAAAAGTAAGATTATAAGCAGATTAGAAAGAAGAGTTGATCAACCCATCTCGATTCTAGTGTTTATTGGTGGTTAATAGAATCCTTATATTACTATAAAGAGAGAAGAGGGCTATCAGACTAGGCAATTTTACTATGCAATGAGGAGCTGAGGCTAAAATCTATACTCTAAAACAATATAAGTACCTACTTTTGCAATGATAAATGTTAACAGAAAATTTTCTAATATTTACTGTAGTAAATTTACAACGTTATATGATATTTACAACATTGTGTATTTTGGGTCTGAAGTTTCTTGTTAGAAATTAATAGCCAGTCAAATCAAATAACAGAAATGTAAATATAACAACCTTCATAGTAAAATTAATGTGTACTTCTGAATGTAATATCGATAGGGTGGGGAGATTATTGCAATAACGTGAATATATTTTACAATTAGACAAAATTTGTCGTGTATTTTTTATTATGTATATGTATGTAATATTAATTATAAATTTAAATTTTTTATAAAGCTAATACAAAAACAAAAACTATGTATTCCATTAAAAAGTGTAACTTTGTTACACTTATATTGGAAAATTATTGTGTAATATTACACAAAGTATTTAGTAAATAAAAAGATTACTCTTTTGGACTTTTTACCGGGTGAAACTTAATTTTGTTCAAGAATAAATTTTTTGGGATATCTCCGGTATATAGCAAAAGCTAAAAAATGTTCTAATTTGTTATTTCATCACACAACCCATAAATTTTTGGTGACAAGTTTCAAGTCTTGGTTTGACTCATCAACAGGTCCCAAATAGCGAAATTTGGTGATTTGAAAAACAAATGAAAAAATGAAAAAGAAGAAAGAAATGAAAAGTTTGAGAAAAATAGAAAAAACAATTTTTTTATTTATTAAAAAAATTTAAAAAAATTTTAAAGAAACAGATTCATTCGAAGCGAATCGAACCTGTATACGCCACGCAGTGGGCTGAAAAATAAAGAAGAAGAAGCATTTCGATCAAACTGATCTCTTCTCATATAAACTCAGAATAAATTCTGGGTGTGAATTATATGAGGAAAGAACAATAATAATAAATAATAAAAAAATAGTTTTTTCTATTTTTCTCAAACTTTTCATTTCTTTCTTCTTTTTTCATTTTTTCATTTGTTTTTCAAATCACCCAATTTCGCTATTTGGGACCTGTTGATGAGCCAAACCAAGACTTGAAACTTGTCACCAAAAATTAATGGGTTGTGTGATGAAATAACAAATTAGAACATTTTTTAGCTTTTGCTATATACCGGAGATATCCCAAAAAATTCTTTCTTGAACAAAAATAAAGTATTTAGTATATATAGGAGTGACACATACTGTAAATGCAGAATATGTGGAAGAATTTTAAGAAATTTTATTTTTAACGATTCTAAATTAAATCATAACTGTAGATTTCAAATTAAACTGGAGGATAAATGTGATATGAACAGAAAAAATATTACTATTGTCTGGCAGTATAAAACAAAAAGGTTTTTCTAATTATTTCTTTTTCTATTATAACAGAGACAATTACTGAGTCGGAATAGAAAAGTCTCAATAATGAAATTTGAACGTTTTATTGAAGTCGTCACACTGGCGGATCCAGCTAGTGGGCGCGGGGGGCGCGCGCCCCTCCCTGAAGACCACTAGAAAAATTGCAATTGATCTTCTGAAGTTTTCCTAACAAAATCTAGTCTACTGACGTTTTTGTTAAAAATATTAAAAATTGTTGAAAGCGTTCAATTTGATAAGAACGCAGCCCTTATTGGTATAGCAGCTCAGCGCGCATTCGACTCTAAGTCGTGGCTGTTAAATCCTATAGAGGAAACAGGAAGTGCTGATATCTGTAAAATTCATGTATATACATGAGAGTGGCCTTTCACGGGGTGTTGGAAGCAGGACAGAGATTATTCGGATAAAAGCCATGGAAGGTTTGTTTTATTTGAAAACAGCTACTAATTGATGAGTCTTCGATGTAAAAGAATTACAACTCTTAATTGGAGAAATTCAGAGTAACTCCACAACGGCGAACAAACCATTATATATTGATGTAATGAGTTGTTACATTTAAAGCAAAACGATTTATTTTGGAATATATATTTTTTTTATTTCGTTATTTCGTAAAATCCAATAGTTTTACTAGAATACTTAGCTAATGTTGGAATCAAGGATAGTAAAGGCTCTGGTCCCTGGTCGAAACCATCAGGAACAATTTCACCAATTCCTTTTTAGCTTCACTACATAATAATGGTGAAGTGGTTGTTGATTCCCTGGATAAAGCCAATATTTTGATTGGTAGATTAGCCTCAAATTCTCGTTTTCTATTCACTTCACAGACACCTATGTTTCATGTCCTAATGGGGTCTCACCTCTGTTAATCAAAAGCTGTGCCTCATCCTTGACTAAGCGTCTGCGCAAACTATTCTACTTGTCTTATTCGACAAGAAAATTTATAAACGGGTTGGAAACTAGCTCACGTTCTACCTATTCCCAAGAAAGAAGAGGGTAGCGATCCCTGAAATTATCGACCACCTGCAATCACTTCAATTCTTTCAAAGGTTTTTGAATCTTTTATTAACTCCAAATTAATGAAGTAGTGCTGGTTTTTTTTTACGGTACCTTGGAGCCCTAGTCTTCACAATTGTGGTGGTCCAAAGTCATTACCTTAGATATTTCAAAGGTCCTTGGTAGAGTCTGGCATCCAACACTTTAGTGAAACTTAAAGCACCTGGTCTTTCCCCTTTCTTCTATTATAGATTGAAAGTTTTTTATCTGATTACCTAATACCGGTTGTACTAGATAGCGTTTCACCAGAACCTTACCCTATAAATGCAGATGTCCCCAGGACTCTGTTATCTCTCCACTTCTCTTCTTAATTTTCTTTAATGATCTGATTTTCTTTACTTTTAAGCCTATCCATAGTTTTGCCTATCACAGTACCCTTGATTTCGCTTACTGCTTTAAAACTCTTACGGGCTCCAAAGGGAATGCCACATCTATTAATGGAGTTTGCAGGATCAGATCCAAAGAAGCATCAAAATATCTTTAATTTCTAAAAATGTATAAAAAATATTTCCACCCATCGAATCTCGCGCTCCTCTACAAGTCGTACATCAGACCTAGAATGGAATACAATTCCCAGATCTGAGCCCGTGCTGGTCGCACAGTTTTACCTTTTAGAGCCTTTAAGCACAATGTCGATTTGGCAATAACTTGTCACTAGAGCGCTGCCGCAATGTTGGATGCCTTTCGATATTTTCCCTATGTCCTTCCTATCATGCTGTGCTTTGCATCATAGGGTATCTTCTGAACTTGGCTTATGAGTCAAACTTTCTTAACTTTTCCATGGCGTTATATACTTACAAGGTTGCATCTGTTCTGTGACTGCTATTTTAAATAGACACAAAGTACGTGGCGCTTTAATTCCTGTATTTTGCAAAGTTACATTTTATGATGAATGTGTGAATTTGAATAAAATATATTTCGCTATTTTTACTAACCGAACTGGATGATTCGGAGGCTTTATACTTCCAGAATTCACAAGCCAGAACAAAATAAATAATTTAACACCTCATTTGACTTTCTAGAGTGGCAAAAGTTGCACGTTGAACAACTGTCTTCGTTGAGAGTGGTAGCTTATCTGTTCGACCCGGATCATTTAAATCATAAATTGTGTGTATTTTACATTTGCGAGTGGTGGCCAGTGTTGGAACTTTGACATGTTTCCAGGCTACACCGTTTTTAAACCATAGTTGCGCCCCCTCCTCAGAAAAATCCTGGATCCGCCCCTGAGTCATGAATATTTAGATGAACTAAACTTAGGTATTTACTTTTTTTGGTTTCTATGAGCATTTAAATGAGCTATAGATGAGCAGTACGGTACAGTGAATGCTATGTGTGTATGTTGTGGGTGTATTTTAATAACAAACAATTACAGCTTTTTATTGATATATCGTCATCTATCTAAAAAGAAATGTGAAATTTAAATTATAGTCCGCGCTATTATCTGTGAATTTCACAAACTGCGTAATTCATTAAGAGCTAGCTCATTGATAAATATTGAAAAATTCTCCGAAATTAACTTTTCGCTTTATGAAGAAGGCTTTTATCACTCTTTTGCACTAATTCATAATGCACACCACATACCAGCCAGGCAAGCGTCGGAGGAGATTCGGAAAACTTTTCAATACCTATCAATGAGCTCTTCAATATATGCATCAATGAATAATTAGTGAACGCTCACCTCACTCATTCGTCAATGTTGTACAAATACAAGCCAATTACGTTTTTTTACAAATTCTGTCTAACTACACTACAACTATCATTCATCCTGGGAAGCTCATAGTGAAAAGTAAAACTATGTATATCGGTAGATAAGTAAATTCTAGCAAATATGTCAATTTGAATGAAATATTGACTTGTCAAAATGTGTCTCCACAAAATGACGAAATGAAGATGCCAACAAATATGAAATTTTAATTTGATTTAAATTTTGCACCCTCATCGATATGTCTTTTGAGTGATCATGAATAACTCATCGGAATGGTCATTAATCAACTAATCGAAAAGATCATCAATAACTTAGTATAGGAACTGTCATGACTGATCTCATTTGGATATTTTGGACTAACTCATCGGAATTATTATCATCATATTCAAGGTACTGTTCATTAATGTTAAACTTATTGCAATGTTTACCGATACCGCAAAAGAAGTACGAGTTTAGTGCCAGATTCTGAATGAATTTCATTTCTTCATTGGTGTATTCAATGAATGTTAGTTTTCTGGGTGATATACACCAAAGAAATATGAAATTAAAATTTTGTTTTAAGTTCATATGAAGTCATATGGTTGCGGATCATTGCACAAGAAAATCGACAAGTATTGTGTAAATTTGTCCATTGACCATTTTCGATTTTGATGAAATTTTACAGGTAGGTTGGTTTTATTGTTAATACTTTGCTGAAATATTTTTTGTTTTTGTCTATTTTTGACGGAAAATTTTACTTGGTAGGTGTAAATTCAAAAATTTATATTTCAGAATGTACACATCGCAAACCCACGAAACAAATTCTATTTATTTAAGGAAGCCTTGAAGCTCTTGAAAAACATTAGTAGAGGAGTTTTTCTGAAAATTTGTTTTCAAAGATAATGGATATGTTCGTTATCCTTAAATATCTCAAAAAGCTTACTATCGATTTTTTATTAATTTTTTTTTTAATGGACCTCCATGAAGTTCAGATGGGGTTATTTTTTAAACATATGTAATTCAGAGAACTTTGAGCGAAAATTAATAACGTTGTGCTGCTGAGTTATTAGATTATATACAGTGTGTTCGGTAAATAAGAAGGATGGAGTATGCTAATTGATTTTTTTGGAGTGTTCTGATCATTCCTTGGTTCAGACGCCTTTCCCTAAAATCACTCCTACACCCTCAAATTTATGTTTGAAAATCATTTCGGTTTTTGAAGGAAGAGTGGTCACTTAAATGCTCATAAGTCCTTTTACGGATATTGCAAGATCAAACTTACTTGGTTCCAAATGGGCCCTTTAATCCTTTATTATGATATCCAAGGTGTTACGATTCATGGTCGAATGCTTCAGTTATCGAGCCTAAAAGTTGAATTTTTGGAAAAAATTTCATACAAATTTGTGTTGATATCCATGATCCTGTACGGTTTTTACATCAAAGTCATAATTTTTTCCCTTAATAATAGATAGGGAAAATCGACAGTGAGCTTTTTGAGATATTCAAGGATAACAGACATATCCATTATCCTTGAAAACGACTTCAACTAATTTTCTTCAGGAGCTGCAAAGCTTCCTTACATAAATAGAGTTTGTTTCATGGTGTTGCGATATGTATGTATGTATATCATAACCTATAAATTTTTGAAGTTACACCAGCCAAGTAAAATTTGCAACTTTTTTCAAATTTCAAAATGCCGTATCCCCGTCAAAAATAGACAAAAACAAAAAACATGTTAGCAGAGTACTATTAACAGTAAAACCAATCTACCTGTAAAATTCATCACAATCGGAGATGGTCCATTCAGAGAATTTGTCGATTTTCTATGGAATGACTCAATATACATATTCAGATAGAATTTCTTAAAAAATTGCGTTTTGTTTTTTCAATTGATGAGTCAACTGACCGCTCATTAATTACTTATTATTTAAAGAACAATTATGGATTTTATCTTAGAGTTTAGATTAAATTATATATTTCCTTCTAGTTTCTTGATGCCTTTGAAAATTTGAGCGAAAATTAAAAATTTTAATTCCTGCATATTAGATTTCATAGAAATTTTTGATTTATTATATTTTCCTCAATCCATTTTTCGACATTCTTACTACTATTATTTAAAAAAGTAAAGAAAGTAATATATGTATAAGAAAAAACTGCATAAAATTCTGAGAAGCCAGTTCATGATTTATTTCAGTGTCAGAAATTCGTTTGTCGTTGCAATTCGTTATGAATTTGACATGAAAGTCCAACTTTTAATGACCAACGTGCATTTCATTTTATTTCATAAACGCAATGAGATCGCTTCCATTTTGTTTCTTTGAAAAATTAAGTCTGCCAGTATATTCTAATTCTACTTAGCTGGCGTAATAAAATTTTACGCGCTGAAAATAAATCTCTACTTACAAATTTTAACAAAAATACATAAGTGTTACGTTTATTTAAGTCGATTGCACAATGGCAGAATAATTTGCAACTTAAGTAGCCTCAATGACTACAAACCAAATAAAGCAAAAAAAAAAAAAAACCTGATGAAACTGAATTTCAAAAAGTAAATAACTTACCGAACCATAAACAGATCCACACTGGTCCATACACAAGTACAGGCAAGTGGCCACTCCTTGGATTTTAATTTGCCCAACATCGACCGTAGTACGTTGCAGGATAGCTGCAAAAATCAGAGAAAAAGAAAAGAAATCAAAAGTTAGTTATACTAAAAAAACAAACAAACAAAAACAAAATTAAAAAAAAATCTATGAGAAAAATATAAAAGTCGATTTTCAAACAAGATTCACTTTTAAAAGTATCACGATAACATCAGTTTTGCCAAATACATTCTAAACTCATTCGAAATCCCTGGGACCTCCAAATTGGGTTAAAATGGGCCGTGATTGTCGTATTGCGCCTGTTTTCGACCTATAGTCGATAAAGAAAGTCGACACTGGCCGCACAACGCAAGTAAGATTGAAATCTGAGACCGGTGCAAGAAAAATCGTAAGAACACAATGATAAAAAAAAAGTGGCCTTCAATTAAAGTCGAATTCAATTGAAATGGAAATCGAAATCGAGAATAATCTGAAACATTTCGAATGAACGAAGAAACGACGAGTTCAATGTGCATTTTATAGGGCGCGCATGAGCAACCAGATAAATCGCTGTTAACAGGCCAGGTGGTCCATGATCTTGAATTGTTAGATTGACAGCACAGGGGGAGACAGGAGGAGATTGCCACGATGCGGGATGCTTTCTTCTTTTCAATTTCGTTGATGATGATATTGTGGACACATGGCTTATTACGATTTTAATGGTCATCTTGTTATCGGCAATAATTTCATCTCACGTTCTAGGTGATATTTTATTACATTTGAAAGAGAATCATTTTGCAACTAACTATTTGTCTTCCAGGTTCAGGTTTTTCAATCTAATGGCAGATTAACGTGATTTCCTGGTGGGTGTCTTATGAAATTACATGTAATTTTCTGATGCATAATGAGCTGATCTAAGGGGGCTATATATGTTTGTAAGATTGCAATTAAGGATTATTACACAGAGTTCGAATTTGAATCTTCATTACAAATAAGCCAAATTCGAGTTGTATTTGTGTTTTGTGGTTCTGTTGCTTGCAATTTTTTTTTACCTTACCCTAAGCTATTAGCTCGCTGAACAACTGAATTGAGACAGGAGCATTTTGTTCTAATGCTTCAATATTGTAATACAGTTATCATCATAATACATATATCCAAATGTAGAGAAATAAATTGAATTGTACCTCAATGGAAGAGATATAGAAAATCCAACCGAAAAAATACAGAATGATCTTCAACAGGGACAAATATGTAAATAGGATTTTGGAACAGATTTAAAGTTATGTACTAAAAATGAATACAAAATGGAATTAAAAATATTCAAGAGAAGAATTTGTATACGTTTATTTGAACCGTGAAGCTTTAAAATATTCTCTCTAAGGATCATTCCACAGAAATCAGTCCTCTCATGTTCAAACCAAATCTACATAGTTGCCCAATTAGCTACTTTTGCTTACTTACCAACTGGGCAGTTCTACCAAAAACGACATGGTATTATTGGACGTTAAAGGAAAAACAAGAAGCATGTGATAACATCAATTTGAATCCATAGAAAAAGCAACTGTCATAAGAAGTGCATAAGGCGTATTGGTTTCTTATACGGGGGACATTACTAAAGTTTTGCACATTAAAAAGAAAACTTCATAAATATTTTCCCTTTTTCTTTTCATTTTTTTTTTATATTTAATCTTCTACCATAGATGACACAAGAATAAGATGTCGCATGCAACACCAGAGCAAGGTATACACATTTTATATGGCTATGGCTGTTGCGACATTCCGGAATGGATCACAACATTTGGAGTGATGGATATGTCGAGTGATTCATATTTTATCGCATATCTGCCGTGTTGCGGAGGTTAATCAAACGGAAAACTGCTATTAAAGCAATATTTGCTCTTGGCTTAGAACATGCCATGTTGTGGTCCATTCCAAAACGCGACACCGATTTCACTGTCTGTATACCATGTGATATCTAGTTCATGTGTCACCTATGGTTCTACACACTTTTACACATGGTATGAAGCTTAACAGGGTATGACCTTCCCAAAAGTAATCAGTGCCATAATCTGTATTCTGATCATTACTTGGTGGACAATTCTTAATTTTGTAAAAGCAACACACAGTTAAAAACATTAGTCTCTACCGCTTCCTAAATGTAATTCCCTTTGGAAACGGAACTTGATTTTCATAAGTTTCCACCACATTTTGAGAGCTGTTAAATGTCAGTACGAGCATTTTACTTTTCATTAAAGGGTTTATATAAGCTACCAACCACACTTGAAGCTTTCACTAACGCAATAGTTTATGATGCGGTATGGAGAAGAATTGCTGTGATTATCGGTGCTTTTGCCCAGCATTGGTTGAATTTCTTGAGAATTTTTTTTTTTGCTCCAATCAAGTCGCCTTATCTTTTGAAACTGTGTCAAATTGTGCGGTATCCACCAAAAACAAATCTTTCTGACGATCAGATATTCATGCAGGATAGTGGATTGCGAAATGCTCCAGGAGTAGAGTTGAGTTGGTATCAAGTATCCGTTCGGTTTGGGGTACCTAGTTAGTGGAATCAGTGATCAGGTATAGTTAAGTTATATGGAGTAAAGTGTTTAAAACTGAAATCAATTCGAGAGTTTTTCATTGATTTGCTGGGAGACACCACAATTGGCTGTCTGCAGCATTTATTTATTTTTATTATTATTATATTTATTTATATCATGAAACTTAGTTAACACTTTGAAGTCAGATTCCAGCTAAAGCCCAATTGTTTTATATAGTTACTTGACGACGATGCCACCAAATACAATTGTTCAGGATTTATAAGAACCCCATATTTTCTAGTGTTTTATTTTATTTTAACAAATCAGATACTTCATTTGATTGACAATTAAAATAAATATTTTTATTCTTGGTATAGGCTGGATTAAAGATTTTATTTGGGATAGCGACTAAACTAAAGATTCTTATTGTGGATATCGACTGCAATAATAATTTATTATTAACACAAAACACTTTATTGCGGGTATTGACCGTAATGAGAAAATTACTAACAAAAACATTTTATAGTGGGTATTGACTGCAATAAACATTCTCATTGCGCGTATCGACTATAATAAGAAAATTACTAACAAAAATATTTTATTGTGGGTATCTACTGCAATAAGAAAATTACTAACAAAAACACTTTATTGTGCGTATCTACTGAAATAAATTTCTTTCTGTGGGTATCGACCAGTGTTTGGCAAAATGTAATCTGATTAACGATTAACAATTACAATTAACCATGTAATCACACTACTTTGTAACAGATTACTAACGTAATCCATTTCCATAATTACATAATATAATCGTTAACGTGTAGTGTGATTACAAGTTAATTTGATTACATAATAATTCCACTACATGTTAATCTAATTAATGTGATTACATTTAAGATATTTGTATTCTAATTTTTCATAAAACTCATTAAAACTAATTTCGTACGAAAACAATACTATTTTCTTTCAATTCGTTTCATTATATTAATAATTACTTTTAAGTAATCTACAAAGTAATCTGTTACAATGTAATTAGATCACAGAATAATTGAATTATATTGTAATTAGATTACAAAATTATCTAATTATAATTGTAACAGTTTACACCAGTGATTCTCAACCACTGTGCCGCGGCACTTTTGTGTGCCGTCAAATTCTTGAAGTGTGCCGCCAAATTTTAGAAATACAAACAGAAAAAATTATTTTGTATGTAGTTTTATATAGAAATTTATTGAAAGCGGAGTGAGACGGGAAAGATATCTAATGATTTATCCCGCAATCATTATAGTGCGTCATCAGCATTATCGTTATGCCGACTCAATTATCCTGCCGAGCCGAATCAAACGTACCGCAATATCGGCGATCTTTTTTCGGTAGATTTATATAATTAGTCGAACATTATTTAAATTATATACAGTAAAAACTCCCTATAAGGAAACTTAAGGAACCGGGCAATGTTTTTTTGTTATATGGAATGAGTACAAAATATGTATCTATGCACGGACAAAATAAAGTGCAAAATGTTTTCATTGGTTGAAACAATAAACGGATATGAAAATCTGATTTGTACTATGACTCATCCTTTACGCACCGATTCCTCCTCGAAAAAATATAATATTCATCGGAAATATAATGACGATTACTTAATATTTGGATTTACATCTACAATGGAAAATTATGTAGTTGTTCCCGAGTGTCTGGTATGTGGTTGTAAGTTATCAAATAGTGCTATGGTTCCGAGTAAGCTCCAACGTCACTTGCTGACTAACCATCCTTCGCTTGCATCAAAAGAGAAAAGCTACTTTTAAAAATCATTATCTGCAAAATTCAAACAAGTAAACGTTTTTGAAAAACAATTTAATTAATTAATTAATTAATTAATTAATTGCAGTTAAATTAAAACCTAATAATTTGGCTGAAGAAATTATATTACCAGCTTGTCGCAAAGTCGTAAAAATAAAGATTGGTGAATCAGCAGATATTGATATTTGTAAAATACCACTTTCAAATGACACAATTCATCGCAGAATTAAAGACATGTCGCGAAATATTGAAGAAAATACTGCAAAAACTCTTGCAAATTCAAACTTTGCTCTACAAATAGACGAAAAAACTGATATTGCGGGAAAGGCACAATTAATTGTATTCGTTCGCTTCATTCACGAAAATAATATAATTAAGCAATTTTTATGTTGTCGTGAGTTATCTGAGTTTACAACCGGAAAACATATTTTCGATGTAATTAACTCGTGGAATTTATGTATTGGCATTTGCACAGATGGTGCTCCAGCTATGACTGGACATATTAAAGGATTTGTGGTACAAGTGAAAGAACTGAATGCAGATATATTAGTTACCCATTGTTTTTTGCATCGGGAAGCACTTATTACAAAATATCTGACATCAGAATTGAAAATAGTGCTGGAACAATGTGTTAAAAGGGTTAATTATATAAAATCAGGACCATTAAAAAGTCGCTTATTTAGTAATTTTTGTCAAGCTATGGAAGCTAAGTACGAATCAATGATACTGCACACGGAAGTAAGGTGGTTGTCCGGAGGAAAAGGTTTATCTCGCGTGCCGGAATTAAAAAAAAACGAGATGAAAATATTTTTTGAACAAGATAAAAATTATGGTTTTGTTCATTTGTTGGAAGACAAAATATGGTGTGCTAAATTAACTTATTTATCTGATATTTTGTTATTTTTAATAATATAAATTCAAGTATGCAAGGACCGAAAGAAAATATATTAAACTCAACAGATAAACTGATGGGATTCCAAAAAAATAATAACTTTATGGAAGAACAAAGCACAGGAAGGTAATTTGGAAAACTTTGAGTCAGTTCCAAAAGACTCCTACAAAACTATTCATAAAATTGTTATTGACCATTTGACAACACTGGATGAGAGAATTATTCATTACTTCCAAATTTAGATTTAAAAAAATTTGCTTGGGTTCGCAATCCATTTGTGATAACGGATACGTCTGTAATAACCGAGATTTAATTTCAAAACATTCGGAAGAGTCAATTAATTCATTTTGGATTAACATTAGATGCGATTATCCCATAATAGCAAAAAAAGCTTTAAAAATATTACTACAATTTTCTACATCTTATTTGTGCGAATTCGGATTTTCATCATTAACCAATATAAAAATGAAAAAAAAAAAATATCGAGACTTTTAAATATAGATGATGAAATAAGAGTGGCATTATCATTTTTACGACCAAATATAAACGAAATTATCAAAACTCATCAAGCTCAAATTTCACATTAAATGTATTCTTATAATTAATTACAAATCAACCACTCAATAAACTTTCTGTTGTTTTTATAGTACACATTATTATATTTTACATTAAAAATTATTACCATAAACTATTTTACACAGTGTATTATAGGTAAATAAAATTCTTTTAAGTTTATTTTATTATTAGTGTGCCGCCAGATTTTGAAATTGTTAAAACGGTACCGCAACAACAAAAAGGTTGAGAATCACTGGTTTACACATTTGATAGATTACATATTCTTTCATAGGTAATCTGATTGAAATATAATCAAATACAATTTAATTAGATTACTTGGTAATTTGACTAAATTGTAATGGAATTATTAAATAAATTACATTGGAATCAGATTACGCCCAACACTGGTATCGACTGCAGTAAGAATTAATATTCTAACTTTATTCCGGGTATCGACTAGAACAAAGAATATCTCAAACCCAAACGTCAATAAAATAGAAAGGCAAATGAATTAACTGCCAAACATTGAACTAGTGAGTACAAAGTCAAATTTAACAACGTTAATTTTATAATTTTCATTTACTTTTATCTTTACTTTTATCATTTATTGAATTGTGGCTTATCATTTGTATATTATTAAAATCTTACATACATTTTATATATATTAATTTATAGTATTTATTAAATTTTGAAAATGAAGTGTAAAATTGGTGAACAGAAGAGTAAAATTACGGAATTACTGATTTTAAGCCAGCATTCTTAATTCCACCACTCTTTATTCATTTATTGCGTGTTCGCTCTGACTACGGGCAGAACAACAATATTCGAGACTAATCAAACTAGGTAAAAGAGCTGCTTTCGTTGAAATTGTTGGTATACTTTCTCAGTAGATCCTTTTATATACGATATCGAGAATCGTTTAAAATTTCACATTGAACTACAAGAACCTCAAGATTTCAAGCAAAAAAAAAAAAAAAAAAATCCGGAAACACAGACAGACAGAAGCTCTCTAAGAAGCACGTCTTTCAACTACGTTTAACTCCAGATTGAATAATAAGAAAATAAGAAATAATTAAACTCGTAATTCAAATCTGCAGAAAACCCCAAAAATCTCGTAAACAGTATCCGCAAGAAGGTAAAAATTATCCATTTATTTCCATCTTTGTACTTACATTACATACATAGGTGCACCTATATGCTTTTGGTATCTCTGTATATTTAACCTGATCAGATATAGATGATTTTATAATATTTTTATTTTCTTTATGTCAACACTCACGCACTATCCAACACCACTTCTCACGAATAGAATTTGCACACGCCATTGAACTTGAGAAATGAGGCTGCTTAGTCCACAAATCACCATCAACCTTCGAATTCGGGGCGAAGAGAAGGCGAACGCTTGAATATCTTCCGAATTTCAAAAACTAATTTTATGTATTCGCACCTTTCGTCTGCTGAGATTTAAGATCTTAACACTGCCAGGAACATAATTTGACAGCAAAATTTATGCCTGCGTGCAGACATGGGAAACGTTCCTAAATTTGTTTGCCTGTCCAGACTCTACTAAAAGGGCTGAGCTTGTTGGTCCTTCGATTGTTTGCAAATTGAGAATAGTTTAACTGGACTGCAATGGGACACATTTTACAAGATCGTGAGGAATGTCTTGTAAAATTATACGAAAATTTATTGCAGTCTAATAAATTTCTGAATTGACAAAACGATGCTGGAGAGGATACTTAGGTGGAAAGATATTTGAAAATGTTATCTTGAATTTTGCAATAAGGTCGATGCCATTCGAAAATAGCCTTCCACCGTGTTACACTCTCAACACCCTGTCAATGATGTACTGGGACTGATTCGTTCAAATGAAAGCGGTTATTGAGTACAAAAAATTTGTCGTTCGTTTTTTAAGTTTGTTTTTATTTTTTATTTTTATTATTTTTTTATGAGAGAAACCTCAACAAGGAATTAAAAGTGTCATCACTTTAGCAGCACTGTTGCTTTGAAAGGGAAAAATTCCGAAACGCTGGAAGACGTGTTAATCGCTACAAAATACAAACAAATTTGTAACATGACCGTTGAATACTTCGGGTAAAAAAATGCGGAAAAGATTTATACTTGGCGTGTTATGACCGCAAAAATGTAAAGCAAAAGGGAGAAAGACCACTTTTCCAGCGAATTTGAAAGGCAACAAGCGAAATAGCGCTCACGTTTTTAGCAGGTTTTTGTTTTTTTTTTGTAAGATTAAAGATACTTAAAAGTATAATTTCGATTCAATACCATCAGTCATGCTATAATGCCGTCATTAGTAGTTAGGGATTTTTTTTTTTGCAAAAACTGCATTTTGAATTATGACATTGTTGCAGATAATATATATTTGAGGCTTGGTGGCAGCTTTAACTTTACTATGGGATTAATATTTTCTAGACTTTTCCGTTCTAGTAGTGATTGTACAAGTCAAAAGTCTTGGTAATCTTATGGTAATAAGGAGAATTTATACTTTAAATATCAAAGAGAAGTTTATAAAAAGTTATGCTGAATTAAAAAACAGTATTGAGCAATTTGTGTGAGTTTGTATAGCCAAGTTGGTACAGTACCAAAATTTTTACCACCGGTGTGGACTAGAGTGACTCTAGATTTAATTAAAATCTTGAGTTCCTTTCCTCATTCCTTCACTCTAGTTTCTAGTCCTATTATAAACGTTGTGCAATACATCAAAGTGTTTACATGGAGAAAGCCCGAGGTATTAACTATATTATATGTTCCTCAATCTCTATCTTTCCGAAGGCGATTCAAGATTTTATTTAATTTTGTTGTAATGTTAGCTGCAGCATCTAGAATAACTGTCATCACTATGATTGCGTTGCGCAACTCGATCCAATTATTAAATATTTATACGACGAATAGGTTTTATTTGTGGAAGAGGAGCTGAGGAAGATGCTTAAGAACGCGGTATAGGCGCGGTTTGTGATTTTGGGTTGTTTTTAATTAATATCTTTTCTTTTTATACATCTTTATGAGATTCTTAGGTAAGAAATGATATTAAACATTGTAAGCTTTCCAATTTTGACAGGATTTATATTTAGGATGTCGAAATTTTTACGGCTAAAATGTGTACTAAATATAATAAGTTTCCGTAAAACCAAGCAAAAAATAGTTTTATTTATCGTTAAAGCTAAATATCGCCACTTAACAGCCCGTTAGCGATTTAGTTATTAGTTGGTGAATTTGTTGGTTTTTCTTAATTTTTGTGTTAGACAATTTAAAGGGTCGTCATTGCTTCATATTGCTACACAAAGAATTACAAATATCATTAAAGTCAATTAAAGCCAAATAATGATAAAACTGGTTCAACGATATTATATAGAACTTTTCTGTATTGATGCTTCACGACGTTCACTAATTTAGTTTTATTGAAATGAGCTAATTTTGTTGAAATGGATAGTAAATAGTTGTGAGATCTAGTCTTGGACGTGGGAGGAGGGTGCCGGTAAAAAGGACAACTCAGCATTGGCGTAACCAGCGTTTTGTTGTGGGGTGGGCAGTAGGGGGCAGACTGACACAATATTGAAGAAGAATATTGTTCAAGCAAGTATTGTTTTTCAAAAATGTGTATAACTTTCTAAAACGTTAATCAGTGTTAAAACCAAGTTTCCTTACCTGAAGCAAACTATGTATTTCATTGATTACCATTGTTTTTTTCAACCAATGTATGTTTAAATTAAACAACAATAAGAATATTTCCTAAAAACAAGAATAAAATAAGAATAATTTACTAACATATAATTATATGGTTTTCTAAAAAAAAGTTATTTCAAATTCATGGTTCTAACAAATTGTGAATGTATCCCAATAATAGCCCTGAAATTAGAAAATTTGATTTTAGAAGTAGTTTTTCGCATATATTTCTAAAACGGTTCGTCGGACAGTAAAAATTATTGTAACCAATTTAATAGGATTTCATAGTCTGAAGAACTTTTCAGTACAGTAAAAACATCTCGGACTGATCGTCTTCACAGTACCTGTACATAAAAATCCTAAATTTTTATATGGCAACATCAAGAAGGGGTTGCGAGATTTATCCCATTTTTGAAATTATACTCATCATTTTTATGAAAATGCCGTGTACAAAATTTCAGCTCTCTACGTCGACTCGTTCTCAAGCGGTGTCTAAATATATACAGGAAAACCAAAGTTTTGTATGGCAAGGCAATTCAACGAAGGAGTTGCCTGATTTATTCCATTTCCGAACTTAAATTTCCTTTTTTCTCGAAAAGCTCGTGTGCAAAATTTCAGCTTTCTAAGTAAATCCGTTCTGGAGCTATCGTGAGGACGGAAAAACATGCAAAAATTAAAATAACTTTTAATATTATGCTTGGGTGTCAACAGAATGACAAACTCAGTTTACCCAATAGATTTCATTTAGGGTATAATATTAAGTAAACAGCCCAGAATAAAGCGATGCGAAGCACACTGTTGTGTGCAAGATATTCGTCTGTTAAGTGGTTGTTAGATACGCTTAAGTGGATGAAGATACAGCAACAAATTGATTTAAATGTACTTTTATTCATTTTTAAAATAAAGAAGAAATATTACTAGAGATACATATTTACATATCCATTTTCTTTATATAAATGACGTACAAAAAAAAAAACTTTAAACAGATTTAAATTATTCTTGCAGAATTTATCGCTGTTCAAACATATTCAACAATTCTTCAATAAGTTAATAGTGCTAACTTCAAAGTTCAATTTCTTAAATTCATACAAAATTGGCAAATAATTAATATTCCCAGTGAGATAGACGAGATTTAAGCAGATCTGTATTAAATCATTAAACGCCATATCTATCGAAATATTTATTTGATTCGATTAATGAAACATATCCATTGCCAGTTACCACCCCATCAAAACTAGTGGGGCATCTTTCTAGGTTGCAGATCATAGTTACATAGTTACATAGTTGCAAATTATAGTTACTGTACTATAGAAATAGAATGATTTGTATTCAGAAAAAAAGGATCGCATAAAATTCATATATATCCATCCATTAATGAACTTAATATCATTTTATGGGCCAACCGATGATACAAAGACCCGCAACAATCTCCCAACGCTACTGTAACTCATTCTCTGATGGGCTTGGGAAAAATGAGAATTTTATTTGACTGATAGACATTTAAAATCTCCTTTCAGCACATTGGCCAAAACGACATTTGTCTTCTTCTTAAAAAATTGAGGTAGAGTAGATATACGAAAAATTCATTATGATGAATAATTTGAAAGGATTTTGAAGTTATTCAAAATTTTGCAAATAATTGAATAAAATCAATATGAAAGAAAAAATTGCAAATTATTAGTAATAATTGCTTCGTATTTCTGTTGGGGGGGGGGCATATAGCCTACACGGGCTTCTCTGGGGGGGGGGGGCATTGCCCACCCGTGCCCCTACCTCGCTACGCGCATGCAACTCGGTCATAAAATTCAAATATAAAATTTTTATTTAAGTAATCTACAATTCAGTTTGCTTAACCTAATACTATCACGAAATAATTCAAAAAGACTTGAAGACTACGACTATAAAATTCAATAAACAAGAAAAAAAAACAAGTTAAAATTCAAATTCCGTAAAAATCCTGCTCCTTAGGTTGCTATTAATTTATTCATTCTGAAAAAAGAGAAGGAAAACAGAATTTAGCCTCTGTGAACAAAAAAAAATGTCGTTTGGTACTATGTTAATGACAAATGCCCTTTGCCAATGCGTGACAGCACAAAGGTAGCAAAATGCCTTTGATCGTGCGTGAGGGCACAAGGGTAGCAAAATGCTTCTATAGAAAAACTAATACGCAAAGTGGTATCAATATGTTTCTATAAAGAAATAGCCTTTTTATGGTGCGTGAGGGCACAAGTATAGCAAAGTGCTGACTGTGTTCTGCACGTGCGCAGCAGAAGGGTAGTAATATGATACTATAAAGTAGAAGCGCAGATTAATCTCTGCGCAGGATTATTCTTCTGCTTAGGTGTGGGCAGGAGCATTGGAAATGATAGGATTTTTCAGATTAGTCTCTGAAATATAGAATTAATCTTTTATGATGAGTTATGAGTTCTCGCCTCTTGGTGTTGCCCTAGCGATGGTTGTTGCATTTGCTTTAACTGATTGCGGCAAGAGCAGCTGACTGTGTTAATGTCACTTGATGACATTAACAAATGTAGGAGGAATGTATGTTTAAGGTAAGTTTATGATGTTTTTATATGTTAATGTTAAAATTAATAAAATTTTTGTATTTTTTAGATGATATTCTTGATTGGGGAAATTCTTGGAAGTCGCTGGACCAATGGGAGGAATTTCCCTGATTTTAGATAAGTATTTTTTTTTTTATATAATATGACTTAAGTTGGATTCTTTGTGTTGTCTTTTCTGTCTTTTTAGGAATATATAACCATCGGGGAAATATAGAAGGACGGAACAATAGTAATGTTTAATAATAGTTTTAATAAAATATTTTCCAAGAAAAAAGTAACGAATTTATTTCTTTGAAAGCTAATTACTACATACAGGTGAACACAGAAAATATTTTGCTCCGTGTGGACTGTAATTGAAGCAACATAGTTTATATATTATTTTGCTAGCTAAATAAATTTTGAGCATTGTGATGGTTAACAAATCAAATAATATATGCATTATAATAATTTAGAATTTTTTTATCCACAACATATTTTTTGCATGATTATCCTTTAAGAAAGATCTAACTCGAATTATTTTATTATCTGCTAATATGACACAATTTTCACCATGCCTATCAGTTCGTATTGTACCGGATTCAAAGCTTACCTTATGATATTTGTCTTCCCCAGCTGACATTAAATATCTGGTTTTTTATTTTCATTTTCGTATGATTATAGTAGATGGAGAGCTAACGATCAAAATACTTAAATAATTTTATAAGCAAAATTTTCCATTTTATCATACTCTCTTAACATCGTTGATAACTTATTCGGATCTGCCTTGCTTTTAGTGGTCTTAGGGGCTACGAGATGGTCTCGAAGGCTATGAATTAAAAATACTCAAAAATGTCCCACAACTTATAAACACTGACAGGACGCGGGGCTAAGATAGCTTGTAGGTGTTGTCAAAATATCATTATATATGGCAAATTTGGCATTCTCGTGGCTTCAACAGCATTGACTTTTTTATAAAGCATTTGGCGTTATTTTTAGCATCATATCATTTTTATTTCGAACATCGCATGGAAAATTAAGTTTTTTTTTATCAAAAGGGCTCAACAAGGCTTTCAAAGCTTTCCTATATCTATGTGTACTATGTGTAAGCTCATTTCTTTCCTCAGTTCATTCACGCAGAGCCATAACAACTCGTTTTGGTGCCTGAGGTAAATGTAAAAATATAACAACATAACCTTATTTAACTTTACCTATCCTGACGTGGTCCATCAACTGACTGAACAAAGTTGAGCAACAATTGATCATGAGAATAGTAAGTAATATTTATTGCATATAAAATTAGTTGATATTCATTTTTTTTTCGAGTAACGTATATATTTAAAAACATTGGGAGAATCAGTTTGATAGAAATATTTTCAAGAGTTTATAGATGGCCATTTCTATTGTTTTTCGCCATGAATTAATTCATAATATTCCCGAAATTCGGAATGGTTGTCATTTCTTTTTCTGTTTCCAAAACAGCCATATTCGACAATCTTTCTTGATCCATTGTAGATCGGAGGTGATTTTTTATTAATTTTAATTTGCTGAAACTTCGGGGACATGAACCTATCGTCATCGGCAATGTCAGAAAAACTCAGAGCTTGATTTCAACATTTAGATAGGATACTTCGAGGCTATAGTCAATTGATCAATGCACGATTAAAGCAAATCCAAAAGCGGCTTTTCTTAGACTATCAACGTCCATTTTGCTACGAAGATCGCTGGAAAGGATTGCAAAATCTTCGAAAACTTATTCCAATATTTCATATTTCCACGTCAGTTAGAATAAAAGAACATCAATCGATTCAAAAATTGGTGAACGAAGTTTTTGTTTTGTTGACATACTAGGTTCATTATCGAAAGTTCGAGTCGTTTCTTTTTTGCTCTGGTTGCTTTAACGTTTGCTGGTATAAACATATCTTCAGAAAATTTTGTAGTACCGACCACAAAAAATGTATTCCATGTCAGGATCGAGAACAAAAAATTTATTTAAATAAACGGTTATAACTCAAAACTAATCTATATTTATCAAATACAAATGTTGAAAATATTATTTTTTTCACACGCAATATTTTTTTTTTCAACTCTGCTTCACGGGTAAAATTTTTCGTCTCTCGGATACTGTTTCCACAGAGAAATTTAGTTTTAATTTTAAGGATGAAAAGCCAACCGCCTTAACACATATTTTGTGCATACATTTTTCAATTTTAAATTTCATGCTCCCTTTTCTTTATTAAATATTGCTACTTCTAGAAAAAAAAAAGCCAAAGGAATCTAACAATCATAGAAAACGTTGTTTTACTCTCCTTATGCTCGGTTGAGTAGGAAATCAACCTAATAATTTGGGTTGTTTTCCTCTTAAAATGAAGTCATTTTTGGATATCTTAAGGAGCTGGTTTCTCGTCATTTGGCCCGACCGGTTTGAAGATCCAGTTCGGCCCTGTCTCTCAGGCAGTGTTCAAGTATATAGGTCCTGTCGAGATACATCCTATTTGAGATCGAAAATGTTTTCAACATTTTTTCGAGCTCGCACTATTTTCGAAGTTATAGTTCGAAATTTTGAACCTTAAGTCACCTTTTCGGCTAAAACTCAGTTCAGACTATTTCCAGGACGACCATTTTTCTCGTGTTTTATTCGTATATTACAGGCTTTCATTCGGTGTAACTCTGTTTTGAAAATGTTCACACATAATGGAAAAATTGGCGAATTGTTGCCAAAACATATTTTTCGTCAAAAATTCATCTGTTTTCAAAGTCATAAATCTCGAAAAGTAGCCATGCCAACAGATAATTCGGTTCTCATAGAAAGCATCCCTCATTTACTACATTTTATAAAAGTCCAACATGATTAGTCCATATTCAGTGTTGCCAGAGTTACAGTAAAAGCTTGCATGTAACATACCTCTCATAACTTTAGCAAAATTAATTCGAATTGCAAAAACTATCAAGATTCTTTAATTGCAATAAACAAAATTTATTTTTGAGACTGTTGGCAATTTATTTTCCATCATAAACCCTAAACGGTATTGAACGTTTTCAAAACCGAGTCTCACCGAATGAGAGCCTGTAATGATATGAATAAAACAAAAGAAAAATGGTAGTCCTGTAAACAGTCTGTACTGAGTTATAGTCCAATAAATATTTTTCTTGCAACACCTTCATTAACAAAATGCTTTTATCCAGTGGAAAATCTTTGATCGTGTCTACGGGCACTCGATACTTCTTACAACCTTGCATTAAAATTTATGAATGTCAAGCTATCAATAATTTTTAACGTCTTTTAAAGATCTTTAAATAACATGCAACGATCTTTAAAGATCTTTAGTACAAATGTAATTCGAACTTTTTAAAGCTTAATAGTGCATCGAATCGCAGTGTCAGCTTGGATCAGTGGATAAGGTTTAAGATTTTTAATCTAGCTCACTAGGGCTCAAATAGTCCAATAGTATCAGGTAATTTTCAGTATATAAATAAAATATATAAATAATACAGTACATAAATATAATTATAAAGGATTATAAATAGTGATATGAATGGAAAGAAGTAATTCCATAAGATCCCGAACAAAAAATAAAATTTATTTTTTCGAACCTACACTTGTTAGAATCGGTCAATGATGGAGAAAAAAAAATTTTTTAAGAACTTTTATTTTGACCGATTCTAAATCAAATTCATAAATACAAGAGGAAAAAACAACCGCCTGATCTGGGGTTTGAAACCGGGACCTTCCGCTTGCCGGGCGACTGTTCTTACCAATGAGCTAACGAGACAGATGATTTTCCCTCTTGCATTTATTAATTTTTAACTAGCCTAATAAGCCACGTTTGCTTTCAGCTGGCATTAACCAGTAACGATGAAAGCACACAAATAAATTGTAAATTCAATTTTTTAATTTATTTATAAAAGTTCTTAAAAACTCTTCTTTCTTCAAAAAATAAAATCATGTAAGTAAATTGTTTTTTTTTTCTCCAAATTCACATAATTTCGATAACGATCGTTAAATATTTCTATAAAAGTTTTCAGTGTGGAAATGCTACTGAATTAGTAAAGATCAGTGAATAAAAATCTTTACGTAAAAACATAAATTCCCTTAGATATTTCGTTAACTTTAACTAATTTTTTTTTTTTTTTATTTTTAGGAACGATGTCGATCTTTAGCATTAGCTCGATTATTTTTGTTAAAGGTTATTTCGTAATCAATTGAAACCATTAAAGCTATCCACATATGTAGTTGGTTGTCCGAGTTCTAAGAAGATTTTTTAGTAGCATGCATTAACAATAAATTGGCGGCCATCTAAATTAACCTGTCCAAGGTATAAACATTTTTAGTAACCCACAAGTGATAATCATCTACAAATATGGAGGAAGCAAGTGCAGATAAGAAGACAATTGAGAAGAAGATCGAGCAAATAATAATTAACTACGACAAGATTTCAGCTAGCAGAAAAACTTAAACTTATCTCTAGTGCCGACTGAGGGAGTATGGTCAAAGTTTGACGAAAATGATACCGATCTTCGTTACCATCAACAGACCCAATCCCACGATCCATCAGTAATAGATTCTAAAAAAGGGCATTTATGAAAACTTCAAGAAAAGTTTGCATTTAAAGGTTGAAGAGATACGACTGAAGACAGGCATCTAGCCTGACGTATCAAGCAGATGCGCAATAACCAATACTGCACAACTCAAGCTTGTTATCCAAGATACACTCATCAAGCTACTACAATTGGGGCATGAGTCTCTCGAAGATGTTGAAAAATTAAACCCGATATGAAAAATTGGTTTTGATGATGTGTTAGAAAAAAAAATAGTAGTTAATTGAAAAAATGCCAAAATTTTGATTTTGAAATGGAGATAAGGAAGGAAAAACATTATATAGATTATCACCTCCTGCCCAATGGACCTCCTTGACGGAAACACCCTGTATATTGAATATGGAAAACAGACATGATTTTCTGAACAAATTCCTCAAATGGTAAATTCAAGGTTGCTGAAAGTATGGAAACCAAACATGAAATGCTAGGATCATGTGAAAAAAGATCTTCGAAAATTTATATTAAATAAAACTTTTATTACGAAAATTGTTTTCTCTAAATGTAATGAAAATGAAAACAGTTAACGACATCTTTTCACAATAATACAAAAGTCGCATATTTTTTTATTGTATTCGTACCAAAAACTATGAATAAAATAGTCGAAGAAAGTTTATCTCATCTGTTTTCGATGAACTTTATTAAGGTTAAGTATGTGCCAGTTTGACTAAACTTCCATTTGCGTAGAATTTCTATTCAGGTAACTCAATAAAATTGGTATGAAAAAACAAAACTTGGAATGTTTGTGAAAATTGTAAGCTTAACCAAACTGACACACGGCCTAAATTCAATCAAAATCATTAAGTAACACGATGAGAATTTTGGGTGGCTCATCATATTTACAAAAAAAAAAAAAAAAAGTTCTATTTTTATGCTCAAACATCTTAATTCCGACGACCTGTCAATTATAGCATGTAATTATGTACATAATCATAATAATATTTACCATAGTACATTGCCTCTAATACCCACCCACTAATCCCTAGAACGAAAGCATCACTTAACTGTTTAACTAAACTATGTATGTGTGTATGTATGTATATACCGACAAGCCTTGTGGACTGCCTGCCCTCTTAAATCTAGGTGCCACCTTGCCTTATTAAAACATGGAAAATATTAACGAGACTATTTCGATATGCTGCTGTAAGCCATTAAAGCACGCACTAAAAAATTATGAAAAGTTTATAATGAAATTGGTGAGATTGAGATATGATACGCAATAATAATATCGTAAATATTGCCCGTAAAAGATAATTTCTGTATAAGAAAAGACCGGAGATCTGTTACTTGGTATCGACGCCCTAAATGAGATGTGAATTCGGTATTCATGCTGGCATCATCAAAAGTAGACAGCCAGTCCGAGATGACTATGCATACTGATCCCGAAGCCCAGAAAAGGTTGTCCCTTCGAAGATTGCTTTTGATGGGCATTTGCATGTAAATTCGGTAGATTTGTGTTTTTTTTTACGTCTCAGGTAATCGGACATTGTACTACTCTCTCTGGATATTGTATAGTGAAGTGATCGCGTTCCCTTTTAGCCCATGTAATGATCACTTGATATGATCGCTGACTGCCTATTAATATTGTCCCGTGATATACAAACTTGGCGGCTCTAAAGGCATATTGGAGGAGTCTTCTGACTCGATACGCTGCTGCTGGGACTATTGTACAGATGTATACCGCTTGCTTTTAACGACACCGTCTCCGCGGTCAGATTAAAATGTGAAACAAGAGCCCCAGACCGACTGTGTTGATTTATTGTCCAACAGACTGATATTGCCGCTAAAGGTACTCCTTCTGCTGGGCTGCAAGTGCGAATTACTGCTTTAATTGAAGGTTGCAAGACCTGGGATTAATCGTTATAGATTGCCAGCCTGATTGGCTCTAAGATGAGGATGTTTTGTTAATTGTGTGAAGGCTTAATTATAAGGGCGCATGTGCGCACTTCGATTACATACTAAAAAGGGATGAATTTATATTTATGATGCGACTTAATTTGTCC
This sequence comes from Dioctria rufipes, assembly GCA_963924295.1. Classification (NCBI taxonomy): domain Eukaryota; kingdom Metazoa; phylum Arthropoda; class Insecta; order Diptera; family Asilidae; genus Dioctria; species Dioctria rufipes. Next base: position 68,323,275 of record OZ002741.1, read on the forward strand.
GTGTAATTTTGAGTAATTTCCGCCCGGGACGAATTCGAAATTTCAAACAAAAATTAATTTCTTTTTCTTTCTTCTTCGATTAAGTCAGCAGGTATAGCCTTTAAAGTAGATTTCTCTTTGAACTTTTGAAATAGGTACATAATATGTAGGTAGTGCTGATGTGATGTTGGAAATCTTCTACCACACTAATAGGTTATTTGTATGTCAGCCGTTACAATCTCTATCTAAAGCCAGAAACAAATTGCATTGCAGTGCAGTGTATTGCAAATTAACATACTTTTTTCGGCTTTTAAATCATGAAGTAAATATTAAATTAAACATAAATAACATTAGTTATGATAAAATGAAGTATGAAGCTTTTTCCACGCCATCTACATGCTAGTAGTTGGAAATTCCAGTTTGTAAGCTTTCAGATATGGCATCATGAAAATAAAATAAAACCTATTTTCATGCAGATCCACTCACTTTGCTCTACTCTGAGCCATACTAAGATGGTCATATGCATTACTGTGTGCGTAAAAACGGATTTAGTTGCCACTCTACACCACTAGAATCCACTCTGCATTGTGAATTCGGCATAAGTCCTTCATTTGCCGTGTGTTTCTATGCGCTTTTGGAAATGTTATTTTATGATTCCTTGATAACTTTCATTTCTTGGCAGATTTGACAGATCAACGGGAAAAATGGTTGTCTTAATTTTTATCCACGCGGAATTCAAACGTGAAAATTTTCGAACCATTGTTTTTTATGATTTCTAACCTAAGCTGAAAGACGAACCTCGAAAAATTCATTTTGACACTCTCGTCGCCCTAGAAATGATTAAATCTGTACGGAACATGTTATTTGAGGACAGCGTACACCTGTTGCAGGGATATCGCTTATCCTTAACTGAATGAAAACAATCCTTAATAAATATCTACTGTCAGCAAGATCTGTCCTCGATGGATGCCACACAATTTGACTGAAAAAATCAGGAATTTACTGGAACAAAAAAAAAAAAAAAAAAAAAAACTTAAGAATGTCAACCAAGGCTTTGCAAAAGCAGTGCACGGCATTGTGACAGGTGATGGAATACGGAACTACTGCTATGAGCCAGAAGAAATCAAGGGACAATTACAGTAAATTTTTAAGTTCTTAACTACTTCAAGAGTTGAATTGATATCTCGTTCACCCTGTAGTCCTATATTCCTTTCATATAGGGTAAAATGAGCAGATTGAGACTCCATAGCTCTCAAGCGGCTGTGGAGGCCTACACCAATCTTGCTCTGAGGTGAGTGGTGCTTTCAGGATTATTTCAAACATATGCAAAGTGTGTGTGTGTTTTTTTTTATATTATTAAGCCAAGCTCAGGGGATACCCTATGATGCAAAGCACAGCATGGGAGGAAGGAGATAGGGACAGGATTAGGGGATATGAGGAGAGTGGTGAAGGTGCCGATAAATGTCGCCCTTAAACTTTTGCAGATTGTATACCGGAGGAAAGACAGAATATGGTAAGGCGTTCCATACTCGCACTGTTCGGGATAAAAAAGAATCACGGAATTTTGCTGTACGGCCGAAAATAATTTGAAGGGTAAAAGGATGTGCGTGGTTTGTAGCACGAGTATTCCATGCAGGAATTATTTTACAAGGAATCAGGCTAGATGTGTATTTCATCAGAACATTGACCATGCATGTACCAATAAAGGATTGAAAGGCATCCAACATTGCGGCGGTGCTCGAGCGAGTCGATATGATAACTAATTGTATGTAGCAATGCCAATGTGCTTGAAGGATCTCTTCTGGACAATATCCAATAAAGCTGAGGCTGTGCGAACATCTGCGGCCCATATATGGGAATTGTATTCCATTCTAGGTCTGATATAGGATTTGTAGAGGAGCGCTAGATTTGACGGGCTGAAGTATTTTTTTACATCTTTTCAGAAATCCAGCACATTTCGATGCTTCTTTGGTAACAGAGAAGATGTGATCTGTCCAGCCCAACTTACTGGAAATAATAATGCCAAGAATGCTTAGTGACGGTGAATCAGAAATTAATGTTGTATCAAAAGAAATGGGAGTGGGTAAGTTATGATCTTGTTTTAATGAGATGAGACAGCTTTGGGTCTTAGATGCACTGAATTTGACACGCTTTGTTTTGCCTCAAGCGAAGATATTATCAAGATCGTTATTCAATGATCTAATTATGCAATCTCGTTTAACATATGCGGTATTCGCTCAAAGGTACTGTCATCAGCGAAACTAAGGATGGGATTGAAAGTATGGGAAAACAGATCATTAAGGAAAATTAAAAAGAGATACGGAGAAATAACAGAGCCCTGGGGCACACCGGCATTTATAGAATGAGGTTCAGGTGTAATACCATCCAATAAAAAACTTTCAATTCATAGTAGAAGAGGAACCCTTTAAGTTTGGCTAAAAAATCAGGATGCCAGACTCTATCAAAGGCCTTTGAAATATCCAGAGCAGTGATTTTAGGCTCACCAAAATTGTAAAGATTACGGTTTCAACGCTCCGTAAGAAAAATCAGCGTGTCTCTAGATGAGCGTCCAGGGCCGGAAGCCGTATTGGTGATTGTTGATGAGTTGTTTCTAGATACTACACTAATTTGGACTTACTGATAGATACAAAATCCTCTGAAAGAATCGAAGTGATTGCAATTGGTCGATAATTTGAGGGATCGCTACCCTCTCCTTTCTTAGGAGTAGGTCGAATGGTTTCCATGCAATTGGAAATTTTCCTGTGCAGAGCATAAAAGCGAATACTTAAAAAAAAAAACTAAAATAAAATCCTAATAAAAATAAATAATGACAAAGAAATCAACCGCAAAACTTAAGTAGCAACCCACATATACTCGTATGCCTAGATAAAAGGAAATTATGATGGAAACGAAGAATCATACATTTTCGAACAGGAAACAGCTTCAATAAAAAATTCAGAATTACAGAATTTTTAACGGAATCAGTTTTTGTTTTTGTTTTTGTTTTTACAAAAATCTGTTTTACATCATCACGTGTACATTTTCATACTATTTATATGTGACAGATGACGGAATCAGAAAAACAGTTAAGCTTTGTTGGATATTATCCGCTGCCACATTGAATAACATGATCACACCACAATAACTGCGGTTAAGATTGCCTTCGGACACTTTAAATGTCATCGCCTAGAACTAGTATTCAAAGTGAATAAAATCATTCTGTCACGACAAATTCACCTGAATTGTCACTATCTGAAGTAGATCTGATGTTCCATAGAAATTTCTTAAGATCTTGTGTACTTAGCGGTTCTTAAAGTGCACCGCTATAATGACACGCATTGCACTATACTGAATAATCATCATCATCGATCGCAGCAGCCTATTGCAGTTTGTCTTTTTCCATTTGGAAGATTTCGTGAAGAACGTATTTTCTCAGGGTTCTTAAAAGATCTAAAACTCTCCTTCACTCTACATCTGTGAAGTGTCGATTTTTGAGCTAGACGATCGCTTGCTGCTGGATTGATTTTTGTATTGATCTTATCTTTTCTGTGCCAAGAGACAAATTTCTTAGTAATTTCTCATAACACTGGAACATGATAGTCTGATGGAATGGAGGTGCGGTGTGGAATTATCAATGATCGAAGGTGTTTATGACTTCTTTCTTTTGATACTCAATTTGCCTATACAGCATATCAAGATAAAATCAAGGGCATAGTCACCGGGATTGCTTGTCTTGTCATCCTTCTAGCCACCACCACCACCACCACCACCATCGGAGAGCATTGATGCGGGTATATTTTCGATTTTTCATCAAATCACATTCTTCAAGATAGTAATCTCATGGCGATGAGTTATATTACAAGAAAATCCCCATCACTATCCTTACGTTCAAAGAAGACCTGCTGTATATGGACATATAATATTATAAGAGTCGATTAAGTAGCTCGTAGGTGATAAACATGGAATTAATTGCCTGAAAATACAGGCAGCTTTGATACTTAATCCTATCGCGCATATTCCCAGCTCAACTTATTTCCTGCCAGATTATTATAAATTCTGCGCAAAATACCCTCTCCGTCCCGGATACAAGGGAAGCAACAAAATTATCCCCTGATGGGTTTAGGTTAAGAGACATATCTTTATTAATAGGAAATATATAGGTAAGTGTAACAAAATCTTCTTATCGACAAGTGAACAGAGAACAAGGTGTGAATTTATAATGCATGTATTTACAAAACAATCAGCTGGTAGATGGTTAAATCTTAGCATTCTTCTTCAATTTGAAACGTTAATTCATATACGGGGTGTTTACCACTCTGAGGTCAATAGACCAGCAGGTGATAGTAATCACCTAGACAAACAAAAAGTTGTATAGCAGGGGGGGGGCATATCAACCGTTTAGGAGGGAGTTACAGGGTGATGAAGAAAAAAAGCTAGTTTTTTACAAATCATCCTGTATCTTGAAGAGTACAGGGCATACGGTCACAGTTAAAAGCTCATTGTATGCAGAACTCCATGGCCTTCCAACGACTGCTCAACCAGCCTTTCAGTGCTATCCTTTAATTTCTGCAACAATACTATTTTGTGTAAGTATATACACTGCAAGTATTTTTTCTAGTAAAATTTCACTAGGTTGGTTCTAGTGAATAATTTTAATACTACTTCAGCATTTTTTTTTTTCAGAACACTGAAATTTGCATTGAACTGAACTGTATTTTTTGTAAAGTGTTAGTAACGTTGAAAGTCCAGCATTTTTATAACTGTAAACTTAGTGATAATTATATTTAGACATAATTTACTGAAAATGAATTGAACTTAACTGAAATTAATGGCATTACATACATTTCTAGTTACATCTTGCCGAAATTCTAGAAAACTTTACTGCTACTAATTGTTAGTTCGGTAACTTATCCGATATTTTAAGAAATGTGCACGCCACTGAAGTTTTGGGTACATTTCGCTGAAATTCTAGGATATTTAACTGCTATATCGGTAAGTGCCAGCAATTCAACATCAGCTAAGTTGAATTTCTATTAAAATTGTTGTATAGCACTGAAACTCTAATTATATCTAGCCGAAATCCTACGAAACTGCACAGATGCATGAGTAATCACCTAAATAATCCTTCTTTTCCATTTATTAGTCATTCAGTATGGAGAGTGGATGCTTTTAAGCATTTAGTATGAAATAATAGTGGATTTTTATAATAAATAATTTTGGACAACGGTATGTATTAAATATTGAGTGTTACTGTGTCCTTTATAATGTTTATTAAAAAGAAGCAAATGAGTGAGTTGTCAGATAGCAGGAACTGAGTCTGAATGGAGCAGCCTTATACTGGAGCAACATTTTAAACCACTAATTCAGTGGACTGGGGTTAGTACATAATTTGGTATATTTTCTTACTAACAAGTATGTGCCTGAATTTGGTAACTTGTGTTCCTGTTAAAAAAAAATCTTCTCTCTTGTTAAAATCCTAAACTACTCTTGCTTGTTTTATTTTGAATATTATCCACGTAATTATGAAACTTTTATCCATATTTTTCTTTAATTTTTAACTCTTATTTCCAGCTCGAAGATGACTTGAAGATATTTATTAAGAAGAAAGATCAGCATCAGCCATTTTTAAGTTAAGGTATGACATGTGTCATTTATGGCAGCATCAATTCAATTGTATGACACGCATTTCAAGCACACAAATTATAGTATATTACTCAAAATAAATTCGTTTCTTTTTATACACTGTTTGTTATATTTTCATTCCATCCCCTGGCAATGCGGATATAATATTTTAAATATTTGTAATTGAATCTAAAATGTCTAGGCCAGCCAGGTTCATTCGAAGAAGACATGGGTAGCTTTCCTACGATTTTAGGCTAAGTTAGAACCATTTTCCATGATATGAAGCTTCGATATTAAGCAAATTTTCCTGAAATTCTAGATAAAAAAACTAGAAACAAACACCAGATTAACATTACTTGTTACCCTATTTCTAGTAAATTTGACTAATACGGTAGTTTAAAGTTCAACTGACAATCTAGTTTCATTCGCTGGAAATTATCGCAAAATTAAATAGAAATGCAAAAAATTTGCAGTGTACATATATATGTATGTGTATATATACTTCACGACGGACCTATCTAATTAAGTTTAAGGTAGGAGCGTGTAGGCCACTAGAGCCCTGAGGATACTGCGACCAGAGTTGATCTATTGTGTCCCCTCCCTTATAGCGGTTAAGCTAAATCTAATCTTTTGACGCGCTCGAATATTACTTTGGGGGTTAAGTGGTAATCCTTATTTCGACTGATAAAACTAAGTGTCACACCAGGAGCGGCGCGGTATTTTGCAGTTGCGGCTGCGCGATTGGTCTTGCAAAATCAACTCTATAAGCCACACCAGGAACGGCGCGACAAAATAGTTGCCGCAGAGCGACTTCGGAGATTACTCGTACATATAATTTTGCCGCTGCCGCTGGTGGCGGCAAGATTTCTTATTCATTCGGAATAAGTCCGTGAAACTCGACAAATTCGGCTCTTGGCATTGAGTATTCCTAGAATCGATCCTCATCACTTTTCTCTGCTTTTCATCAACCAGAGCTACAAATAACAGAACTTGGTCATCGGAACTAGAATACATTTCGAATAACTCCGCCTCTCTCGGTGTGAACACTCTATTTAGCGGCGTGCAATCATGCCGCGTCGCTCCCGCAGTTACCAGAGCAAAATGATTTTTCAGTGACTTGTAACTAGATGCAAGCACGGGACACTCGCATATGATATGCTCAGATTGGACGTTTTGTTTTTCTCTTCATACAGTCGACCCCATTTGCAGATAGAGATTTGCTATTTTCTTCAGAAAATAACGGAAAGACCCATATCCAGTGATTGCATTAATAAACAGGATAAGAGATTGTCCTATAAGACCAATTTGTTTGTGCATCTGGAGAGGATGGCGAGTAGAGAATTCTTTCGCTTGCCTCATACTAGGCTCGTTACGGCAGAGAAGATGTAATTGCCTGACTTTTGATTTTTGTAATTTCTTCCTTAACGATGCTCCTCGCAAATTGGTGCTTGACAGCTACTGCATGCGACGTTTGTCTTTCTATCTTCTTTTCGAAGGCACGAAACACATCGTTGTCTTGTTGGCAGCTTGATTCTTTCATAACAAAACACAACACAAAAAATTTTTTTTTTAATTCGATGAATAATTGTAGCTGCCACACTGGGGTCTTTTACGGCACCACTCAACTTTGTACAGCTGCCAGAGCTACACTAACGCTTTCTAATACTTGATTAGGGCTCAAGGGGTCGGGGCACTCTTCAACTAACAACAGGTGTAGTTTATAGTCCATATTTGTAAATTGAACTTGAATACGGCTGGGGTCAGTCTGACCCCAGTGTGGCAGCTAAGGGTTAACTGCATTTTTCTTAGGGCAACTGTTGAGTAGGGACCAGTATATGGACTGGACTGCCTGCCCTGGTTTCAGCTGATCATACACTTTTTCATTTCCGTCCAAGCCTTCGTGTCCAGGAACCCAAAATAAGAAAGCAGCTGTAGTCTGTGTTAGTTTCAGACTAGTTTCATCTTAAAGGGCCAGGAGCACATCTTGGCTGTCTGAGCAAATATAGATGTTGGAGTTCTTTCATCCCTTGTATAGGCTTTTCTGAGCTTCAACATCTATGGCGTAGATTTATGTCTGAAAGATGGAAGCTAAGGCACCCAGCGGAATGGAGACTTTGTTCTGAATTCATCATCTCTGCACCTATTTTGTTAATCTTCCTAGATCCATCAGTATACCAGCCATCGGCCTGTTGTGGTAACCGACACTCTCTGATTAATATCTGGCTTCACACGTTAACCGTTATCTGGTAGCCTCTTTCGAAGGAAATTCTTTTAACTATAACATTCGTTGGAGTTTCTATGCCTTTAATGTGGACCTGTTTGCGGATGCTAAGATGTAAATAATAATAATACTTTATTAGTTTAAAAACTCTTCATGTACATAATATTGACTTATTTTATATTTTAAAGTTAGATTACATATTACTCTTAATATATTGCAAACTTCCTCTTTTAAAATTATTAAATCTTGTTTCTTGTTTTAAATCTGTTGGTAACGCGTTAAACCTTTGTAATCCCTTATATAATAGAGAATTCTGCGCCATGGTACTTCTTCGTAGATTCAAACGAAAGTTAACTTCAGCTCCTCTCAAATTATATTATTGTATGTCTGTTACTAGGTTTAGTTTACTGCGCAAATATTCAGGTAGACGACCAGATTTTACCTTGAATATGAACAGCAATACATTCAGTTCAATTCGCTCTTTTAACCTCATCCACTTTAGTGCTTCTAGCATCCATCTTATTGGTGTATACCTGTTGCATCGTAATATACACCTCATCGCTTTGTTTTGTAGCTTCTGCATCCTCTCGATCGCTCCTTGCGTGCATAAGAATAATATTGTTGAACAATATTCGAAGTGTGGTCTAACGATACTATTGTAAACATGTATAGCTGTCATTATTGATAATTTTTTCCTTATTCTTTTAAAAAAGCCTAACTTTTTTCCAATTTTCTTGCATACGTAATCCACATGTGCATTGAAATTCAAATTTCTGTCTAATATTACTCCTAAATATTTCATCTCGTTTACATTTTCTATCAGCTCACCATCAATTTCAATTTCGATATCACAGTTTGTCTTTAGTGCCATAAATTTTGTTTTTTGCAAATTCAGCAATAATTTATTCATTTTAAGCCATTTACTTACAGCCTTTAAATCCTGATCTAATTGCCATTTGACTTGAGGTAAGTTACTTCCAGTTATATATATTAGTGTGTCATCCGCAAATAAAACAGGCTTTGCTATCTTAATCACATTTTCCATATCGTTGATATATATAAGAAACAATAATGTTCCAAGTACCGATCCCTGTGGAACTCCCAGAGATATTTCCTTTTCTCCTGAAATTAATCCGTTTACTTTTGTTCTTTGTGTTCTCTCTTTTAGGTAACTTTCAAACCATTGAGATTCTTTACCCAAAATTCCATATTTACGTAATTTTTTCAAAAGAATTAGCCTATCAATCGTTTCAAATGCTCTTTTGAAATCCAAAAATACAGCTATTACAAACTTGTTTTTATTCATTTCCTCTTTCCATTCCTCTATAACTAGATTTAATGCTGTTTCACAATTATGTCTTTTCCTGAAACCTGACTGCTCTCTCATAATAAGGTTAAGCTCCTCTAGATACTTTTCAAGCTGAAGCTGAACAACCTTTTCTAAAATTTTTTCAAATAGGCTTAATGTATTTATTGGCCTAAATTCTTCACATTTGTTTGTATTTATCACCTTTGGCACTGGAACTACAACTGATTCCTTCCATGTTCTACACAGAAATTTGGACATGTGACCTTTTCGTTGAAAGTATACTAGCCGCTCTGGATGTAAGAGGAAGTGTTCTTTGAGGACACGATATGAAGGCGTCAGTGGCCTCTAAATATCTTTTGCACCATATCAAGGGTCTTCTTGGTGGTTGTCTGTATCGTTTTTGGCTCACACGTTTTCCCTGTGAGAAAGTATGGGTCTGATTATACCCTAAAAGAATCTTAAGATCATTTTCGAGTTCACATCCCACTTTTCTCGGAAAGCCTTTGACATGCTATGAGCCGAATACTCACATAGTTTTGTTGGTTATCATTTTGAGGTGTAAATTTCAGATAAGCTTGCTATCTATGATTACTCCTAAATAATTTACTTCCTTGAAATATTCAAGTGTAAGGCCATTTAAACTAGGAGCTGAACACTGGAGGCACCTTTTGCTGGTGAAAGGGACTCTCACCATCTTATCTGGGTTTATTGATAGTTCCATATTCTGGCAGCATCTTGTAACAATGGTAAATGCAGCTTTTTTATGCATCGGGTAGAGCTGAGTCAAATTTCCCTTTAACGCAACTGACAATGTCATCAGCGTATCCCTGGGTCTTAGAGCCAGCCTCTTGGAGTAGGTTTACCTACTCATCCGAAACCAAGAGCCATAGCAGTGATAATATTTGCTGTTTAATGTAGCAGAGTTTTTCTAGGATATTGCCAATCCATCTGCCAATACAAGTGCCAATGCCCTTATCTTCGGTTACTCTCTTGATCGAGTCGCAGAGGGTATTGTTGAAGGTGCGCCTTGTACATATGTATATCTTTGTAGGAACATATTGAGACCTCCGACCTTCTTATCCTGTGAGGCTTTTTCATTAGTTGCAACTAGACTGCTGAGAGCGTACTTAATTACTTTCTAATATAATAGGGAACGTGTTGAGCTGTCTTAAATTGATTCTTGAATTAGTATTTCGTTCGTAGCAATCTTTTCTTTTTACTTGGTTTACGAGACAAAACTAAAATTTTCATCTTATATTATTTCTTTATTTCCCAGGTCTAACGAATCAAGTAAGATTGAAATTGGAAGTAAATCTTCTCCGGAATAGCTGACATCACATTCTGATTCGTAGATTGAGTTATGGGAGTAACATTTGATTTGAGAGAAAAATACTTCAAATTCGACCATAATCACTAAAGCTTTTTCTGTGAAGCTAATTTGACGTATTCTTCCACAAAACATAAGTAGTAGAACAAATGTCCAAGGTCAGTTAGACACTCGGAGAATATTCACCGTATGTTGTAAAACTGCCTGATGCTGGATTAATATATGTACAATGTACATAGATCACTATCCAATCGCTTTGCAAACAAACACAGATGCGAGAAAAACTAAGCACTGTGTTTCCACTAAAAATTTACACTCAACATAAATGATTAATTAGTTCAAACGGTAGTTACATTTTCTGTGACTATTATTAGCAGTCATTACTTTTCTCAATACCTGATACAAAAAACGACTATTTTAAAAATGAACATAATGCACACTTTTCAGTGTGCTATATCTTGTGGACGCCATAGAAATACAAACACAAAGTACAAGTGAACTTTCTTGTGAGTATAAAAATCTTGTTGCGAGAATATACAGAGTGTTCCGTATGTAGTTTTGCACCCGAAGCCTATGGATAGATCATGTTTAAGCAAGCAAAAATTGTTTGGGGAGGACTCAAAGATATTTGGGTTTGTTTTTATAGATCACACGCTTTAATTTCTATAACGTTCTATAAAAATGGTTTAAAGGATGATTTAAAATTAGATAAAAGTTAGATAGATAATCGTTGGACTTTTCTAATAGTCTATAAATTTTTCGCCTGCTCCTCTCTGTTTTGAAGTTATGGCTCAACAAAGTTATTATTTTTATGAAAAAACACGTCATCAACACCAATTTTTGATACTGAATCTAAAAAGTCCAAAATCTTTGCATGACCTGTCATACTCTATACACAAAATATAATCCTTTTTGCATTTTTTGCAATTTTTATTGAACATATCCAGCGAAAATAATTTTAAAAAGCTCATCCCCAAAAGATAATTGCCTACTTTCTGACATATTTATTGAACTATCTTTAAGTTTCGTTATATCGGAAATGGTTAGGATACAAAACAATTTTTTGCGTCTAAACATGGCCTATCCATAGCCTTTGGGTGCAAGATCACATACGAGACACCCTGTATAAGATAACAGTTGCTGGATAAAAATATTTAGTTCTTATTTAAGCACCTAAATTTTGATTAAAATGTCGTTTAACCCCCTTAGGCTATATAAACAGAGAAATTCTATTATCTCAAATAATTAGTTTCAGTTTTACATTGGTTTAATTAAGTTCCAATTTCCATTAACATCGCTTTCTGTGAAAAGTTCTACCAAATTTTCAAATAGAAAAATGTTAGTTGTTAGTCTATTGCTCTACAGATGTCGCATTTCTCAAAGAAGTCATAACTGTCCCTGTCCCAGTACTTATCTCTTGTTCTATATATTTGGACGATTGTTCAGAATACTTGAAACCAATGATTAATTTCGTTGTATAAAAATGTTTAATTAAATCAGTTTTTCATCTTCCATTTGATACAAAAACATTTTTATGGAAGAAATACTTGGTATCTGGTACTGTCAAATATTTCTTGACCAGAAATAAATAAATTTTTTGACCAAATTTCTTTTCCTTTAGCAACCTGCAGCTCCTTCAAGAAGGTATAGTCTCCTCCAAAAAGTGACACATGCTTCCATGAATGGTCGTGAAAATAAGCAATGGAGATAGTGTAGAATGCAGTAAAAAAAAAAGAACATTAGAAAGGCTCTCAAAGACTTTTGTTTGACTCATGAGAAAGAATAACATGAATGAAACTTGCTAGCTGTCAGAGATTCTACAATAATCTAGATATGTATCCAGGCAGAGGCTTTAAGGAAACTTACTTAACCTTAAAAGATCGTTGAACTTACGTTAAATTTCACCCAACCCAAAAATTCTTTGGTTGTTTTGTCAGTGGGGTCATTGAGCCGGAATCGACTGTGCTTGTAGTCGCCCTAAGCCACAATTCCGAAACTAAGGTATCTTGAAATAACTCCGATTGCAGGGAAGAAGTTCTTCTATCTTTTTTTTACGCAAGATACTGCTGTAACCAGGCATCTCGTTGCACAAGAACTGCTAACTTAGGATTATTTTGTGTCCTTATACCAATTTGGAGACTACAATATTTTTAATGAAGGTATTGACGTCTTCTTGGTTGCCAAGGTAGGTACTTCCTCGATTTTATAATAGCCTTGATTTCATCTTGAAAGACTGTGATATGGTTTCGAGATGCATGTCCGTTGCCACACCCAATAAAACAAGCTCAGAGTAATCATCCGATTAGGAATCGTCTATGTTGAGACTGAGGTATGTCGAAGTCGGACTTACAGACTCTGATTCCCATTCCCCTAGCTATAATAGCCGTTTTGAAGTCGGCTATTAGCGTAGTTTCCTGTTTTCATGTGAACTTTCAAGGTATTTATGTTGAGAATAATATCAGAAACGCTCGAATACCTGATTTTGTATTCCTTACGGGTGAACTGTTTCAAAATGAAATTTTTTCGCCATCTCCAGAGATTTTCCTGTTATAGTATATATGCGTGTTGATGCTATGAGTCTAGGACAATCCCTATTTCTGAAGAGAGAACCTCTTAGTTCCCATTCATAAGTGCGCTCTAGGCTTTTTAATGAGAAAAAAATCAAACTTATGACTCGTATACCTCAGCTGGCGAGTAAGATACCTGTATAGCGTTAGGTATGAAGATTGCTTTCCCTTTCCGCCATAGTTTAACAAGTCTTGTAGGAAGGGAAAGATGCCATCGCTGTCCGTAGACTTAAAAGACTTCAATGAAGTTATTTCACCTTATCAGTAGTGATGAAGGGCTTTTAACTCTATCTGCATATTACATCGAGATAATACGCTCTGGCATATGAAACTCAACAGTATGTAATCATTAGGGAAGTCGTGCTAGTCTTAATACAGCAGAGCTTCTTAAGACTGTTCAAAAACATTCAAACGCTCCCTTTCACTATATTCTGAAGAAGCTTTGGTTGGTTGTGTACATATTAAGACAAATAGCTTCAGTCTTCATACCATAAATATTCTCATACCGAGTATTTGTAACGTCAGAAATAATGCTGGTAGAGCAAAATAGGTTGGACACCCACACATAATATTAAAAGTAATTTTGATTTTTGCAAGTTCGGCTGACCATCCATCTGTCCGTCCGTCTGTCCATCTCTACTACTGTTCGTCTATCCGACTGTCCGTCTACCTGTCCGTTCTCACGATAACCCGAGAATGCGTTCACTTAGAGTGCTAAATTGCACACAGACTTTTTTTTTAAAAAAAAATGGTATATTTAAGTCAGAAAATGGGACAAATCGGGTAGCTCCTTCATAAAAATAATAAAACCATTTTCATAAATGAACTAAATCGGGCAACCTCTTCTTAGTGTTGTCATACAAAACTTTCGGTTTTCACTTTATTTAATATTTATTTTCATCTAAGCTATAATGTTATTGGTCTTAGACCAACTTTCTTTGGATTTTTTTAATTTTTGGTAGGATTAAGTTGCTCCCCCCCCCCCCCCCCACCAACCCGACAAACTCTAGGTTAAATTAGCTTAGGGTTGGTTAGCGTGGTGGGCATCGCGCGAACTCCTGCAATCAGCCTCACTTCGATCATTTGTGGTTCATTGTGATACAACCTTATTGCGACCCTACCTGGGAAAGATACCACAAATTTAGGGGGTGCGCTGAAACCAGCCACAAGAGTTAATGAACCTTACCAGGTCCTTCAAATCCTTGTCTGTGATCTCGTCAATTTGCCGAAAAAGTAGCTGCTAAGCGCATTCCTTCTAAGATTGGTAAGCTTACGGCATTCACACAGCAGGTGCTGAAGGATCTCAACCTCTTCCTCATCCAGAAGTCATTGTATGGAGCTTGTATGCACTCTGGATGTTTACCGATAATAACCGCGATAAAGTTACGAACATCGTTACGGTTCATTCTCAGCAGAGATTCAGATCTCCTAGGATAAACTTCGGGCCACAGCTGTCTTGAAATCGCACATGTGGTTAATTCTCCAATCTGTGATTTGCCAGCTTATAGGCTTGTACGTCTAGAATCCTCCTCACTGATTCTAGGGGCCGACTTACGGATGCCTTTGCTTGTACTAGGCACGACCTAATGGTGCTCGAGTCCACAGCTTTGATTGCAGCTTGGCTGTCAATATAAATCCTAATGATTCGATCGCTGAGCACAACGTAAGTTGTACGCAGCAGCCTTGCTGCTTGGCAAATGGCCAGGACATCCACCTGGAATACACTACAGTGATCCGGTAGGCGGTATGATTCCTGTATTCTAGAGAGCACTAAGTATACCCCGGCTCCCACTTCCACCTCCATTTTCGAACCATCCTTAAAGACACATTAGAGTCAATTGCCACGCGATTACCATCGCCCACATCTCTAGTAGGAGTGGTAGTTGAGAACGATTTATCGAAGTGTAGCCTTGGAACAATGTAATCCATAGCTCCCTGTATACAGTCTTCCGGATAGATCTTCAGTATTTTGCTGTGACCATAATGTCTCCTGTTGACCAGAAGCTATACTCCTTAAGTCTATACATTTCCCATGGATGTCGCGGGACAGAAGCCGGAGTATAATCTCCATTGCTGCTGTTGGTGTTGTTCGACGAGTTCCTGTAATACTTAAACGGTCAGCTCTCTCTATTTTAGTAAAACTTTTCAGGTGCGTCGCTTTCTCAAGAGGATTCCATCACACCAGAACCCTACATATAAGGATAGGTGTTATGATAGCGTTGCATATCGAGTGCACGATACGAGAGTGTAATTTCCATTGCTTGCCATATGTTTTCTTGCAGCCATACAGTGCAATGGCCGTCTTCTAAACGCGCTCATTCACATTTATCCTCCAATTTAATTGGAAGTCTAGTAACACTCCTAGGTATTTGGCTTCAGTTTTAAAATCAAGAATAATATTACCCAGTTTTGGGGGTATGAAAGTCGGAATAACTCTCCTCCGTGTAAAAAGGTCTAGTTCGGTCTGTGCGAGATTAAGTCCTAGACTGCAACTTATAGCTCAGTTAAGAAGTTTCGTCTGTAGAAACTCTTACTAATAGACCAACTTTTATAAGATAACTTTTACATATTATTGAAATTTGACGATGCACTAGTGTTTAAAACATATCAAATAGAGCTAACTATTTTTATAAAGTTTAAATAATTGACAAATTATAAAATAAATATTTTGCAAATTCGTTTACACTTAATTTTTAACGTCAAATTGAGTTTTATTTACTTGAACATCAATGAAACCATTTTTTTGTACAGAGCCTTGATTGCGCGAGGCTGACTCGCTCTTGACCAGTTTTTTTTCCCTTTGGATTTATTATAAAGACTACATGTCCTTTTTCGTTGATCTATGGTAAGCGATAAGAGATAACCATACTGATGAGACCTCTCTGATCGTTGGGTCGAAACAATCAAATTTTTCTGCATTTTAAATGCAATTTGCAAATATATTGAAAATTTGTTCAAAAAATTTCAGTCTTTTATATAAAAATTTTCGATTTATTTTTTGTTGAGCCTTGAGCTCACATATCAACCACGGAGAATCAAAATGATTCTCTATCCTTCAAAATGATCCTCAAATACTTTAATTTTCACAGTGTTGCAATCTGTGTTTCATCAAATTATATGGTAGAAGTTCGTGTCGTACTGAAATATGTTGCCCAGTTCCTGCCCAAAAATATTTCGCAGTATATTTGTTAGGTACCGAAACCAGCTTCTAGCTTAAAACTAATTTACTTTTCACTCTGATATAAAGTCGTAATGTTATGAAACATGAAGATAATCAATTGAGAATAAATCTTTTCTTAAAATCTGAATTTAATTGATGCATAATAAAGAACTGAGGCAGTCAGAAAGTCATCATACTAGAAAACCACCAATGGAATCCATAATTAAGCTGACAAATCATTTACTACTACACATACATTATTTAGGTATCTTGCAATAAATTTAAATCTGTCGCATAAACCGAGTCCAATGAAGAGTTATATAATGTTTCCCATACTAATTTTTTAATTTCAATTTTGTTAAACAGCCACAAATGCGCTGTATCTGATTATTTTTTTCCCGTAATTTGCATTTATAACGGCGTGATCACTTAAAAATTCAAATAAACCGTATGTAGATACGTCAATATCTTTGACATGTTTTACCGCAACCTGTCTGTCGGGGTCTCAACAACAATCAAATACTAAGAGGAAACCATCATATCGTCTTTAGCCACTCTTCTATTTTTATGGGAGCTTTTACTTCTGCTCTATCCATGAACATATCGCTTCCATTCAATTTAGCTGATAACTGAAAATTGGGTAAAAGCTAGAATAGAAACTAACACACCTACATATGTATATTAGTGTATATACATATGATTAGATAGAGCAGTTAAAGTTAGTAGCAATTAAGTCTATAATAACATATATGTATGTGAGAAAAAAAAACAATTTTCAATCCAATACTAATTGGCTTTGCAGGTGAATCGGTAGGACTAACACTAATCTGAAATCCGAACATCGAATTCGGAAACTACACTTTGTCGATTGAGTGATTTTATTTATAATGAATTCGCGTGTCTTAAACCCATTCCTGTATAATTTGCAATAAATTGTGGTTTACCTACCGCGAGATTGTTGCAAAAATTTATCAAATTAAGCTTTGTGCTTGAAAAAGCTATCAAAGGAGGATATCCCTATTAAAAGAACTGTAAATCGCCAACTAAATGTCCTTAATTTAATTACACCATTTATTTCATGTAAATTGAAGATACAAATTTGCACAATGGATAGCCTTGGAGTTGCAGTTTCAACAGTCTAATCATACAAAGGTTTTACCAAGAGTTTTGTTAAATTCTGGTTAATTTTAATTAAAAATAAGAAGAAAAAAATGTAAAATTCAATCTTGTTTAAATTTTTCTTTTTCTTTTTACCGATAAATGAAAAACCATTAAAATCTCTCAACGGCTCCTTACACAATCCCAGGTTATGTAAAGACACCGATAAACTCTAATCCAGCACTTGAACTCTTGTTAAACCACATTTCTCTTGAATTTTTAGCAATCCACAGTCTCCTCGAAATGCATCTTTAAGATTGGCCTAATATAGTTACTCTCGCTTAAGTACAATTCCGATAAAATCTTTAAACAGAGCTGTTTCCATTTGTAATGAACATGAGCTTGACAGAATCAGAGCAATTGGCGCGAAATGACTTCCTGCAACATGCAATTGGCGCCATCACCATCCCGCTATATACAAGATTTATCTTTGCTCTGCAACATGAATGCGGGAATTCCTTATTCAATTATTTCTTTCGATGAGAAATTAATGAAAATCGACCTTAAGGTGGGGGAAAAAAAATACACAAAGTCGGTATTTGAGAAGACATCAAAAGTTCGTTTCAGGCAAGACCAGTGCTGTAATTTATGTAGATTCCAAAATAACGAAGATTTGTTAGATTTTAAGAATTTTAAATTGGTAAGCATTTAATTAGCATTTTCTGAGTGAGTGGTATAAAAAAAAAACAAAACAAAACAACTACAAAAATTTGAGAAAGGTTGACAACACGCAGATATTTGCATGTGAACTTTCAGCTTTATCTATTGTTAAAAATTGTGGCTAATTTGGGTAAGCAGGGAGAAGTGATTACGGAAATATAAATAACTGTATATAATTAAATATTTTCGCATAATTTAAGTGTTAGGCTGATGTCTGACACCAACTAAGGTATACTCAATTAATGCCTTCACTGTTTATCCGCTATGATAAACAAAAACTGTGCGAATAAAAAAAAACTTGTGATCTACGTTAATGTCAAAATGACAGCTAACTTTGAAATTAATTTTTTTATAGTTGGTATCAAAAATAAATTGTGTACAGGGTGTTGCATACATAATGGCATAATGGTAATAGCTTTAAGCAATGAATGTAGTTCTAATTCGCAATTAAAAAATTTACTTGGGTATATTTTGTTCAATTTCGTTTTGGTTAAGGTGATATGCGTGATTTTGTGTTTTTCAAAGAACTCGGTATATACCTGTTTTACTGTTAAAAGCATAGCTTCTGCGTTATTACCTAAGAAGGTGTTACGTTTCCGAAGTTTTAAATGTATATACAGGGTGTTCCGTAAATGTCTTTAATCCTTTAAGGGGATGAAAGTAGAGGTCATTTGGGTCAAAAAAGTCTAGATACTTTTATATCGAACTCCGCTTGGTTTTCGAGTAAATCGATAATATCGATTTTCGAGATTTTGCATACCTTTTCAGAGTAATTTCGTTATAAGTTCTATTGTAAGTAATGGATTGTGACGTTCAGACTTTTATTTAAAAGAACACATATTGGCCTTTCTAAGAATGTATAATAAGTTATAATTGTGCCTTCAATTATTAAAAAAAAAACAGTTATCTCTAGAATTTTTGTCGCGCTTCAGTGTACATTTATTCGAAATATCACCATTGCACGAACTTGGCAAAACTATGAAAAAATTTGCGCATTATGTCCCCTTTCCAAAATGACCTCCCTAAGTGCTATCAACAATAACAATCAAAAGTTATAAGCAAACATTTGGAAGATGTGCCCATCGAGGTAATCTTCAGTTTTTTCGTAGGATTCTATCTCCTCCTACAGTTTTTAACCTACGACAACCATTTATATGTCATTGTACGGGAATCTGAACTGGCTATTAGATAGGGTACTTTTCGATTTCGAATTTCGAAAATGGAGGGGGCAATTTCGAAAAAATACTTTTTTACCAAACTTGATATTTACGTAGATTTCGTTATTCCGCATCTTCATTTTTGCGGGAAGGGCAAGCTCTGGGAGGGGCGGGGGCTCAAAATTTTAACTTTAAGCGGCTATATTTGAATAAAAACCACCAAAAATGTCTTTTCCATTTATGAATTTAGGACTTACTTACTAGAACAATGCTTGGTTGAGAAAATATAGCCGCTTAAAATTGAAACTTTGAACCCCCGCCCCTCCCAGAGCTTACTCCTCCCGCAAAAATGAAGATGCGGAATAACGAAATCTACGTAAATATCAAGTTTGGTAAAAAAGTATTTTTTTGAAATTACCCCCTCCATTTTCGAAATTCGAAATCGAAAAGTACCCTATCTAATAGCCAGTTCAGATTCCCGTACAATGACATATAAATGGTTGTCGTAGGTTAAAAACTGTAGGAGGAGATAGAATCCTACGAAAAAACTGAAGATTACCTCGATGGGCACATCTTCCAAATGTTTGCTTATAACTTTTGATTGTTATTGTTGATAGCACTTAGGGAGGTCATTTTGGAAAGGGGACATAATGCGCAAATTTTTTCATAGTTTTGCCAAGTTCGTGCAATGGTGATATTTCGAATAAATGTACACTGAAGCGCGACAAAAATTTTGGTGAAATAAAAAATTCTAGAGATAACTGTTTTTTTTTTAATAATTGAAGGCACAATTATAACTTATTATACATTCTTAGAAAGGCCAATATGTGTTCTTTTAAATAAAAGTTTGAACGTCACAATCCATTACTTACAAAGAACTTATAACGAAATTACTCTGAAAAGGTATGCAAAATCTCGAAAATCGATATTATCGATTTACTCGAAAACCAAGCGGATAGTTCGATATAAAAGTATCTAGACTTTTTGACCCAAATGACCTCTACTTTCATCCCCTTAAAGGATTAAAGACATTTACGGAACACCCTGTATACTAGCAATGTAAGTGGATCAATAATGATTATTTTAAACGCAGTGTATGTCATATCCTATTACTATCTTCCAGGTCTCTATAATAGTTCTCTTTCATGGAAGCAATATTGATAATTATCATTATCATCTAAAAGGTATTCTAATGTAATTGACGCATTTATTAGAACTTCATGAGTCAGATGTGCCACATATAAGTATATAGTTCCAGTGTTTTCTGGTAAACAATTCTTCAACTGCAGTTGATGTCAGTTCCGAGTTTTTAGTTGACATCGCGTATATCAATTATTTTAAAGGTGTAAGATCTTCTGATTCTCAGTTATCTTCATCTTCTTTCATAAAAGGCCCTAGCGCAGCTTCAAAGTCATTACTTTTATTTTCTTTCATTTTCTCTGATGATTTTGGACAATGTCACCCGCTCTATTTATTGCATTGAGCAAAATATCCTTTTATAATTCCGTTTTAATAATTTTTCTGATATTTTGGTCCATTGGTTGTGCAAAAATGGCATAAAAATCGTTATTGTGAATTAAACCATTACTAGATGATAATTTGTCATTTAGACCGTAACCAGAAGCATTGTCCTGCACAGGAAGATTTTTTTGTATTAGGTCTTTATCCTTTAAGAAGAGTATTACTTTAGGAACAAAACTATGACACAAGTAGTAGAAAACTTTTTTGATAATCCAAACTATATCCTGGTTTGTTTTTTGTAAACAACTCTGGAAAGCAGATATATTTTTGAATGGCTTAAGATTTTTAACTTTAGCTAAATGACCAAAAGATTAAGCTTGTATAGGTTCGATCCTTTGTTTCTTTTAGATGAACGTACGTTTTACACAACATTTTCTATCATTTTTCTATTCTTTCTTGTAGGTATATACATAAACTGTATTTTACTTTACATACATAAACTTGTACATTCAAACTAGTGCTAGGACATCGGAACGGAATATCAATGTTCAGCATCGATGTTGAAATCGCACAAAAAGCATCGATGTGACGATAATATCGATCATATAACATCGACGTACAAGAAACATCGATGTTAATGATTTAAATACTCTGGATAACTGTCTGACTGGTATATCATAGAAAAAATTCTATGTTTTTCAGTTTAGAATTTTTGTTGCTGTCGTCTTTATTTATAACTTAATAAAAATAATAATAACAAAACCAAACAAGTATACTGCATTATTAAAAATTACAGGTCCCAAAACTTTTTATCTACAGACTGAAGAAACAATAACTTGCGAAGCAAAGGCGTTTTCTTTGCAAACTGTTTCTCTTTTGAGTTATAGTCTCGCCTGCCTTAGAGAACAGCCGTTTGGCTAGCACAGTAGTAGCCGCAATGGTCAACATTTTTGCTGCAAGACGTGATAAGCCAACATATATAAGTTGGTGATGCTGCCACCATAAATAAAGGGCTATTTCCGATTGCCTACGTTTCGACCTTCTTTCCGATGCTACTGTTGTTATTTCAATCACTAGGTGGATGTTATTAACCCATAAATGGAACTTTGTTGAGACTGAAAAAGAACTTGTAGACAGACGTTTTTTTAACTAAAATAATAAACAAACCTGTATCCCTCTACTGTGGCCTAATTTCGTTGGTCGCCATTAATTTGTCTGCATCTGGATAATTTTGACCGTTCTGTGTTATAAAATTGTGCATAAATTCAACAGCTGTGGCACAATTAAATGCATTGGAGAAATATGTTTTTTTAGCAACTGCTAACATTTCCATCTGTTCAGCTGTAGCGAATCTTTTGTAAATTTCAGTTGACAAACTCAACTTCAAAGCTCTTCCGAGTGGTAAAGCTTATGCCATTTAAATTTTCTTCAGACATTGTCGGGGATTATGGACAAGGGATATTATAATACTTCCTGTTGAATATTTAGGCGCAGATATTTCACATGTAGCAGACTCAAACGGTTGTAGAAGACTTCTCGCATCTCCAAGTTCATGCAGCTCATGCATCTTCAAGTTCACGCATCTCCAAGTTCACGCATCTCCTTTGCTGTTAACAACATAGGCGGTGCAGTAATTTCATTGTTGATAATAGCATTGATTGGAGTCTGCAATTTCAGGAACCGTTCGAGCATATAATACGTTGAATTCCAACGTATTGGTATGTCCTGTTTGAGCGTCAACTGATTTTGCTCGTATTTTTTTTTGCCTTTTTGCCCTATACTTGCAACTACACTTTGTTTAAACCACTGTACAATATTCTTAACCTTTCTTAAAATCACACAAAATTCTTCAACTCGTTCCAGAGCCTTTGTAAGTAGGTATTAAATTAAGTTTATGCGCAAAACAAATAATGTGCTTTCGAACTGCTTTTGTCATATTAGCAGCTCCATCCGTTACTATGCAAGATACTTGCTTTCTTTTTTTATTCCTCATTCCTGACACACTTTGTTGAATTTCTCAGCAATATATTCAGATGAATGGCGTTCTTCTAATTCATAATTAGTTTCACTGAACGATGTTTTCTGCTTCCAGCCGAAATCTTTCTAAGAACGAATGATGATCAATTGTAAAGATGCTTTGAAAATCAAATAAATAATCATTACTTTTCTCTTTCCGTTTTACACAAAAATTTTATTGAAATACATACGTGTTTCTTTTTTCAAATCTAGATAAATATTTTGGAATTTTATTTTTACAACATAGGTAAATGCACCAATTCGCGTCCACTACCCAATTCACGTCCACTTCATTTTATAACATGCCATAAAACGACGTATTTTCCTTAAAATGCAGATATTTCTTTATTCTTATGTTCGTGTATAGGTCTGCTACCCCTAAAGTAAGCAATGGGATGGTTGAGTTAAATCTGAGTCTTCAGAGCTTAGTTCATTAGGAGTCGGCAGGTAAATAATGCGAAAATGCAAGAAAACATTTTTTTTTTGTAACGTAGTGCTATGAGTTTAAAATGTAAGAGATTGAGTTTTTTATGCCATTTTTATTTCGTAAGAAAGTTTTTGAAGTAGTTATATTTCAAATAAATATAATATTGTGTGAAATTTAAGTAAATTTTCGGAATAACCACATTAATTTTAGTGTCCGCGAAATGGATCAATGATTACTATCATTAGCCAGTTTGCATGTACTGGTGGCCGCAAATTAGAGCTGCATTTTTTTATTTTGTCCAAATTGCGGCCTACAAGCAGCTCTTCATTAATTAGTCTGATTTAATGCATTGAATATAAGGAAATATGGAAAAATATGCTGCTACAGCAGTATTGTCAGACATTCGACAAGGAAAATTTTCTATTAGAACAGCTTCTAGCATCAAATAAAATATTCCAAAAAACATTACAGGAGAAATTGTCTGAAAAATATCCTGAAGATGTAGACAAGTTTGGATCATGAAGTATTTTAACGGAAACCGAAGAAAAAACTAGTTAAGTGGCGAGTTGTTAACCACATGTGGGTTTCTATTAAGTCCTGATAGCCTTTTAAGCACAGTTAAAAAAAACCGGCCAAGAGCGAATCGGACTCGCACACGAAGGATTCCGTACCATCGTACAAGATTTAACACTATGTACTTTTTATTTTATTATTATTTTTTTATTTTCATTATTTGTTATTATAGCAGCTATAGTATTACGCACTATTTTCGTGTGTCTACCTATTACGGTTCAAGAGATACAGCGATGGTTAAGGTCGAGCAAAAAACGCTGAGAAAATCGAGATTCTTGGCCCCCTTTAATTCTTAATTTAATTTAATTTTTATTTTTTGTTATTATAGCAGCAATAGAAATACACGCTCAATAAAAATTTCAACTCACTACCTATTACGGTTCATAAGATACAGCCCGCTGACAGACAGACGGACAGCGGAAGCTTAGTACGGGTACGGAATCCAAAAAAGGAGCAAGGCGATAGCACGAATACATCCTTCAAAAATAGGCGATCAGGGCGAAAATGCTACGACCTTTTCCTGAAATGTAATGCAGAGCTAGCTCATCCAATTCCTGAAGGCCTAACCGAAGCCAGAGATACTGTTTCTGAAGAGGTTATTCGAAAATGGTTTGCTGAGCTGAAAAATTATATAAAGGAGACGAATGCAAGAGACATATTTAAAGAAACAGTAGTTTTCCCTTACATACGACCACTTAGGGATCTAGTCAATAGCAATGCCAGAAGCCGGGTTTTTAGTTCGTTCTGAGTCAGGATGCATGAGAATATTTGCGAATGGGGTTAATGGTTACATGGTTAATTACTGAACAAATTCAAAAACATGTGAACTTTTTTGCTGAGGGCCGCAAGTTCCACTTAAAATTGGAGCTATGCGAGTTTTTCAGGCAAAGGGGATAATTTTATACGCACTTCCTCCTAGCACAATACATATGCTACTACGAGCAGGTGCAAATGTTTTCAACTAATGCTTCATCAAAAGTAACTGGAGTGATTAAGTGATGATCTTGATTTAAAGAGATGAGTTAGCTTTGGATCTTAGGGGCATGGAATTCGACGTGATCACTTTGCACAACCGAGAATATTGTCAAGATCGTTATTCAATTATCTAATCATTTAATCTCGTACAACACATGTGACATTCCCTCGAAGTTTGCAAGAGTGTCAAAGAATAAGCGAAATCAAGAAATCGGCGGATGGGATTGAAATTAAGGCAAAGCAGATCATTGAAAATTAAGAGGAAAAACGGAGAAATAATAGAGCCCTGGGGCACACGGCATTTATAGGGTGAGCATCAGATGTAACACATCAAACTGATCAAAAACTCCCAATCCATAATAAAAGTGGAGAGGAGAGACCAAGAAGTTCAAGTTTGGCCAAAAAGCATATTGAACTGAATATAGCTTTGAGGCAAGAAATTGTTTTATTATTCTAATTTATAAAACGTTGAATTCCATTTTGTTATATAATTCTTTCTTGATTTGTTCCTTTTAACATAATTGAATTTTAAAGATGCTATTATTAAAAACAACACAGTTTGAATTGAATTAGTTTTATTCTGAAGAATGTTATGTTACTGTGAATTATATCACAACTTTTATTTTTTAATGGCTTTTCAAATCAGAAATAACGAAAACTTAAAAAAATCGTATCTTTCAAAACAACATGTATTTAATACCCCATATAAAAGAAGTTTTTTTTAAACTGGCCGCAAATTGGTGATTTCCGCATACACTGATATTTTCAATTATTATGCAGACTAGATAAATGTTTTGAGTTTTTAATTTAAACTAAAAGATAAATATTCAACTTACTATTGTACTACAAAAGTTTAAACAATGACATTAAGTAAATTCTACTAAAAACCCTTCTTGTAAGGATGGCATTTCCTTAAATGGCCGCGAATTGGTGCGTTTACCCTACATCTATTCCTATTTCGGTTTCATTCCTTTGAGGAAAGAAGCGTGTAATTCCCTAACATTGAAAGGATCACATCGATATTGGAGTTTGTAGACATCGATGTGAAAATATCGAACATCGAGAGCCCAAACTCAAATAAACATCGCCCAACACTAATTCAAACTACATACAAACACCAACTAAATTTCTAGCAATAATATTCACCAATTTCAGCACTTTGGTTGTAGTCTTTGATTTTGTCATTGAATTGGATATCTTAGGTATCTGTGTGATTTATATACATGCCAGATTTCTTAACATCTTAATTATTAAAACACATCATCAAAACATCAAAACAAATTCAACGGCAACGTTGCACTTTGAAAATATCCAATTTTTGTTTATTTTTACCACTGTCAACACCGCCACCGCCAAGGCATCTTCACGAATGGGCAACTTGTATCATGCACCTAATGCGCAACATACCCGAATTCCCTGCATTCGCACTCTGCAATTTTATTTATAATTCATTATATCGTGATTTAATTAGGTGAGCCACGTAGCATCCATCCAAACACTACTCTATGCTATTATCGAAATCTTCCAAGTGAGACGAAATGAACAAGATCTTAATGTCAGCGGTCCCTTTTTACTGAGAATCAGTAGAAACAATTCTTATGTCACACTATCGATAGACCTTAGAAAAAAAAAAAAAAATCAAAGCGTTTTTGGTTGATTTTTGAAAAATCTAGACTTCTAGTGATTACTGCTGTACCTTTTACAGGTTTTTTTTTGCAAAACCGATGACTCACAATTGTATACGAAATTGGTCCAAGTCAGATGATAGAAGACCGCCACGACAGGCATTGAAGAGACACTTTATGATTTCGGCATATTTGTTGTTGTGTTCCGTCTAAAATTAGAAAATTCATTGGACTATATTTGAACTGATTCAAAATGTCTGCAAGCGGTAAAATTGCAGTCTACAAATGCATGGACATGACTCTTTGGCATCTCGTATGTATATCTCAAGCATGGACCGTTTACTTTTTATTATGATCGAAATTCCACATGCGTGCCGCACCCGGTATGCGTACATACATATGTATATTATATATGCCAGCTTAATTACCTTTTAGATTTAGTCGATTTGGTATGTGGTGGTTGTAGCCGTCCATCTAAAATAAATTTCTATCTCTAAAGCACCCACTTTTTTTGAGATTCTTCTCATCCTATTTTGTGATTTCTCTAGATTTAAGTTCTTGCTTTCTTGTACTGAGAGAATTGTACTCTATATAGTATTGGAACTGCTAAGTGATGACTTCATTCTAAACAATTCTAAACAATTCTACTAATTTCTGATACACAAAAGAATAGAAGAGATTTCTAGGAAAGGCTTTGAACTGCAAATTCAAGCGGCAATTCTTAAAGGAGATACCATCGGGATGAGATAAATGATCCAGACATTAAAGAATATGTGTTAATTAGCGGAATGGCCTTTAACTATTAAAATCTTGACACGTCTTATAATTTTTCGCTGCTCTATACTTGTGTTATAGACATTTTAAGTTCTTTTGTGAATTTCGCTTAAATTTCGCGACGTTAATAAAAATAAATAGAAACGTCCTCTCAATACAAGCTCTAGAGGTGCTAATTTTCAACATATAATTTGTAAGAGTTATTTGTAAAATCGTTTTTGTGGATAATTTTTTTTTTTTTTTGACAATTCTGTATACAACATGGATTACTGTGAAAGCAATTGAAATTTCAAATAGATATAAATAAACTTTTTGGTTTATAAATATATGTTAAAATATTTGACGGTATAAAGGTCGATGTACACTTACCGGCACAGCACGAACCGGGACAGATAGGCATCGACCGGCACCGGCATTTTTCATGCACATATAACGACATAAAATGGAAAGGAAACTTTCAATTAAAACAGATATCGAGAGAAAACTATAGAAAAGTGATTCCATGTTAATTTCGCAACTAGACAAATGCCGGTCTAATTTCTAGCCACCGATAGGAACCGGCAATGAAGTTTCCGTCATGTGCCGGTATTTGCCGGTGCCGGTTGGTGTTAATTAGCTAACTTGGTTTCATATATATGGCCTGTCTGTGCCGGTTCGTGCTAAGTCGGTAAGTGTGCATCGACCTTAAGTTTGAATCTTTATCAATTATTAAATTTTAAATATGTCCACAGTTAGAATTTGTATACGAAAAAATTAAATCAAAATCGAATTTGTAGGTAAAACAGATAATTTGGATGATTGTTAATAACATGCGTTTTAGATCGATGGACATGACACCTACTTCACCTACTCAATATTTTCTTCTATGAGCCTAGAAAATCAAAGTTGCTGAGTTTTCTCTTTCAGTTAACCCGAATCCGCCTATAACTTTTCTTTTTGAATTCCGAAATAAAACTTTCAAGGTACATTTCTGAAGCTCTCAGAAGGACAGAAAGATTGTTTTCAACCGGCGTATTGCCCCACATGGTGCTGTGACGAATATGGTCACTCTGTGCTATATGGGAATTATAGAGAATATATGGTGTGGATATGTGAGAAATCGTTTTCTCCGGGATTTTTAGGATTAAATTAATAAAACGCTTTTACTATTCTTTTTTATTTAACTTAACTTTATGAGGTTTGGATTTCAATACATAATATTTATATACCTAAGTCAATACATGTTAATTAGAATTTTTTTTAAAACAATACTTACAAGGACTGTGTTATGACAAAATATTTTTTTTTCCTGTGTATTCTAATTTGAATAAACTTGTATACATTGTATTTTTTATTGGATTGGTTTCGCAATATGATATTGTTTGAAACAGCTCAAGCAAAGTCCAACGTAACATTTCGAGCAATCCATTCGTCCAACCGACTTGCACAATTCGCCCGCACAGCGACGTCGTTTATGGCATTGGGTTGGATAATGGTGAATTCCATCGAATCGGAGAATTCTAGCTGATGATTTAAGCACCTTCGCTTTCGGGTGGGGCCGGGATGCTTTGGACTTTCTCCATTATGTTTACAATAGTAAACAGCAATTTGTCGACGAAACTCTAATTGAGGCATTTCAGGATGAGCCGTGCGGTGAAGAAGGCATGCATTCTGAATGCACGCATCAATCAACCAGGTGAAAATTGAACTCAGATCGCAATATGATACAGACTGATGTTCGATCGACCCCGCACATGTTCTTATTATATTCGGCGATTACTTAAGGGCGCAACTCTTGAATTAGTTTAGATTGCCCTCTTGAATATCGCTGACTACTCGAAACTGGATTAACGCCAAACGCAGTCGAGGCAATATGGACAACATTGTTGTCTTTCCAAGACGTCAGGATGATTCCATTTTTTTTCGGTTTTTCATGCTCTTTTTGGCCATAATAGGACAATTTTTCGGGACTCGATTTTCACGAATTGTACCTATGCCATTGTGACGACGTGATTTCAAATAAATCATATTGATGAGAGGAGCTGCACATTTGCCAAATCGTTGCTCATATGTAGTCTCTGATCTAGGATTTTTTCCTTGATAAATCTCAAAATTTACTAGATAGCCATCAAGAGTACATAGTGACCAAACTTTGCACCCGAAACGCAAAGGCTTGCCTCTAATAAATTGTTTACAACCATGGAGCCCGAAATATGCTATTATATCCTCATCATACGATAGGTTTTGCTCCGGGTGGAAATATTCTATAATATTAACATTTAGGTGATCTTTAATTCGTCGCAACTTGCACATTTTGTCTCCATTGTTTTGTTGGAATCCTCGAAGTGAAGATATTTATGAATCTCCAAAAAGCGAATGCGCCGCATAGCTTTCGCGATACAATCAATCCGGATATCGTCATCAGTGCTCCAATATGAACGCATACTGGCAAGAGTATTATAACCACTTATTATCAGAATGCCGATAAGACAGCGGATCTCCTGAGCAGTAATATTTGAAATTGGCTTGCCGAGAAATATAGCGTATATTTCTCAGACTTCTCGCAAATAACCGCACCAGGTCATCATCAAAATTTTTTTTTAATTGCTCATGTGGATGCAGATCTTTGCAATCTTCGTAGTTCGGTGTTGGAGAAATTGGGATCATGGCTGCAGCTGTATCCTTCCTCCATTTGAAAACGGTGTCTTTAGTGGATTTTGGAATTGGGCAATTAGTCCTTAATGGCTGAAACTGTCGCAAGTGGATGGAATGTGTGGAGGATGTTGTTGATAGTTGCTGGTATAACTGTTCATCAAAACCTTGTTCGTGCGCATTCTTCGATAAATACGGCGAATTATGAAAAAGTTTCTCCAATAGTCGTTTAGTCATTGCTAACGTGTCCTTCAAATCGCTATCGTCATCGTCTAGTCGACTAGTAACAATTACGCAATTACCTTTCAATTTCTTACTGCAAACATTGTGCGCAATTCCTGCCGAATCTTTGCCGGCATCGTCTTCCCCGCTCAAAGTACCTGCTTCCACCTCAGGAGGCTGTATGTATATTTTGGAAAGTTCCTCCTCGTCCGACATGCAATCTTCCAGATAGTCGAGTGCCTCAACTAATGTCAAATTTCTGTGGTTGAAAAAAATACACAAGAAAAAGAGAAAGATTTGTGATTAAACGACCTTCAATGAACGGCAAAATCCTTTTATACACTTTCTCTTTAAAAAATAAAATGAAATTACATGTAATACGAATAAAACCTATGAATGCGCCCAGAGCGACCATATGGTCACACCTAAAATGAAAACAGGAATTTTTTAAACAAATTCTCGATTTTTATAAAACTTTATTTACTAAATTAAGATTCAATATTCTTAGAATTAGTTGTCACATTTTTACAGAGAAATAGGTTCAATTAAATAAAATAGCTGTATACTTACTTCTTCATATCCACTAATTTTGCCATTTTTCGCACTTATAATTTTTATTCACTTTTACTAATGTTGTCGTTGCAATAGCTCGCCTTGAAATAATATTCCGCATAATTCATTCGGCAGGTATAAGTCCTCGAAATGCAACACCGGTTTGTGCATCTGAATCAAACCGTTGTTAAAAGCAGTGGAATTTTTTTAATTAACTTGTGTCTGGCGTAACCATATGGTCACACTGGGCGGATTCAGGTTAAGGTAGAAACAAATTCTTACGTCCACCCAATTCAATTAATATTTGCTTGCCATCACTCTCTTTTATAAGAGATGCAATCATTAAAGAGGTCCAATAAAGAGATTGCTAAAGGCAAACTTAAGGGTTGCCAGACGGACTTTTGAATTTTTCGCCGACCAAATAAAAAATGTTGCCCAAATTACTAAGGCAGAATAAAAAAAGTTTCCCAAGCTTAATTATGAAACTAATTTATTGTATTCTTGAATTTAAAATTTTTTTTTTTAGAAAGTTATATAAATATAAGCTGGGTTCTTTTGTGTTCGCAGAACAGAGCAGAACAAAAGATACACAAAAGAACACCTCATACATTTTCATAGAAGATTTATAAACGAAGCGAACAATACAAATAGTTCGCTTCAATCGACAGAATAATTTTTCTCTCTCCAGTATATGGAAGTTCTAGAACAAGGTACACAAAAGAACACAGCTATAATTTGCACATATTTCCATACATTCCATATCCATACACACATTCGTACTTATTTTAAATTATAAATTCCTGTGAATAATCAAAAGTACATATTTCGTTATTTAACTTCAGCATAGACCAAAATAATTTACCTAAATTGATGAAAATGCTTGAAGAAATTCATCATATTTCTTGCAAATTACTTTTGTAGAGTTCTTTAGAGTTGAATTTTTGTAACATCTGTTTGGTGGGTTTAGAATGTGTACAATCAAGACGCCTCATTGAAAATCGCACCCACATTATTTTATTTGCAGTTTCAACAGCTAGTCTATTTTTTAGCTTATTTTTTACACAATTGAGTATAAAGAAAGCTTTTTCTACTGAGGCATTGGAGAATGGTAAACTCAATAAACTTAGAGTTAACTTGGATATGATACCAAATTACAAGCTACCAGTTTTTTTATTGAGACATCATTCCAAAATTGTTCAGCTGTATTGAGTTGCGACCATTGGTGAAGATAAATCAAATTCCATTCATCAATTGTGGAATCAATACTTCCTACGCCAACAATATTTTTAAATTTTACCATCCCAGCAGGAAATGGATGCAACACCGCATCGAAGCTGTATTGCACTTTTGGCAAGCATCATAGACCCATTTCTGCACCGAAACTTCGATGAATTTTATACACGATATCCTAGAGAGGGTGTGATGCCTTTCTACAGCGTCGGTGAATAATCTTCGATGAAAACGCCAAAGAATAATCATTGTTGAAAAGGTCAATGAATAATCATTGTTGAAAAGGTCAATGAATAATCTTCGAGGAAAACCTCAATGAATAATAACAGATGAAAATATTGACGATCAATCAGTTTTAGCAGATCTTGAATCGGGTAAAATCGAAACGAATATACGTAATAAGATTTTTTTTTTATGTAATCCACCTATTAGAAGTCGTTTCGACTTTATTCGATTCCCGTTATACAGGGTGTCCCGTACATACCGCATTTCCTTTATACCACGGATTCCTTACTCAATTTCGAGAAATAAATTGTATGGGCGGTGAGCCGGGCAATACACGGTGTGGGTGGTAGGGGGATTTTGTGATTTTGGGTGCTTTTTATCCTAATACCATGTAACTTTCTTGTTATACATCCTTTGAAAGTGATTTACATCTGAGGTGATAGTACACCCTCTACGGTTTCCAACAAATGCCCAACCACCTCTCTACTCCCTTTCTGTCGGCAGTTATAGGATGTCAAAGTCAAAAAATTGGATAATTTTGCAATTTCTTTTTCAATTTTAACGATTTTTCCGCCAAAACTATGATAACTATACAGTTTTATGACAAGACCCCGGAATGTTACCTTTAATTTGACTATGCGCATGTACCTACCTAAATGCTACCGTTATTGAGATGTTCCCGTTTTTATGGTGCATAATTTCATTAATTTTGCTAATAATAATTTTGTTCAAGAAAGATTTTTTTGGGGATTCTCTGGTACATATATAGCAAAAGCTAAAAAATGTCCTAATTTGTTATTTCATCACAGAACCCATTAATAGAAATCGCGCCTAATTTTATGCAATTCCACGCAAATTAGTAAAATTCAGGAAATTATGCATCATAAAAACGGGAATATCTCAAAAACGGTAGCATTTAGGTAGGTATATGTGCAGGATCAAATGAAAGGTAACATTCGGAGGTCTCGAAATCTTGCAAGAAAGTGCTATCCTTGTATTGCCTTTTAGCGGGAAAATCGTTAAAATTGAAAAAGATATTGCAAAATTTCCCAATTTTTTTACTTTAACGTCCTATAACTGCCTACGGAAAGAGGGTAGAGAGGTGGTTGGGCATTTGTTGGAAACTGTATAGGGTTTACTATCACCTGAGATGCAAATCACCTTCATAGGGTATATAACAAGAAAGTTACATGATATTAGGATAATAAGCACCCAAAATCACAAAACCCCCTACCGCCCACACCGTGTATTACCCGTCTCTCCTCCCATACAATTTATTTCTCGAAATTGAGTAAGAAATCCGTGGTATAAAGGAAATGCGGTACGTACGGGACACCCTGTATAGTAGCGCCACAACTGAAAGGATTGGATTTTGGATAGAAAAGGATTTTTAATCGGTTATTGTTATACCAGGAAAATTGTTTTTGAAAATTTGGAAAAAAAAAAAAAAACAATATCTTTCAAACAATTAAAAGTATATTTCACATGATCTGAAAATAATTTACAAAAAAAAAAAAAAACTTTAGGAGAGAATGCAACAAATTTATTTAATAGGATCTTTATTGCAAAAGAAAAAAAAACATAGCGTAAGAGAACTGCACACGAACCAATAACTGAATATTTCTATTACTAAAGAAATTCACTTTTTTATCACACGCACTTTTTAATTTTTACTCGTACTCAAGCCAACTTGAACCAAACATCTGAAATTTTGACCTATATCGACGTTTCCGCAGATGATTCGTTAAAGAAATATCAACTACAAATGAGTAAAGAAAGATGCCGGGGTACCTGTATCAAGATGATTTGAACTTCAAAATCCGGTTTCGCTCCTTTTCTGCAGAAAATGTACACATATTTTTCAGTGATACTGATTTAGTTATAGTACGTCAAATTAAAAAAAAAAAAATTTGGAAAATCTTTCCTAATTTTTTCAGATTTTGAAAATTTTGTCGTCAAAAAGCATCCTAAACTAAGCACCTTCTCAGAAATTTTAGAAACCTCAGAATGTTGTATTTCAATTTTTTTTTTTTTTTCATATTTAACGAATTTTGAGAGAAATTTGTTTTCATGATTCATTCATCCTTAAGTTACACATATTAATAGAAAAGGTAACCAAAATCGCATAAACGACTCAGAACCAATCCCCTACCCCAATATAAGTTTTTTTTTTATATCAATCATATCATCAATAAATTTACAGCACGCCAGCCAACTGAAAGCAGAAAGCGATTCGCCGTATAGAGCGACCTAGAACTACTTGGAGGAAAATGTTAAAACCAGAAGTCTTCTTATGCACCTATGTAGAATAAAAATTCTATAATAACAAGTAATGCTTCAACACTCATTTAGTCAACATTAGATATTTTTTCTATATGTACGTAATTTGGCACAGGTAATGTTAGTAATCCAGAAAAATGCTCGTTGTAATTCACAAGTCAACCATAGCGTTTTCTTCTAGACTATTAACTTGAATATTCTTACAGATTTATCACTTGATTTACATATATTCGCAGCTATGTAATAGAAAAATTCCAATTATTCACCTGAGCCGTCATCACTCGACGTTGCTCGACATAATTCGCAAATTACAAGAACGCATCGTACACGCATCGTGTTATCACGCCGGTGAACATTTCTTCTAGCACCGCCTTGGACATGGTAATTGCGTGATCCATTAATTAGCGATAAATTTAATGAGTCCACGAAGCTCAGAGATTTCTCATAATATATTTTTACATCGCTTGAGGTTTCAGACGTCGTAGAATATATAAATCACTCCATGGATATGGTACTATAATCATTATCAGATAGGTATGTAAGTAATGAAGGTAAAATCCAGCCATGGTAATGTGCAAAATTAATTTGCTTTCCATGAGCTTTCTTGTCATACGCAAATTTTTTGAGCGGTATTTTTGATGTAAAAATGCAATGCTTGTATGTATATACACATATACATATGTACAAAAGTTGAGAGAAGGTTTGACGCCTTCAATGGTGCTTAATAAAGTTCTTCAGATGAGCATTGATTTATCTTGTAAAACGACACAAAATTTTCATATTGAACTTTAATGAAGTCTTCACAGCTGTGGCACCGTTTAGATTCCGATTAAGGAACTGATCGCAAAGACTTACAAAGACAAAAACTCCATTTCCCTATTGTCCTTAATCCGTAACGTCTAGGTCCGATTTGTATTCATTATCGTGACATATTTATAATTTAAGGCTTTCACTTGATTTCCATCATTATTCCCTGGAGTGGTTCACCAGCAACTTTCTTGGATTACGTGAACAACTAAACTGAGGTATACCTACAAAGGTTCATCCAACTCCGGAGACCTGTATCTCAGCAAATCAATGATGTAGCTGTTGAGGTACCAGCACAATACAGGGTCTGATGATTTATGGAAGCAGCAGGAGTCTCTTGTTTAATAACTTAATTTTCTCTGGTGATCATGTTCAATGTTAGTTTTACAGGGTAAAGATCAATAAGGAGATGAGGAAATCAGAATTACACAGAATGGAACATAAGTGTTGAAAATTCCTGATTTTTCTGTTTTTTTTTTTTTTTTTTATCACACTTGGTATCGTGCGATGATTCTTAAATCCTGAAGAAGTTATACATAAAATATATAGGAAAATAATGAGTTGCATGGGAGTTTTGGACAGCAATTATAGATGAAAAAAAATATATATGTATATTATGCATTTAATACATTCTTACTCACAGACGTGCTCTGTGTCAATTCTTTCCAGCTTAGAATGTCAATTACCAAGCAAAACGCCGACATTCTTTGCCATGCCAATGAAAGTGAAACGTTTCCCGTCATACCGTCACGATTAGAAATTTTCGTCATGCTTGAACTTGAACTTGATTTGCTTCGATAATCGCCCGTAGTAGAAGACAACAGTCATGTTAAGTGCAGAGCTATTAATCTTCTCTGGCTAAAAGATTTATCTTGAGTCTGAACAGGATTTTTGCACCTGATCGCATAGCGTTGACATTCCCAACCCACCTATCTACGTATACCTGTCTGCCTAATCAACCAACCTTGATGGCGTGGCGTCTGTTTACTTATTCGGGGAGTGGAGCATAAGTAATTGAATTGAGAACATTTTATGATCAGTTGTGAGCCAAACGCTCTCGTGTATTACTTGCGTGTAAGTTTTACAAAGGAATTCTATCCCAACTCCAGCGGCTTCTCCTTGCAACGTAATGTGCTACAAGGGGTAATTTTCATATAAAATTGAAAGAGTACTAGCGGCAATGCAAAGTGGTCTTTAAAATGTGCAACAATATTGAATGATGCATGAGCTACAACTCATTACCATCGGCGCATTGTCCTCCACCTCTGTTGACATATGTTTTGCGATCGTATTGACAGAGGCCGACGCATTTACAATGCGGTAATCAATACCTGGACGTGAGTGAATTTGTTTATTGTGTTTTTTTTTTTTTTTTTAGCATTTACAGACTGTTATTAAACGTGGCGAGATATCTTGTGTAGACTATTTAGGTGTAAATTGACATGCGTAAATCATCTGCGCATTAAATTGCATTTTTATGATTGTTGCTTTAAGGATGTAATTGATTAATTTTATTAAAGTTAGAAAAATATCCAGAAATGATAAGAGAATTGAGAGAAACTAAAATGTATACAGAGCTGGGCAAAAAGACTTAAGTACTACTTAAAGTACATTTTCGTTACTTAAGACTTATTACTCAATACATTTGAAATGCCCCTACTTAATACTTAAACATAACTACTTGCTTCAATTTACTTGTACTTAAGACTTAGTTTTGTACTTAAGTACCAAGATTTTTACTTAAGTATTTCTGAGTCTATTAAGTACCTACAAAAATCTAATTCTTCGTAGAAAAGCAAACACAATCTCTAACACAACAACTGTTTTGTTGTTAAGTTTTAAAGCATGCAAAGAACTATCAAAACATGTGTCGCACTCTCGCGTCGAAGCAGAACCTTAGACAAACTAATAACATACAAACAAGACTGAGCAAGTAGAACAAAAACCAGTAACGTCTCGCTCGAATATAAAATCGACGATGCTTCGATTTGATGACATAACCACTGACATGTATAATATAGACTGACTACATTCATAGAAAAATACTGCAGAAAGTGGGCTCACTTCTATATTGCTGACTCTTTCGGTATAAGCACCAAGTACCAACTGACAGAGAACTGAAAATAACAAATAAATTAGTGGATTCGTCGAAATAAATGATTTTAAATTAATCATTTAGGGTTATTACTGATAAAAAGTGTTTTAACAAAGACAATATACTCATATTAGGTACGCAGAAGAAATTCTAAATATTTTATTAAAATCACTTTCCGAGCTGCATGCTCACTTTTTTTAACTTCCCGCCAATGATTTTTTCAATGTTAGCCCCGACGTAAGAACTCTTTTTGGCACAAGCAATTGTGCCCACGTGAAATAGAAAAGTAAGCAGTCCATATTATATACGTCAGTGGACATAACCAAGGATAAGCAAGCAATGCCTCGCTCCAATATAAAATCAACGATGCTTCGAGTTAATGTAGGGAAGGCCTGAGTTTTTTTTTAGAAATTTACTGAAAATTTTTTCCTAAAAATTGTTATGTATTATTGGAGGCGATAAAGGGTCCTTGGGCGGACCTATAGTGGTTTTTATGAGTGTAGCAATGAGTGGTAAAAATTTTACTCTACCTGCAGCGCCGAAAACTATAAATAGCAGCCAGTGGTTACTATACATATTATAGTTTTCAAAAGGTATTTATTTATTAATATCCATTAACTGAACTCAATAAACTTCATTATATTACAGTCAACGTACAAAGATTCTAAAAAAGTACTTTTCAGTACTTAATTACAAGTATTTTTCATACATGGGGTACTTATACTTACGCTGAAGTACTCAGGCCTTCGGTACTTGTACTTAAGTAACTTTTTCTTTTGTACTTGCCCGGCTCTGAATGTATATATAATTTATTGATGTTTTTGATAAAATTTTTTCAAAAAACATTTGTTTCTACTTCCACAAAGTTTTCTAATTAATAAATTAATTAATTTTAATTATTTATTACAACAAAGCTGGCGCGTTTCGCTTTCTTAGGGCATCCTCAGAGCTACTAACTAAACTAATCTATGTGCAAACTTCAGAAGAAATCAGCTGCATATTGCAACTACCGTAGCGAATTAAATTAACATCATGTAGGTATGTATATGTGACAATGTAACGAACTACTATATCCAAAAAATAAATAAAGAAGAAAACACGCAATTATAATTTCATTAAATCTGGCTGAAGAAGTGGACTTCTATCTGATGGTTCAGCAAGATCCCGCGATCAACTTTGGATTTTTTGATTTCGTAAATTTCATATTTATCTAATACACATCCGCAATGCATGTAAATATGAATCAGTTCTAAATTTTCTACCTTGCACTTGTGTCCTATGTCAATTAAATGTTTTGATAAGCTAAAGGTAGGTATATTTAATTTCACAGAATTGATATGCTCTCCAAAATCTTGTTTCAATGAATCCTTCGTTTTCCTTATATACAAGGGCAGTCATCACAGCTTATCTTATAAACTCCACTTGACTTTAAAATATCTGTTTTTTCCTGTTTTTTCCCTTTTTGTATCCCTATTTTATTATTAACTAATAAGTTTTACAAATTTCGGACATTAAAAAATGCTGGTTTAATATTTTCTTTCCTCAAGTGTAGTATATTAAATTAGATGATATATTCTGGATGTATGGGAATCTTCTTCACCCTTTTCTATCCATCTTCTCAAATAGTGGGAGCCACTTAATTTAAATTCATCTTTCATTATATTCTATTTATATTACAAGCAAAATAGCTCAAAATTCGCGAAATAAATTAAAAAAATGCGAAGTTCTTAAAAAATGCATATCCTTGTAGAGAAATATATGCTGTTCAAGATTCTGAAGACTTCCGAACAGTACAAAGTGACCTCGATCCTACAACTCAGGTATAAACCCCCTCTGCGAGGGGGGGGGGGGGGTATGTGGAACAATTTTTTGATCAGCTTACCTCAAGAAATCGCGTGGTATACCGGAAGGTCTCTTGATCTGAATCACCCTGTATGTATATATATAACGAATGAATGTTGATGAAAAAAAAAATTACACTTACATATACATGTATATATATGAGTATATGCAGTCATTCCACATGAAAACGATCAAAAAGTGTTTGTTTTCGACCCGACTATCTCCGATTTGGATGAAACTTTCACTATTTATAAGAAATACAAAACTAGCTCATCTATATTTTTTTGTTTCCCCCTACCACCTACCCTTAGGGGGTTAGATATTTAGTGATTTTACGATAAAGCGTCATTTCCAAAAAATCTTATCTTGAGAACGGAGCCCCCGATTGTTTTCATTCGAAAGCCAAATGAAGGTCAATGTTTTACATTTTTTATACAAAACAAAAAAAATGTAGCAGTACCGAACGAAATTTGTATTTGTTAATAATAGTACTTTTTTTTTTTCAAAAAAAAAATAGTATTATTCACTAGTGAAAATTTCTAACACTTTTTTAATTTGTTAATTTTGAAGCTTGAAGATTTATCTACATATGTACAGAAAGTTGCGATGGTGTTCGGATTCGTTTTTGAGATATGAATTTTCAAAGTCACTATATATCCAAAGTAACCTGTATGGCAGCACTGCACTGGGAAAATGCTTTCTTTTCGACTGGGTACTTTTTGAACGTTTTTGTTTTTGTATTTTCATTGTGAAGCTAGAGGCTTTATCTATCTCCGGACAAAAAATTGCGATCGTGTTCTGCTTCATTTGTGAGATATGAATGTATAAAGTCACCGTATACCCAAAGTAACCTGTATGGTAGCAAACCACCCCCACTAAATATTTTCCAATGCATAATTCCTTTTGCTACTATTTCTGAATTTTTGGGCATATTTTCCATCTCCTCTTAAATTCGCAATAATTTCTGCCTAAAAATTCATTCAGAAACTTTATTAACCGAATTGTCGATGAATCTAGTTTTTTATGTATGCACAGTTGTTAGGAGATTATTGTACGAAATTTCAGGAAGATCAGATGTCATTTATCTGTTTAAAAATAATAAAAACTATAAAAATTTTACGTGCTTACTTTTCACCATCTACCGGCTGTATTTGGAAACTCCTGCACATGGCATTTATAGTCTCAGCAATCTGCATTATCTTCTTTATCGTTTGCATCTTATCCGAATGAATTTGGCACTTTCTGCGCCAATTTAACAACAACAACTTCCGCGAAAATTTCATTTCCAAGGCAATTTTTACTTTCTTCCGTATCCCGGCATATGGGTCTTTTTTTGAAAGGCCTCATTGAGTACCTATATGACAAAAAATTAGTTACTTTTTTTCCACCACACTATTCGGTCGATTTGGTGCGAAAAACCGTCATGTTTGAATTACTGAATCCTTATTTATGCTAAATGATGCCACCTCTTGCGACTTTCTTGAACCATTTCCAACATTATTAAAGGCGTATTAATTCTTGGTTTATCTACTGTTTCAAAAAAAAAAACGTACTAGAGGTCCCCAGTAGAAAAAAAGCAATACAATCCCCTCATTGCACTGATCCCATACAGGTTACTTTGAGTATATAGTGATTTTGAAAAACATATATCAAAAACGAAGCCGAACACCATAGCAATTTTTTGCACATATGTAGATAAGTTTCAAAATAAAAAAGTAAAGGAAAGGTGCTCACTAGTGAATAATAGTAAAAAAAAAAAAATTCAATTATTAACAAATTTTTTTTTCGTTCGGTACGGCTACATTTTCTTATAAAAAAATCATCGTAAAATCACGAAATTTCTAACCCGCCTTGCGGGGGGAGGGGGGCGTCAGTGGGGGAAACAAAAATATAAGTGACCTATTTTGATATTCCCTACAAACTGTGAAAGTTTCATGAAAATCGGAGATGGTCGGGTTCCAAGGTGAGGTTAGAGAGTCAATGTAATATAACCTAAAAAACGAAAATATAATTTGTGAATTTTATTTCTTTCTAAATGTTGAATTTTTAAAGTTTTAGCTACTTGCGCATGAAAAATTCACAGCGCCTGCATATAAAAAAATATTTTGGTTATTAGATAGTTGTAAAATATTGTTAGAAATCTATATTTAAATTTTTATTAAAATCGATAAATGGGTTTAAAAATTATTTTTAATTTGCGAACTCTATCTATAAAAATTCGAAAATAACTCACTTCTGGGATGTGTATGCTAAAAAAAATAACTACTAATGAAAGGGTTAAGGAATGAAAAACTGTAATTTTTGTATTCCATGGATGTCAAGAATGACTAGGAATAACCGTGTCAGAATATGTATCTTTACTAAAGATATCAAAGCTTAAACTATTGTCATTTTCAATCTTAATGGACAAGTCTAGAAAATTAAAAAAAATTTTTTTTTGATTGCCAACCACCACATTAAATTGAATATTGCTATCAATTTTGTTTAGGAAAGAATTTAAAAATAACAAAAGATGCCTCTCAGAACCAGTCCAGATGCAGAAAATTTCGTCAACATGTTGATTATTAGAAGAAAACATTAGTTCCTCAAAGTAATCCATGAAAAAATCTGCACAAAAGGGTGAGAACGCAGAACCCATTACTAAACCATTACTCTATTCATAAAATTTATCATCAATTAAAACATAATTTTGTTTTATACGTACATAAAATAAAATTATTAAATCAATTAGCTGTGAGGAGCTAACTGGGTTGGAGATTTCAGTAACGATTCCATCTTTTAAGATATTCCTCAGTATTTCAATAGGAATCGAAGGAAAAGACTACAAACCAGACAAGAAACCAACATTAGATGGTAATTTAACGTCTTTAATTTTATTGATTAAGTCAAGTTCGAGTTGAAAATTTGCTTTTGAAATTGATCATCGCCGGCACTACACTATTTAACTTTTCACACAAGTATTGAGATAGAGCACAGCATGCAGAAACAACGGGGCGGATCGACTATATTTTCTTTCTGCAACTTTGGTAATCCATATAAAGCTGGTAAACCGATGGATTACTATTTTTCAATGAAAACTTATCTCTGCCGTCAAAAATTAGAACTGCATTGTTTATTGCACTAATGATTCCTCGGTTAAATCTTGCTGTTCGATCAGACTTTATCTCCCTAATCTTCATCGTATCAAGATAAACTGATAAACTTAATCCAAATAGACTTATTTACGTAAAACGGTAATGGAATTGAACTTATCAGCCTTACATAAAATTAATTCTTTATCTTTGAGTTTTTTCTTAATAGAGCCTAATGCTTTTTCCTCAACTCTATTCCAAACTAAATTCTTTTTTCCACTATTAATTGCACTTGAACATTCAAACTTTGTGGCTACATCAATTTCATCTAGAGTTATTTATTTATTTGTGTACAGTAGTTCGTTACATTGTCACATACATACATGTTGTTAATTTGTTACGATTCGTTACGGCAGTTGCAATATGCAGCTGATCTCTTTTAAAGTTTGCACATAGATTAGTTTTGCTCTGAGGATGCCCTAAGAAGGTGAAACGCGTCAGCTTTGATTGCTTAACAAACTAATAATTAATAAAAAATTTGGAGTAGTAGAAACAAGAGTTCTTTTTAAAAAATTTTAAAACATGGTGATCCCCTGGAAACGTTCAGTAGATTTTTCTCGGAAACTGTTGGAGATAGGAAGATGCGACACGTTATTAAATTTATTTATAATCATTTTTGCGAACGATTTCTGGCGAGCCTCGATGTCCCTGAAAATTCTCTCCCTATTCCCATTCGATCTTTGGTTGTTGATTATTA
This sequence comes from Dioctria rufipes, assembly GCA_963924295.1. Taxonomy (NCBI): domain Eukaryota; kingdom Metazoa; phylum Arthropoda; class Insecta; order Diptera; family Asilidae; genus Dioctria; species Dioctria rufipes. Next base: position 68,365,998 of record OZ002741.1, read on the forward strand.
TCTAAATTCTCGTGTATATATTAATTAAGATAGCTAAGTTGATTAAGTTCCTAAATCTGAGCTATTCCCAGGTACTCTGTGCTTATTTTACCTAGATCACAGTATCATATAGCTGGACGCCTGTTCTTCAAACATGCAATCAACTTAACAAACTATAAAGCCAACTATTTGATCGAGGTCATACAATACTTTTAAGCCTAATATCTGTAATTATTATGGAATTTTCATTTATCTATTGGGGACTTGAATAAGTTATCGCTGTTTTTTTTTCGTGAAAATGAATGCTTTATTTTGAAAATTTAGTGCAGCATATGTCATTGAAACTATTTTAAATCGCTAGCCACTACTTTCTGCATGTCAGAAAAACGACATGTCTTTTGAGACTATCCAAGAATCGATCCAATTTTTCGCATCTTCATATTAACTGCTGCTCAGCTAGGCCATGAGTCATTAATCTGAACAAGTGGTAATCAGAAGGATTAATGTCTGATGAGTACGACGGGTCGGATAAGACTGCCCATTTGAGCGTTTCCATGTAGATTTTGATCAGCTCAAACCAAAAAACATCTAACAGAAAAAATGCGCATCTCATATATTGAAAAGTTTTCTATGTCGGGTCATTCTATTACGACCCGTTCTCACAAATTGTATGAACATACTTTGCTTGTTGGCATCCCGCCACTCACCGATGATGATTTTACGACCCGCTCTCACAAATTTTACGAAAACTATAGGCTGGATTACATTAACAACGTTACATCAACACTGGGCGGCACCGCCATACATTAATTTCCCATACATTTGACATTTGAGTTATTTGCTTGTAATCTCTGCCGGTTTGCAATAAAATTTTAAATAATAATAAAAAAGATATTTCCTTTTCCTTCAAGTCAGATTTTTTTAATATAAAATCATTTATTTTCAGAAATTCAAATATTATTTCATTTTTTCATGTTTTTTCATAATAGATTTAGATCTTGCATATTGGCAGCAATGGAGCGCCAGCGTTAAAATTAGGATTAGAGATGGGTGGACGACCACGCCGATGACGACGACCACGCCGATGACGACGACCACGCCGATGACGACGACCACGCCGATGACGACGACGACGCCGGCGTGGGTAATGTAATGCATTTCATACATGCAGTCTGTCTCTAAATATTTTTGACATAAAACGACGACCACGCCGACGTCGGCGTTGTTAATGTAATCCGGCCATATCTGCTTTGACGAAACGACCCGTTGCCAGACAGTCAGTAGTAGTGAGTGGCGGATGACGGATCGTTAAAGCACCAGCACTCAGCACAGCACTAGAACCAGAACGACACTCCGCATCATACTCATGCATTGCGTTCCGGGTTCTCTTTGCTTTTGTTAACTCTTCTCTAAAAACCGGTTTCATCAAGAATACTTTGTTTGGGAGAATTTTCATTTACATTGCAAGAACGGAAGAAATATATGCAAAATATAAGAACTGGGGTGTATATGACCCAAGTGAAAAAAAATCGTCTTTCAGCGGTAAAGTCAGTTATGAAGCTAAACTGATAAAAAAAAAACAAGTACACCAATCGATTACCTGCTTCTTCCTCTTTAATTTGATACCCAATATGAAGTATTTTGGACAACTCACAATGAAGGGTGGTACGATCCCCCATCCTCAAAGCCCCTACCACAAAAATTTTTCATATATATTTTTGTACTCTAGACCCTAAATCCGAAGGAAAAAACCCCAATATTCTACGACATACAGAGTTAGTCGTCCTTCAATATTGCGACACTTCTCACGTTTTCCCTAACTCCCCAAATATGTTAGAGGAAAATTCTCATCTCCCAAACTCTCCGAGTTACAGAATCCGGCCCCAGATGAAGCTTCTTGTTAAATTAGATGTTCTTTGCTCAAACGCATCAATTGTAGTCGGTAGCGTCTTCCCGCTATAGTTTGCTTGGGTTTGAGGAGATCATAATACACTGTACCCAGCTGATACCACCAAATACAGAGCATGAGCTTGGAGCCATGGATATTCGGACTTTCCATCAATGTTAATGCATGGCCGGGCTTACCCTAGGAATTTCTCATCTTCGGGTTAATGTAATGTAGTAGAACATCACAACAGAAAAGGGTTATGTATTCACTTTTCATCGCCAGTCCCGATACTATGCAAAAAAATTTTACCTTTTCTGCCGTTGGAGAAGCTGTTCGCACGTAAAAAAAACGCCGTTCGACATCTCTCAGCTTCAATTCGTACGGCACCCAATTTTCTTGCTTTTGAATAATTCCTAAAGCTTTTAAACGTTTGGCAACTATATGGCGTGATCAACTTCTAACGATTCTGCAAGCTCATTTTGCGTCTAACATGGGTCATCTTTAACCTCAAAATCGTTAGTTTTGAAGAGTCTAAACCAATCTCTCCATATTGTTTCCGACAGAACATGGTAGCCGTAGGTTTTTGCAAGAATTTTATGTGCTTCGACTATAGATTTTTTTTTAAGAAAAAAATGCAGTAAAATTCCCCGCAAATAAACTTTTGTTTGAACAAAATTCGACATATTTAAGATTATGAACAAATTGGTTGCTTACAATTCCGCCATGAAGTTGGCTATAGTATGGCCCCATGAAAAAATGCTAAATTAACAACATCAATCGGGAAACAGCGGGAACTTATTCAAGTCCCCAATAATACTTAAGTATTAACAAAAAACATATTGTTTATATATTTTTTTGTATTTTAATCCTGCATTTCACTATAGTTTTATTAAAATGTATTTGTGTTTTATTTTTTATTTTTCTTTAGATATAGTTTTTTCTCTGTCTCAATTAGTGCATATAAAAAAGATGTTTGATGTTCAATGTACTCCTGATGGGGGAAAAAAATTGAAATTGAAAAAAAAAGTGGATGGAATTATATCAATCGATTTTTTGGTGTATCCTACTGACATGTTTTTAAATGGACTGACTGATTTCCTGTTTCATGTGGCACCAGTTTTGACTCGAAATTTAAATTTAAATTATTTGGGTATTTCATGTGAATGGATTTCCTTAAATGTATCTGTCAATGGGATTTACCTGATTTATTAACAAAATAGTTGGGACTTTGTTTTTATATTTTAATTAGGAGTCGAAGAATGTGTTTTTCCCAAGGATGTTTTGGAAGGAAAAGTTTAATTATAGAAGGAAAACCTGTGGTCAATTTCAGGTATACAAAATTTTATGAAAAATTATCAACTGTCAAATATATTATTACTAAATTTCCAGTTCTGCAAATACCGCTGAAACTCAAGCGATTTCTCATTTCCAATCGTTACAGTTCAGTGGAAAAGTATGCTCTCATGGAAAGAGATAGGAATATATTTAAAAGTGGTGCCATTTTCTTTCATGCATTTTTAGTTCAACGAGCAGTCAGTGGGGTATCCTGACCGAGGTTAGTTCTGACACCCTTGACACAATTAATATTTATGACGCAATTATAGGTTGGGGGTTCATTCACTTAAAAACTTTTGCTTTTACCGTTTTTTAAATAAACTTTTTATTTAGGAAATGACACTTAACTTCTAACAGAACTTTATGCATTCACATTTAACTTAAAACTTCTTGTTCTGACTGATTACAAGCGATTTTTATATGATTTCTTATCTTATGTGAAATTGACTAATTACATATTCGTATTCTTATTTAGTTTACATATTTGTTTATGTGAATCAAAACATGTTGTTTGGACTTTACTTGGATTCTTATTTTATCGCATATGTTAGTCATTAGACTTACATGAAAATTGGGTTGTCTGGTGTTTTGTTGGTGGCGACAACGTTCTTTGATATAACTATGCATTTTTTAAATCATAAAAAAAAATCAGTTAAAACATCAAAATAGTCGAAATTTCTAAATTTTACTTTTTTTGAGTAGTATCCCAATTCGTTCATGATAAACTAAATGAAATTTAAAAAATGTAGATTTTCAAGTCTTTTGGGACCACCTCTTTTATCTGGTCGTAGGTATTTATATAAATTTTTGTTAGTTTTCCAATTTCTATCGCCTATTTATTAAGTATCAATTCTCGATCTATCTACCCACTAACCAAGATCTTTTAATAAAGTATTTTTTTTCCTATTTGTCTTATTCCATAGTAAATTTTTCTGTTATTATCGCGAAATTATTTCTAATTCTCGAAAATCCATTATTTCTCACCGATTTCTTCGGAAACCTGTACTTATAAAAGAAATTCCAGGAAGTATGGACATCAGAATGTCATCAGCTATATCTTCACTATGTACTCACCTGCGACATCAAACAAAAATTAGATAATTTAACGAAATACGCCCATTACATCTCATTAATGCTAATCGCCACTAACAAGGGTCATTAAATTGCTTAAATAAAATAAGAGATGATGACAAAAAAAAAAAAAAAATCTACACCCATCTACGTCTGTTGCTACAAACTGACGATAAATCTCCTCAATCATCAGCAAATGTTCATAAATTTTCATATTCAGAGCCTCTGAAGAATGCTTAAAATGCGTCAGTGACATAAACACCGTTGGTTGTCGGCGAACTAGACTCACCTATTTACCATCCAAATCTTGGACCAAACTTTAAATCAGTTTAGCTACAAGCATATGTAGGTAGTAGATAAGAAAAAAGCTTGGATTACGATCTTTTACTAACGATAACAGCTCTGGATGACAAGCTACCAAAATAAATTTTGGGTAAAGTAACTCGACCCTGTCTTGTCTATGACTGAGTTTTACTTTTATCTTGGAGAAAATATTCATCTTGTCTCTAATTTTGTATAGGTGTCCAACATTAATTAATTTCGGCAAAACTGCTGACGGAAATTGTTGTTTTTTTTTTACGTACTATTTTGAAGTGATTTGTTAATCTGCGGAGTCAATTTGGGTCATTGGAATTGTCAAATCTGTCATACAAATTAACAGTGAACTGCAAATCATTTTGCTCCAAAGGTTAATATATAAAAATAAAACGTGGAATTTGTTTGTTTTTTTTTTTTACTCGAAGCTATAAATTATCACAGTCGAAAATTAATTAATTTCTACATTTTTATGACTTTTGACATTCGAATTACCACTTTTAGTTGAGATAAGGGAAAGCGTTAAAGTATATATACACGATTAGGCATATTATGCAGTCTCAGAGCTCCCCTTAAGTGTGATTACCCTCAGGCTATAGTTCAAGGTAATGACGCGCTCGTAAAACTGGAACAATACGCATTGGAAAACATGCGGAAAATTTGGGTTCTATTTGTGGTGATGCGTTTTAACTTAATTGCTCGAATGGGATGTGTGCTATGGTTTTAATTGCGAGACAATTCTAAAAAGAGCTGCAGTTTAATTGAGACGACCTGAATATTGCTTTTAGGTTAAAAGGAAAATATTTCAGAATTTTTTATTCATTTTAAGAAAGATTTTTGTTAATTGGTAGCTAATAAAACTTGATTTTCTTTCAGAATTCTTAGGAATGTACGATCTCAACGTTCTCGCTTTATGTGATGACTTAAAAGCTTAAAAGGACATTTGAACATTGAAATTTATAGATTCGTTTTTCGATACTCAAAAATATTTTTAGTTTTTTCACATTTTCTTTGATAAAACTGCCTGTCAAAAAAAGAATTCGTCATTTGAATTTGACATATCTATTGATTTGCGTTTACTGATTTTTTTTGGTTTTATTTTTTTTTATCTGGAGAAGAGAAGTCAATATGAAATATCTATGTAAGCTGTTACGGTAATTTCCTTACTCAAATTGAGAAGAAGCAAAGAGATATGTCTACATTTTGGAGAGATTTTTCTTTGCTTCTTCTAACCTCTTCCCCAGAAAACCTGTTTGCATACTGCATCAAGAATACTCGTATGGGATGGCACCCGTTCATGGTTATTTTATAATTCCTTTGAGCAACGTTTTTTTTTTTTTGTTTGCAATGTGAATATGTGTAACAAAGATCACAGAGTTAAATTGAATATCCATTGGGAAGGGCGGAAAATTTAGACTTTTCCAATATATCAGAAATGCCTTAATGAAGTATTGGTTGATTGGTTGGCTTAAGTGATTAGCCCAGCCAAAACTCTCGAGAATAGTTCCCAAGCCATGAAATAGAAATCTATCTATATGTGTGCGTTGGTTGTACGTTCTTTAAAATGTTTTATATATTAATACTTATTGAAAAGTGCCAAACATTGACTTTGTGTATGCTATAGAGCCTAAACTACTCTCCATACAGGAAAATATATATAACGATTACTCAGCTGAGAGTTTTTGTTTGAGAAATCATAGTCATTTGGTTCAGATAAATTTTTTTAAATAATTTTGTTATGAAAGGTATGAAAATTTTATTACGGTTCGGAAGATAAGAAAACAAGCTTAAGATTATCCGAACACCATTTTTCTGTATAAATAGTAATTTATGGCGGAGGAGCTATTCAAATAAAACTTTTGTCAGTTTTACATAAGAACACTGCAAATATTTTAGAATGTTAGGACTCCGTTGGGGCTCCTATGTGGTAGTGAGGGAGTCTGTTTCATGGCTTGTGAAGTATTCTCGAGAGTTTTGGCTCAGCCGACGTGAAGTGCTGTTTTGACAACACTACTAATATTGCTTGCATGAGGTGGAGGTTGATGGAGTAAGGGCTTAATAGTATGAATTCCTGCTAGGAATGGTGGTTACAATATACCTGCCTTATATCCAACCTGTGGAGTTTAGAAACTGGAGTTCGGCCAGTGAAGAGCTACGCTAGTCAATCTCCCAATGTTCCCAGTTCTTCACGACATTATCTTTCTATCGAGCGTACAAATAACGGCCTGATTGTCTATAAAAATGGCAGCGAGTCCTGTCGTAGCATCAGTTAATAATAATATAATAATAATATTACTTGGTCACTGTTCTAACACTCACCCTTGCTCGGAATCTTTATAGTAAAGACTTTGTCATAAACTAATTCAGGTACAATGTACGCAGTGGATATACGAACAACCCGTGTCAGGATGCTGCTGTGTTCATAGTACTTGGACTTCCAACACCCGGACTCCTTGAGTCTGAGGGCATTACATTACGCTTGATGATAGATGTGTAAATCCGGAAGAACAAGATGTCAAATTTAATTTAGGGCATCTGTTGTTCTTATGGCACCCGTGATGGTGCGCAGGCAGTCCTTTGTACCCAACCCAACTTAATCTTGTTGTAGTCCTTCTGAGTTGCTGGCCACCAATCTACCGTACCATATTTAAGATGTGGTCCTACTATAGCTGTATAAGTCCAAAGAACTACTACTCCATAATGCGGAAGATGATTTTATAGGCATAAAAAGCAATGTAATTTGGGAAGTATACAATTCGGTATTTCGATTTTTGTAAAGAACATCAGTTCGGTTCTGCTTAGATTGAAATTCAGTCCACACTACTTGGACTGCTTGTTAATTTTATCCAAAACATCCCCTATACCAATATCACCATATATTCCGCATATCCCACCTCATTTAACCATCACTATCTAGTCTTAACAGGATCTTGTTCATGATCATTAGTTAAAGTTAGAGCTCGGCTAGAGAGAATTCTGAATAGCTTCAGTAAAATTAAAAAAAAACAATCCTTATAAATTTTTCTAAAAAAAAAATTTTTATTAAAAAGCTATCCACAAATTTCCAATTTCCGTTCCATTTTTACTACCTTAAGCAACAATTAAGTTTATCAAAGCTTTCGATTAATGATATTTCACACTAAAACTCTCCGACTCTCCAACCACTTATTTAACAATAATCTTCCATTAAGATTAAAAAAAAACCAAAAAAAAAACATAATTTTTAAAGTGCCAGATAAGAGTCTACAAGTTAATCATGTTCGGTCCATTTCCTGGTTGATTTATTACCCTGCACTCGAGTGTTAATTACTGCAACATTCTGGCACTCATCTTTACACTTTCTTTGAATCTCTTCAAGTTTTCGATAAGAATTTACAAACAAGTTGCAGTATTATTACTGTAGGTATCCGTTTCTTGTTTTCAGGCACATTAAAACTCTTTTTTTGGGAATAATTTAGAAATTAAACGAGCATTGACTGTCACGCGAGTAAAATTATGCAAAATGAAAGATCTTCAACCGCTTGAGCTTAGGTTAAAAATTGATTTTTTAAAAAAATATTTTAATTTTGGATACGAAAAGTGATTGTCCTTCTTAACAGCCATAATCGTGATTATTGAAAAAATTTTCTAAAAAAGACGATATTGTGCTTTGAGATTCCTATAATGAATCCAGCGTGAGTTTTACAACCCTAAGACAAAACAAAAAAAACAAAATAACAACGCGCAACTATTTTCTTCTACTGCATATTAAATGAGGTCATTTGTTCAAGTCCATTGATATTAGTCAAACATTAACCAATAATTGGTTCCGCTCGCCGCAAGGATTCCATCGGAAAATTAATGTTGAAAATTACGAGTGGGTAGGATCGGTATGATTATGCGTGCGGATTGGTCATAAAAGAAGAGTCATCCAGTGAATGATCATTAAAGAAAACCCAAGGGGATGCAGTGAATGACATTTTGGAGCTATTGCTCGTGGCCGATATATTTTAATGTCAACTACTCTACTGGTAGTATTCTTTCCGGGGTTTATTCTTGGTGCTGTGATCTTTATAGATTTACTGTGCATTGCTTTTGGTATTAAGATACAAATGACGGATCGAATTAGTTAATGGACCCGTTGCAGTCTGATAAAAGTTAGTGAGTCTCTAAATTGCTTTAAAGTTGATATTTAAATAACGGATTTTCAAATGTAGTTTCTTTATGTCATTCCCTTTTCTTGTTTGTTTTTTTCGTGATTAAGAATGCTATATGAAATTAGTTGACTAACAACCATTTATTCAATTCCAAGTGATTATTATGGAAAATCTGTATTAAATCAGACAAGTCCTTTCTATCCTACACAAAGTAAAAACTTCAATTATATCTTTGGTTTTAGTTAATAATTTTATTGCATTTCTCTGTTTATTCAGCGTATTGACTTCTTTAGCTGCTTTTGGCGAAAATTTCTTTAAGAGAGATTTTACAAAGTTTTAAAAACTTTAACCATTAAGAAGTTACACCGAAACATGTAACACCCTTTACCTGATCACCGAAAACGATATTTGGGTCTAGTACTTCTCAGCAAAATCGGAATAGGGGTTTTTTTTTACAATACAATACCTTTATTGCTGGATATATGTACACAAGATCAAGGATCTTATATCTAGTACAATATTACGGCATAATTAATTGGCATTAAGATATAATTAAAAACAAAATGATTCTGGGAAGGTGTAATATTAAATATAAGAAGTAGTTAATTTAGACTCAAAAGAGAGAGTTTTAATATTATGAGTTAAATTAAGTTAATTAAAGAAAATGTAAGATAAGAAAAAAGAAAAAGATGTAAGAAAAGGAAATTTAGATAAATAAAATTAAAAAAAAAAAAAAAAAATAGAAATTCAAGCTTAGCAAGTATTTTGGATGAAAACACGCTATTCCACTAATTAGTGTTGATAATTAACTTAAAGGCACCAGCGGAGGTAGCAAGTCGAGCAGTGATTGGTAAGACGTTTCATAAGCGGGGGATCTGAACCAAGAATGAACTTTGAAAAACAACACGATCATACGATGCCGCAGGGTTTGTAAGAATTAAATGAAATCGAAAAGGTAAGAAGGTTCGCGTGACTGCAGAAGTTTAAAAAGAAAAATAAGTGCCATCCATTTAAGATATGAATCCAGTCATTGTTGAAGATGAGAGTTTCTAAGAGATGAAACATGATCAAACCGACGAAGACTATAGATGACTAAGCCGACTAAGATACAACTGTACATCATCCGCATATAAATGAATATTAGCATCCTTAGCAACGTAACAGAGATCATCGATATATGTATAACATGAAGAGAAGAGGACCCAGTATGGAGCCCTATGGAACTCCACATTTGACTGGTGAGAGGCTGGAGAGCTTATTACTAATCTTCACCTGTTGGAGCCGATCGTAACGAAATGATCTCAATAGTCTAGTGGAACAGTTCAAGAATGCGAAACAATTGGTTAGAATATTGAGGAGCTTTCAGGAGAGTTCACTGTGAAAACATCTCCTTTCTACATCCGGAATTGCTCCAGATAAATTACTTTCCTGGAAAGATGATGTGATTTTTTCCATAATCAAAGTGTTGTTTATACTAAATATATAGCCAAGATAGTACCCTCATATAAATTAAATATCGACCACTAAGAAAACTGACAAATGGTAGGATACTCCGGGAATTAATGGAAACGATAAAATAGACACATTTGGATCAAAAATATGGCATTCATGTCCTTTTTGTCACCCTTCACAAGTTGAAATACAAAGCTAACATCAAAAAATTTTCTACAAGTATCAAGAGTAGGAATGTGTATTAAATTTAATCTTTGTTATAACGAGGAAGATGAAGTCTTTCCCTCCATTCGAGACCTTTTAGATCAAAAAGTAAGAATCTCCTTTGCACGCTCTCAATACAAATCGGAGTGATTTTTGTAAAAGGGAGACCAGATAGGACTGGAATATTCCAAAATGGGTCTAACAAGAGTGCAGGTAAAAAGAGCTATAGATATCATCTAATTATTTTTCCCAACGCTTTAAAAAGACTAACAGTGAGTTTGCCTCATTAACGATGTGATCTATGTGGAAGTTAAAGGTGAGTTTCGAGTTAAACAATATCCCCAAGTCACATATTTTATCAACTTTCGGAAAAAATAATCCATTCATAGCCTAAACAACATTCGAAGGGACTAGCTTACGAGAGAAAATGGTTACCCTACATTTATCAACGTTTAAAATGATAAAACTCTTTTCACACCATACAACAAGTCTGTCCAGGTTATCCTGCATATTTGAGACAGTCGCAATGAGAGTCGATAGATTTATATAGTTTTAGATCATCTGCGTATATTAGGAAATCAGATTTGGTAACAACATAGGAAACATCATTATGAGTAATATAAAGAGAAGGGGCCCTAAGTGACTACCCTACGGAACACCGGAATAAGCCGTTATTTCTTCAGATAGAGCAGAACGGAACTGAATCCTATGTTTGCGATCCTTAAGGTAGGATGATAACAAGTTCAACAACCAAACTGGTAAACCTAAAGATTTCAGTTTAAATAACAAAACAGAGTGAGGAAACTTGTCAAAAGACTTACTGAAGTCTGTATAAATACAGTGAGTGTTGCAACCATGCTCAAACGATTCGATACAGGTTTATGTAAACTGGAACAAATTTGTTGTTGTTGACCTTCCCTTCATAAAACCATACTGATGAGGATTAAGAGCTTCACTACAATAAAAATACAAACATTCATATAGAAAAGCTTCAAACAATTTTGGAATGTAAGTCAATTTAACAATAGGACGATAGTTGGTAACAAGCTCCCTTTTACTGGACTTAAAGATTCGGACAATAAACGACTCTTTCCAAGCCGCAGTGATAAATTAAACAAAAATGTTAACGGGTAAGAAAGCATTCCGCTCTAGTTCTTTAACCTTCAAGCGAGCGCGCGGTCATTTGTATGGCAGCGGTCGCGCGTAATCAAAAAGACTTATGAGAGAAATAAACCAATAAATCAGTTTTTTTGTATTCAGATACATTATCATTGTGTTTAAACTCAAATTGTTGAAAACCAATAACCTAAACTCAGAAGAAAAAAATCAAATAACATAACTGAAATAATCTTTGGATCAAAAAACAATTTAGGAACACAAAACTATCCTACATACCTGAGACTAGTATAAATACCTAATAAAAACAATAAAAATGACAAAATAAGAAAAAAACATAATTAAATTTAGATCTAGTTCTCTTCAGGATCAGTTTTTCGTCAAGATAACATTCATTGCAAATGATTGTAGTGTGGCTTCTGCAAATGAATTTGTCAGACATGATGCACATTGTGTTTTCGATTGCTTCCTTTTTTTGCTGGACATATTTTGCAGCTTCCTCTGCATTTTCTCTGGAACTACTGCTTGCTTTATTACCAGCAGCATATTCAATATCTATATGGAAATGCTCCCTTGTTTCATTTCAGTTTTCGTTGAACTTCTTTGGACGTATTCTTTTGTATATTCAATATCTAATGCACGTAAATACTTTCGCCATTTCTGTATGATCACACTATTCGCACTAAATGTCACCATGGCATTTATTTCAGCAATATCCAGAAGACGAAAGAAGAGTGTCAACGCCATCTATTATTCTTCCTTGATGTCGAATACATCTTTACATTTTTATCGACTTCATCGGCACCGCCTTTTGTTTTGTTGTAAAAAGTAATGATGCTGAGTTTGCGCTATTCATTTGTACTTTTATCAATTTTAGCAGCAGAATGGAGTGATGATATTAGAACTACAGATCTTTTCTTTTTGGGCAGGTAAGATACACGCATAGCGGTATTATAAAATTCAATTCATTTCTCAACTGGTACAGGCCATTAGGCTGCTTGCCGACATAAAGTTCAATGTTGGGGACATAAAACGTAGCAGCGTCTACAAGCATATAAAGTTTTATTCCGTATTTGTCGGGTTTTGATTTTAGGTACTGTCGGAAAGGTCATCTACCTCGACAACTTACCATCATCTCATCAATAACAACGTCTTGTCCCACAGAATATGGTAAAAGATAGTTTTGTGTAAACATTTCTAAAGCCTTTCTTATTGGTGCAGTTTTGCCCAGAGTACGACGAGTATTCGTGTAGTAGCAACAATGAACTGAGTAGAAATTTTGTTCTCTTCAGTGACGTAGTGGTAGGAAAAATAGGAACGCCTGTCCCATCACTTCCATATGAATCCTCTAAATTCGCGTGTGACATCTTCAAGGATTCTGCTATGCACAATAATCCGAAAAGTGCTCGAATTTCTACAGCATCAGTCGGTTTACAGTCATGTGGTCTGTCGTACGATGGTGCTGTGTTTTTTTTTTAATAAATTCGTTGGTATGTGTAAGAACTTTTTCAATGACATTTTCCGTAATGAATAAATTCCAGGCTTGCATAAATGTTGTCACCCCTACGCCATTCCTACGAGTACCTGAATCTTCAGTGAGAGTATTTTGAACTAGCCGCCTCAACCTGTTGTTACCTTATCACACCCTGTAAATTCAAATTGTTACCTTATCACACCCTGTAAAAGAGCTGCATATATCTGAAAGAGGCAAATTCTCCTTATATGAATCTGCGCTATTTGATTCCTCAGCAGATTGTGTTCCCTCTGAAACATTGTGGGCGGAGGTTTCTGAACCTTGGTCGCTGAGCTCTGATTCACTCTCTTTATCTTCTCGTAGAATTTCCTCAACTATTGCACTTTGTGTTATTGCTCGACGACTCATTTTAGACTAAAAAAAAACACTATTACTAGTTTAATTCGATGATATTGGTTCATAGCCGAAGAAATAATATATCGCGTGGAGCGTCGCGCATAACCTTTTCAACGACAGGCGCGTGGTGTGCTTTCGACGCCTGTGCCACTACTAAAATACTAGCGAGCTGTTTGGTGAGGGGGAGCGCGGAGAGTGAAGGTAAACTGTTTATTTCGCATATTATAGTAACAAATCTACAGGCTATTAGGAATGAGAAAAGCATGTAACCAGTTATTATATTATGAACGAAATTACGAACGAAAATGTATTGAGCGTAGTCGATTCGACACAGCGCGCCCGCTTGAAGGTTAAGACAATAGGGTTATCCCATCAGGCTCAGCAGAATAACCAGGATCCAGCTTGGACATGGAATCTTCAACAGCTTTTTGATTAATAGGGAAGCATGGGATATCAACTTTAGGAAGTGTCTTTAAGTAATTAAAATAAGCAAAGGGATTAGAAATCACAGACGGATCATGACTAGAATTACTATTAAAAATACTAACACAGGAGGAAAATTATTAGATTCCTTTTTGGTATTTACAAAACGCCAAAATTGCTTAGAATCGGATCTTATTATATTTCTCATCTTAAACGGGTACGTATAATAGGCATGCAAAACAGCATTACGAAATTCGATCCACAAAAACAAAAATTGCGTTAAGTCATCATTAGACTGAGAGAGGTGAAACTTTCGCCAAGCCCCAATTTTTAAGTTGCGCAAGCCTTTATGCTCGGCATCATACCAAGGAGGAATCTCAGAGATCTTATAGCACAGCATAAATAAAGAATTGAATGAAATGAGATCAATACAAGATCATTTTTTTACTAGATAAAATACTCGTTTACCATATAAAGATAAATCTCTGGTAGCATTCTTGAATAATAATGACTCAATTACTATCTGAAATAGAAATTTTAGCATTCATATTAAATCAACATTCCAAAGCATTCAAATTCTCTAACTACAAAATACCAATTCAGCCGCAAATTATCCATTAATTCTACGAAATTTAAGTCGATTTCTTAAATGTTTTTATGTTGCAAATTTCAACACGACTCATTTTTCGTGCACCACAAAGCTCTACACTTTGCTGACGTTGATTGATTAATTAATTGACTCCTAGCTCTTAACTTTTGATCCAGTGTTTCAACAAATTTATGAAAGTGTCAACAATTTACAATCAATTCTTCTCAATTTTCTAGAGCATGTTTGATGTTTTCCTCATGAGAAATTAATTTCATCGTCTATTTGATCCAGGCTATATGTAGTGCGTTTTTTAAAGAAAGAAAAAAAAAAATAAACAAAACTATCCAGCGAAGTTTTGAGTATTTTCGCGATGCACAATTATCACTTACTTCTTACTTTTTTTTTTACTCAATAAATTACAACAAACATCGATCAACTCAACAGTTTGAATTCGCCAATTTCAATTGAATCGGTACATGATGCCAGAAATCATTACCACCCACAATTTAGTATGCGCGTACTAATTTCGAAAAGTCTACCAGCGATTAAGCTATGCCACCCTCTTCTGACTTGTTGGCGGGACAATAAGTCAAAACAGACGATTCCTCATGGCAATGGAAATGATGCACCACATCGAATTACAGCACAATTCCGTGTAATTCCATTGAAAACGTTCTCGTGATTAATTTGCATCTCGATGCGGCCTATAAAACGACTATTAAAAGAACATTTCCGAGAATTAAGATGGATTGTTAGTAAACACTTGTAATTTGGTTGTTTTGTAATCGAGCATTTACCCGTGTTTTACTGCAAATTGGGTAATTACTAATCGGACGATAAGTATATATTTGTTGTGTTCAGCCTTTTGTGTATTTGGGCTTATTTCATTATACGAATTTAAGTACAACAATGTAATTGTATATTGCAGGCGGGTAACTGTGGTTCGAGTAGAACAAACTAGCTGGACAAAACGTTTTTTTTTCCGGTTTTCTCAATTCATGTGTCAACAACGATAATTTATATGAAGAGTTGTACTAAGTATGTACAAGATAATATTTATAAAAATAAAGAAATTTTCAAAATTTAATATTTAATTTAATTTAATATTAAAATTAAGAAACCCCCATCATAGGTACCTACATACCACTTAAAAAATAAAAATAAAACAATAAAATAACAAATTTAAATAGTATATACTTGTCCTATAAATAATAAACTAAAATAAAAAAATATATAAAATTAAAACCAAAAACCATAGATAGATTTTTTCTGTACATTAGGATTTATAGAAAATTAAGTATAATTAATATCATCGTTATCATCATCACTGTCTTCTGCAGTAGAATCATTTATTAAATAATCCTCTTCATTAACAGTATTCCTAGTATACTCTGACAGACATTAACTGTAGGAGGAATAAGTAAGTCTAATACTTCCGAAGGGAAGGGTGAAATTTATACCGAAAGCAGGAGGCAAACCTGAAGCCTAGCCCAGGTCATATCGGCCCATAAGCCTGACTTCATTTGTTCTTAAAGCAATGGAAAAAATAGTGGAAAGGCACATCAGGGACGGAGCGCTCAAGGAGCATCCACTAAGTCCGAAACAATTTGCCTATGAAAGAGGTAAATCAACTGAACTAGCTTTACTAAATATGACAGATGGAATAGGAAAAGCCATTGAGAACAGAAGAATAGCC
Organism: Dioctria rufipes; assembly: GCA_963924295.1. Taxonomy (NCBI): domain Eukaryota; kingdom Metazoa; phylum Arthropoda; class Insecta; order Diptera; family Asilidae; genus Dioctria; species Dioctria rufipes. Next base: position 68,382,072 of record OZ002741.1, read on the forward strand.
CTCTGTTCATTCTTGGGCATTGAAGGCGCGTTTGATAACACCTCTATTAAGTCAATAATGCCTGCATTAGCCAGATATGGAGTGAGTTCAACACGCAACAGATAGATTCAGGCAATGCTTTCCAACAGGATTATAAAAACGCAGTTCTCTGGTGAGACAGTGGAGGTGCATACTACCAGAGGCTGTCCACAAGGAGGAATACTATCTCCTCTGCTATGGTCTATTGTAGTTGACGACCTTTTAGTACAGATAAGAAACCAAGGTATTGAATCTCAAGATTATGCCGATGACGTTGTAATCATTATAAGAGGTAAATATGAGGGCTTGCTCTGTAGAAAGCTTCAAGAAGCCCTAAGTTTTGTTCAAGAGTGGTGTGCCGTACACAAGCTATCAGTCAATCCCAACAAAACAACAATTATATCCTTTACAAAAGAAGAAAAATGAAGAACATAACAAGCCCTATCCTATTTGGTAAGGAGATCTCAATGTCCAAAAAAGCCAAATATCTCGAAATAACTCTTGATGACAAGCTGAATTGGAACAAGCATATTGATAGAACAGCCCAGAAAGATACACTAATGCTGTGGAATTACAGGAAACTAGCCGGTTCAACATGGGGACTTCAGCCAAATATCATGATTTGGCTCTAGTCAGACCCATGGTCACCTATGCTGCAGAGTATGGAGGAATAAATGTACACAAAAGACAACTACCAGGAAGCTGAACAAGCTCCAAAGGATAGCCTGCCTTAGTGTAACTGGTGCCATGCCCATAACATCTACCAGCGCTCTAGAGGCACTACTGAATCTACCGGAACTCAGCGACGTTGTTGCAAAAGAGGCTGGACTCATGTTGTACAGAGCCCGGACAGATGGATATAGTGAATGAAACTCTGATAGTCTACCCACTCTAACTAAATGAATTGAAGCAAATCCAATACTGGATATGATGCCAGACAGAATGGTTGTTGAGCACAATCTCCGTCTGCCCTTCAAGATCATAATACCAGATATGGAAGAAATAGATACAAATCTAGCAAATCAAGCCCTAATCTGGTACACCGACGGTTCTAAAACCAAGAAAGGAGTAGGATCAGGAATATTTGGCGTTAGACCAAGAGCTAACATCTATCAAAGCCTAGGAAGATACGCCTCAATATTTCAAACAGATGTATATGTCATCATTAGACATCAGCACATCCTACATCCAAGCGGTTTTGAAAGCCATCTCATCACCTGGGATCAAAACTAAGTAAATGTGGGAATGCATTCAAGCATTAACAAACCGTGGCACATACAACCATCTGACGTTTCAGTGGGTGACAGGACACTCGGGAATTAATGGGAATGAAAATGCAGATTTATTGGCCAAAAAAGGAGCAGCCTATGCTCCTTATAGGACCAGAACCCTACAATACCGTGAAGTTTGCCATGCAAACCTGGATCCAGAACTAAATGGACCAGAGATGGAACTCAATGACAGGATCCAGACAAGCCAAAAGATTCATTAAGAGACCCCCCTCAGAGAAGAGCCTGGATCTGTTAGGGGTATCTAGAAATCAACTCAGGATCATTACAGGAGTCCTAACCGGACACTGTAAGCTTAAAAAAACACATGCATCGGATGGGAATTTCACCCACTGATGTGTGTAGGCTATGTTTCGAAGACGATGAAACATCAGAGCATGTACTGTGTGAATGCGAGGCCATTGCACAATGCAGATTTCAGGCCTTTGGCTCATTGTTCTTAAAGCCTGCCGAATTCGAAGAAATCCCTTCCAAAAAATACTGTTCTTCCTAGGTAGAGTGGGTTTGTTAGAAGAACTGTAATATGAGTGATGGACAATAAGCCAAATATAGTATGGTAGTTCAAAGGCCACTTGTTCCGCTTAAATCTAAATCCATGCTCTCGAAATCTTCTGCAATCTTTGTGGTGAACTACTTGAGCTTCTTCAGAAAGCTGACCAATAGGCAGAAGCAGCGATTGGATAACCTGCCTACCGTGAACTAAAATTTTGTGCACTGTTTGCGGTCATATAGCACCTACCACGAATAGTGATTTAGATAAACTGTTCTAGTCTCATTGGTAAGTTTTTCAATTTTTTTCTCAAATTTATATCATATCCAGAAGATACTGCTCTGAATAAAAAACTGTTTTTTTTTATCAGTGACTCATCCAATCCTGTAATTTGACTACTCAATTTGGGATTTCCAAAAAACCTACGAACAGTATTTCTATCGTTTGTTGAACCATATCCTGGTTTGTCTACAATGAGCGTCAATTCAATCTAAAACCTGCTCTTGATTTCATTCGAACCTTATTTCACATTTGCTTTATCATCTTCATCTTTAACTTGCCATTTTTTTATTATGTCAGTCCCACTTCGACATTGGATGAGATTATCGATTCGTCGCCATTTTGTTTTCACTGAGGAGTTGTCAAAATTTTTCTTTGACCTGCTTGTAATATTTAGTCCTTCTGATGTTGATGGCTGCAGTTTGTACAGAGATACGTCAAACTTCAGGTCTTCTCCACACAACCAATCGGAATAATTTCTGAGAAAACGCTCCCGATTTCTTCTACAAGAAGACCACTTTTCAGCCAATTTCGCAGAAAATCTAGAAATTATTACTTTAATGTCTCTCACTGAAACCGCAGTAAAATGAAATAAATCAATCTTAGATGAAGTGAAGTGAAACAGATGAGAGTTTCTGTCAACCTTTGATTGATTCATCCATTCTTCAAATAAATCCATTTTTGAAATAGTATAAGCGCAAACTAAAAAAAAAAACAAACAAAACGAATAAAACTTAATTCTGCATCATTGTCGCAGCTAAATTTCATATCATTTAAAAGATTTGAATGTACTTAAAATAATACATAAAAATTAGCTCGGGACATCGATAGGGGATATTTAGTTTATAATCTTTGAAAAGTATAAAATCGTGAAGGAATTATGTTTTATTAGCGATAAATGCTTCTATACTTTTTTTTTTTTTTGTATATAATTGAATATTTTTTTTTTCAACTGCGATACAAAATAAAATTCTATTTACCCTCAAGTTGACAATCCATTACTAAAAAATCCGTATATACATAGATACCACTAAATGCTCTCTAGATGTGATCACAATCCAAGCAGCATTTAAGCCGACAACAACTAAGTTAAGGTGGACTGGGACATAAAGAAAGTTTCTATAACGTTACAGTGACTAAAATACTTCCTTCAGTATAGATGGCCTACTTGTAAACACATTCTATAGTATTTGGAACCAAAACGCCACTTCAGTAAGCCATTTAGCAGTCCCGCGCGGAACAAGTTCCTCAAGAGGTTCCCAAATCATCCCACGGACATTTATTTGTCTACCTCAAGGCTCCTACCTCACGGAGGAGGCAATGCAAAGATGTAGCGACGTTCTAACAACTATTCTCTGCTACTTTATAGTAGAAGTATTTATAGTGGCCTTTTTAGTGGCGACGTAGCTTGTGTCACCTTCAATTGGTACTTTATGATTCCCAATTTGTTGAAAAAATCATCTTGGTGACAGAAACTCACACGCGAGACTTTATAGTGTAGAAAACTTTGAAGCGTGTTACTACAAACTGAGTGCTACGATCCTGTTACAATATAATAACATTCATTGACATTACAGTATTACACGCGTCTATTAGGGTGATTAGGTGCATTTGTGCGGAACAATTCCCTTTATTTGCATTGTGAAGCATAAGAATCCAAACATTTTTATAAAAATTCTTAATTCACTGGGGATCCGAAGCTTACTTACTATACTTTCTCTTTCGGTTATAATGCATTCTTTAGAAAAAAATTTCCTGTGTATATGTGAATCACATGCTTTAAAATCAAATTGTAAATACTTGGGAAATACAAGTTACGAATATAAAAAATGATTAGCAATTAACTACGCTCTTTATTCATTAACTTGAACTATTTCAACTCAACCTCTCATGTTAGTCTATCACTGTATTACTATGGCAATGTCAAAATACCCATAAAACCGGAATCATAAAAATAATATAATTTATAATAATAAATATAAATACATATATGGAAAAGCCCAGACTCTGTCTGTAACATGGACGAATCCCAGCATGATTTTTTTAATGAGAAATATATTTAAAAAATAAAAATAATATTAAAAAAATAAATAAAAAAAATTAAAAAACAATAAAATAAAATTTACAAACTTAAGGGAGAATCCCATTCTAAGAACGGCCAACTTTAGCTAGTTCTTATGGTTTTTCAACATAACTAAAATTTATTATATTCTACGAAATTCATCACTTTAAAAATTATCTGTTTCTCTTTTGATTAAAAACAAAAAAAATTACGTGAAGGTGCCAAATTGCCAAATTGAATCTATTTATCATTTTTTTATTCTAAATTAAGTCGAATATCTCACCCTTGAAATTATTTTACTTTGTTTCGATTTGCATGACATCAATAAAGGAAAATGTCTTCTTCCGTGGGATTATGAGAGCAACAATGACAGATGCTCCTTAAAAAGTGCCCCTTTTTAAGCCGAGAAGTAATAAATAACATTTTTCAACGGAAATAGACCGAAATAAATTCCGATTTCAAACGTAATTTTATAACTACGAAGTTGCCTCTCGTAATTACCCAATTTATTCAAATTATGACCACACTTTCCATAAATTTTCCCTGGGAAACGAAAAAATTTAAATGTCAGATTTAATTCAGAGCCATTGAAAATAAATTGGCACCCTTTCATCCCGTTGTTTCGTGGCGTCACTGTTACCTCTGCGTGAATTATGTCTTTATTGTGTCGACAGGAATTATATGTAAGAGGGAAGAGTGTACTGCAGATCGGAGGGAGGGTTATTCCCGAACGCCCATTTGAGTATTTACCCTGACCTATGTATGGATGTATATAAATCCTCAAGGGAATTATGTT